>JAYKXP010000054.1:0-376184 GCA_037176845.1 Paramarasmius palmivorus | reverse complement strand
TCCAAACTCTAATGTCCATTGACTTTAATGATGAGCTCTGCAAGATTTGAAAATAAGCTCATTGGTGCAAGGCCTGGAATGGACTCTGGATGAAAGAGATGTGGGATAGACGGCAGGTCAGTATGTAGTGTTATTACATTCTGAAGTGGTCTAAGAACAAATGTTTGTTGAGCTGATAATTGGATTTAGAATGCAATTTCTTTTTCTAAAACATATACATCTGGTATTCCATTGGCAGATATAAAGGCTTTGAGGGTGGTAATACTGTCTTCCAAATTCCAAACCACCTCAGTGAATATTGTGGCCTCAAGCTGTCCAATAACTGACAATGTCTTGAGGCACAGGCAGCTAGCAATGGTTCCTGAAAAGGATGATGATATCCACCCTAAATTATCAGCTGCTTGATATGGCTAGCAAAGTACTGGACCAACTTGTTGCTAGCATGAGCAGAGACTTAATATTAAATGACTTGGAGAGCTTTAGCAGCGCTGTAAGTCTGCATCTCATCTGCTGGCTAGTTGAGCCCACAGTTGATAGAAGTGAAGGTGACAGAAAGGTTGTAGTGTTTGGGTGCAAAATGTGTGAGTGCTTCACAGGCAAGAGATGTATTGAATGATAGGTTGAGCTGAATAGACTGGACCTGACTCATGAATGATTTGGTGTGCACAATGGCAGGTTCAACTGCATAGAGGTAAGATGATTTTAGAATGAATGTTTGCTGTTGCTGAATATAGATATAAAAAGCAAACAGCTTGGACACTGTACAAATCTGTGCCATGTTCTGTGCCATCAAGCTTTGCAGGATCTCAATATCTCCATCAAAGGCAAACAAGAGGATATGTGCTGTTTGTAGATAAACTTACACAACTGTTGAAAAATATCAGTATCACTTGCCTGTGATAGTTGGCCAGTAGCGTTGTTGTTGGGTACTTTGTTGTTTGATGTCATAGTGGTCGAAGTTGATGTGTCTGGAGCATGGCAATTATGGGATCAAGGAAACTGAATGCTATTACAAATGATGTCTTGCAGCTTTTCTACCATACAGTGTCTCTGTTGTGCAGCTAATCTCATCAGTATCATATCCACAAGGAGTACAGTAATAATTCTCTGGGTACATGGTTTCCCCACACCTGTAGCAGCATCAGTATTGAAGATACAGCTTGTACAGCACTGTCCAATGCATTTGCAGCATCAGAAGAAGTGGTCACCATGTCTGGAGGTGAAACATCAAATAACATGTGAAGTAGAAGCTGAGACACAACTAGATCATTTCAGTTAGTACTTTTACACATCTCTTCTAAACAATATGCTCACTGTCTACAGGAATCATGCAAAAGATTGTTCTAATCACCTGCCTCTGTTCAGTATTCAACATGTTCATTACTTGACAGATTGAAGTGAGATTTCCAACCGTATTGGTAGTTAGTGTAATATCTAGACAAGATAAGTGCATATACTTGCCAAAAGGTGGGGGAAAGAACACGGTCTACAAGGTCTTGGAGTTGAATTGACATAGTGGTAGGGATAGAGTAGTAAATTGACCATATGCACTCAAATAGGCACTTGGGCACTTATTTGACTAGAGAGTAAAATCTAGTATAGTATTATAGCCCATTATTTTTTGCAAAAAAAAAAAAAAAAATTACCAGAGGCACTAGTAATAACCTGTCCACCAAGTTTTAGGACAATTCATAGAGTTGTTGTGTTGCCAGAGTTGATTTAAAAAACCCTCATGAAAAAATGTCAACTGGTCATGACATTATTTTGTGAGATTTTGGTCACATACCTGCCTTGCCTCTGCTGTGCCTCTGCCTTGCCTCTCCTTCATCCTCCAAAGTCTCCCCACAGTATGCATCAATATTTTATACTATTCTCATGCTTCAACTAATAATGTTAAGGGGCACAATGAATGATACAAATAAAGAGTGCTAACAAACATTTGCTGTAATCCATTTGGTACTCATGTTTATTACAGATCCTAGGCAGTGGGGACTGCCAACTACATATATTCAGAAACTTTCTCAACTTTCAATATGGGATATCAGATATACATACCCAGATTCCACCCCCAAACCAAAGATCAACTATAGTATACCTGAATGTTTAATTCTGCAAGAAAGGAAAAAACAGCTGCTAATTGAAACCAGTTTTCCAGAGAATGTTCCATTTGCAATCAGATATGTGTTACTGCTCAAAACAAGTCTACACTGCCAGTTACTTTCCAAGTAAGGAGATGGATTATCAGCTCAAACAGCAGATAAAGATTAGAACACCTCCTAGTACAAAACCTATTGATTATCATCCAATAACTGGATGGAAGACTGTTCCAATTGAGTGGATGGTCCAAATGATACCTGGAATTCTGTTTGTCATTGACATTGACAGAAATCTAGAAAACTCAATAACAGTTAGTGCTGTATTCAAGTATGATATCCTTGAGGCATTTGGCATTGATGGGGAAGCTTGCTAAAAGATATTGAAGGAGCTTCAAGGTCTAACATGGGGCTATACTTCTGCCTGTGATGTGCACTCCCAGGATTAAACCCCAATTTGCATGCCATCAAACATGTCAAAGGGAAATTGGATGGTTCTAGTGGTTCTAGCAGTCATAAAAGGAAATGGCAGTTACTGAGTTGGGCTTCTCTAGTTGTACAGGCAAACAGCAAGGAGTCAATAGAGGTCCAAACAAGGGTTCTTGAATGCCTTAGCAAGCTATACTGGAAACTGGCTCTGCTTGCATCGTCAAAGGCAAAGTCTGACCTGATTACATTTAGGAACCAGGAGTTGAATGTCTTTTCATTTGGTTCCCTGCTGCCAATGGGCCTTACAGGTTTGTGGATAAACATTTCAACAGTGTAGAATGGAGATTTAAAAGTGCTAGAGTTGATTGGAGATCAAGGGGCTTAGCATGTGGTTTTGAAGGACAATTGTATTCGACACACCCTATTGGTCATGATCTTGTGTCTGTTGCCATATTCTGATCCAGGACCATTTCTTACTGTGAGATGGGGCCTGTACATCTGTGTTTTGGTGCTTTGGTCCTTGTTGTGTTGCTAATCTAGAGGCATGATTTGCACAGTGGCATAGCTCCTTCTGTTGACAAGGATGCTCAGGAACAGTTTATGATGGATGAGCATGTGTGGAGGGTTGAAGGGGAAGGGGATAATGATTCTGAGCCAGAGGAGGTGCAGGAGCAGGAGACACTGTTATTGGAGCCATTGCAGGAGGAGTCAAGGTTACAGGACCAGGCCCAGGAGGTGTTGCAGGATGATCTGTCATTGGATTCGTCACCAGAACCTGAACCAAAGACATGCAAGCAGAAAGCCAAGAAACCAAAGTGCTAAGAAGCAGCAAAAGACCAGCAACAGCAATGATGCAAGAGGACAAGGTTGAAGAGTTGCAGGATAATAGTAAACTGCTAGAAGTTTCTTTCTTTGTTGACAAATCTGTCAAAGGGAAGAGGACCTGGTACTGAATTTGCTGGACTGGATGCACCAAAGGGATACTTTCAAGTTAATTTACCCCTTCATACACACCAGAGAGTTATACTGGCTCAGGCATCACTTGGGACTGATTGGAGCAGAGGCAAAGCTGTTCAAACTGTTGTTATGGTGGCAGATCAGCCTCATATAGCCCTTGGCACCTTATTTCCTAGCTTATAGAAGCAAGGACAACCCTACTACACATCCACACAGATGTATATTCCTAGAACTAGTGATCTTGCCCCTCTTGAGCCCAAGCTTGAGTAGATATCTCTAAGCACGCACAGCAACTCTGGTCATGCCAAACCACACTTGCACAACTACACCACAGTAGAGTGCTTTTGTACACTGAGAGCAGTTATAGTAGTAGGTGATTTCACTAAAACTAAGTGGTTTCAGAAGCAGAAATGGCAGATATTAGACCATGGATACAATTGTACATCCGCTTCCTGAGATTCAAGAATGTGGCTGACAGCTGGAAGAGGGTCTGGAAAATCAAACTGCCTACCTCCTCATATCAATTAAGACAGTTGCATGTGTCAGCATTTGAACATACAGGAACATTGGCTGGATGGGGAATACCACTCATTGAGCTTATACTCATTCTCCAAGAAACATTGTGATACAAGAGAGAACCACAATGGCCTCCTTCAGCATATTCTTGAGGAACAGAGCCTGTCAATAAACTCCAAGACAAAGTGTTGTGATCCAGATCACTATAATCCCATCTGCAAGTGTAACATGCACTGATTGTGGCCAGAGAATCTGACAAGCACAGATTTCAACCTTACCTTGGATTATGGCTTATCCAACATGCTCATAAAAATTGCTGAAGAATAGTCATTTTAACACTAAATGTTGTGTTTAGAATTGCACTAGAACATCCTACTAAGTACTATATGGACTTGGTATCACTACTAGGAACCTACTAGTGAACATATGATGAAGAATAAGATAGGTATGTACTGTGTGGTGAAATTCATACTAGCTGCACATGCATAGACATTGATGTCATTGTTTGCCCTATATTATTGCACTAGGGTATGATTTCTAGACTAGTGTGGAGCCCCACTAGCTTATATAGGCCTGTGTTGTCATGCTAGTTTGACTAGTGTAGCCAGTGCCTTATAGAAACAATAGGTCTTTGCCCTCAGAGGGTTTGATAGGTTATTTTGTGTCATAGGAACATTTAGAGATAGGTATAGATAGGTTATAGGTTGGCTCATGTTGTCTTGATTGCATATTGAGACCATATTATATTATTACATTTTTACATTCATCACTCATACACTTCCCTTGTGTCCTGGTGATTTGTAGACATTCAACTAGTGTACTAGTTGGTTTCTTGTGTCAATTGTATGGATACTTTGACAATGTCAAACCCTGCTTGCACAACTTGGCATATATATTTTGCTCATTCACAAGTGTTTTATAAGCCTCACATTGGTATTTACAAGAGACTGACAGCAGCTTGCATGAGTTTGATTACAGTGGGAATGATAGCAGATCACTAAAGGGGCTTCAGGTTATGGGATTTAATGTTAAGAGTGAATTGTGCTAGTAGTGGTGTAGATAGTACTCATGTGTGGTTTAGGTTGCTGGCAGTGGGCTATTGACCAGGCATTTCATTGTGTACAATTTTTTGGATCATCATCTCTTGAAACAAGACAAGGAGGATTTGAGATTTGGAGTGATCTTTGTGGAGCATTTGTTGTGCAAGGTTGTTCAGTGGTGATGAAAGAAGAGGGCCAAATGTTGTTGGAGGAAATGTTGAAAAAGGCAATTGCAAAAAGTCCCAACTATTTTTACCATTGGTTGTAGATTGAGCCAAGCTAGAAGAGTGGATAAAGGATGAGCAAGATTGTGTTTAAATAATATCATTGAAACCAATGGCAAAGTTTTATGCCCACATGTTGACAAGAATGTCCACAAGCTCCTTTTCATAAGCCTGTATAATCCTTTGATGATTGCACAGGACCTGAAGATGCATATTGTGTAAAAAGAAAGATGGGAAAGAATGTGTACCAAAACTTCTAGCACAAAACATTCTAACAAGCTGATATTGCCAGATCCATGCCAAGCATTCCACAAGCTGTCAGTATGATGATACCAACTCCATACTCTGTAGAGGCATCAACACTAATGTTGTGCTTGACTAGAGTTTTGTGGCTGAGAGAGTTGCAGTTGCCATCAGCAGAGATCATCTGTGGTAGCAGATCATTGGGTAATGAGAGAAGGAAGGTACAAGCAGCCTAGTTGACAAACAAATGATAGCTAAGTAAGCCATGAATGAAGGCTAGAAAGAGTATAAAACAATCTAGAAAGAGTATCATTGATAGCACAATTGACTTAATTGAGTTATAAGAGACATTACATTCTGGAAGAAGCTATCTTGATCGTTGTCAAGTTTGTCATTTTCCTCACCACTACTGTCTTCCTCAGCGTTGTCTTCAGCATCCTCATCATCGTTGTCGTCATCGCTGGTGTCCTTGTTGTGTGGGATGATTCTGCAACCCCTACCATCATGAAGGACTTGCTTAGTACGAGGTCCAGGCATGGCTTGAGTGGTGGGGGTGAGTGTAGAAGTTGTTGGAAGGATGGGGGTGGATTTACCAGCTGGCTGAGAAAGAAAGTCGTCATCTTGGTGGACATCCTTCCCAAAGTACTTGTTGTTGAAGTAGCCAGTAGAGGGAAGATGAAAGCTGGAGGGCAGAACCTATAAAGACAGTCAATGAGACTTTAAAAAGAACATAAATAAAAGAAACACACCTGGATGTCATACTTGTGCTTCCACTGCTCTATTATTAGGGTTGGACTTGGGAGATAGCTCATCAGAGTGGCTGTGCCAGGAACAGAAGACGCAACTTTAGATGCCAAATGCGCCAGAGTTACAAGAACTTTCATGGCCTTCCTTGGAAAGGCTTTATAGGAGTGGTACTGATGCAGAGAAGCCTAAAAAGTATGCAAGGTTAGTAAAGAAAAATGAATAAAGTAGCACAAAGGGACTCACTACTGAGATGCCCACATGTAAGAAATGGGTTTCCAAAGACAATTTGTTCTTGGAGGCTGAAATGTTGTAAATGGTATCAATTAGCAGATGAAGGTGCTCAATCTCTTGAAAAATGCAAGAGATGTCGAGATCGCTAAGTTGTCGGCTTTTTGAAGTGTCCATGGCAATTGGGCTGTGAAATATAGTCACTAGTGTCCTTGTGATGGGGAATAATTCTACGACCCTTGCTATCCTTGAGAACTTGCTTGGTACATGGTCCGGGCATAGCTTGAGTTTTGGTGGTGAGCGTAGAAATAGCTGGTGTAACGGGGGTCGATTTACCGGCAGGCCTGGATAAAAGAGAGTTGTTGTCCTGATGAACGTCCTTTCCAGCGTACTTGCTATTGAAATAGCTGGCCAAAGAAAGATAAAACCTGGACGGCAGAACCTATAGAGAATAGTCAGTAAGACTTTAAAAGAAATATAAGAAAACCATGCACCTGGATGTTGTATTTTCACTTTCACTGCTCTATCAAGTTGGCATTAGGGAGGTAGCTCATCAGAGCCACAATTCCAGGAAGAGAAGATGCGACGGTGGACGCCAAATGCACCAACGTCACAGGGACTTCCATTGGCTCCCCAGGGAAAGCTTTATAGGTGTGGTACTGGTGAAGGGATGCCTACACATATCCACGGTTAGCGAAAAGAAAAGAACAATGAAGCGCTATGGAACTCACCACTGAGATACCCATGTGCAAGAAATGGGTCTGCAGAGAGGACTTGTCCTTAGAGGCTGATAATTGGGTGAACACACTCGATCTCTTGAAAGATTTGGGAGAGAGTCAGGTTGTCCAGTTGTCAGCTTTTAGAAGCGTCCATATTGATTGGGATGTGAAAGATACTATAAACACGAGTTAGCAAGTTTAAAGGGAAGCCTCACGAAGAGAGACAGGGGAGACATTACCTGGATCTAACAGTGGTGATGGAGGGGGAAGGAAAGAATGAAAATTCACCAAGTACCCAATCCAATGACTTATATGTTTCGACTCATATCACATTTAGAGTTTTGCCTATTCTAGAAGGGCAATGGAGGGACTTCTCTGCCCTTAATAGTAAAAGCACAACTGGTTTGGGAACTAGACACTCACAAGCTTGAAGTGGCAATCTAAGTGGTTACGCAACCTTTGGAGATAACTTTGATGGATGATCTGTGCGCCCCCAACACCTGTCATAAGAGTGTAGTGTAAGAATCTATATCAAAGTATTACCAGTTAAACTGATCAATAACAATGACTAGAACTCAATGCAATTGACTGTGATCACCCAAAAGTGTTGATAATAGTAACTTTTGCATTGAAAATGTACTCTCTGTGATATGTAAGTAATTACTGTTTGTTTGTATCTATTGTGATGTAGATTGCTTGAGGCGTTAAAACACCATCCACTAATGCGAAAATACACATTTTACATACTCCTACATGCCCATACACTATAGGTAGGTTCAATAAGTAAAGTAAAAGATAAATAAACATAAATGCAACATAAGTGCAAGTGTATGTGCAGTAGAACAGGCATAATTAGAGTGCCAAAGTGGACTTTGTTTATCTTGTTGGACTTAGTGTTGAAGAAGTGTTTCATCAACTTCATCACTTCATTCAACACAGCCCCCATGATGACACACTTCTTCAGTCATGGAAGTGTATCATCATCATCTCCTCTCTTCTGCTCTTCTGTCCATCACAGCACCCTGATGAGACACTTCCTCAATCTCCTTCACCCCTCCTCCCCTCTAGGTCTGCCAGAGCACTAATCCCATTCCTTTCCTAAAAAATTCCTCCACCTTTGGTCTTCCCAAGGCCTTGGTAAGCATGTCAGCTGCATTTTCATCTGTAGGCAGGTACTCTGGCACTATCATTCCTTCAACTACTTTGTCCCTCAACCAGAAATAATGTCGGTCCAAGTGCTTCATCCTTCCATGATGCTCTGGGTTCTTAGCTACTTTAATTGTTGACTGATTGTCTAGAAGCAACTTGGCTGGTTGAGGTCCATGATAGCCCATTTCCTCAAGCAAGTTCAGCATAGCTTTAATTTCCTTGCCAGCTACAACTGCTGCAATGTATTCTGCCTCTGTAGATGACAGTGTGACCACTGGTTGTAGTTTACTGCTCCAGCTTACTGCTGCTGACCCTAGTTTCACAAAGTACCTAGTGGTTGACCTCCCATTGTCCTTGTTGCCACCAAAGTCTGAGTCACAGTATGTGACAAACAGATCATTGTATGATGAATCAGGGCCATATTCAAGCTTCATATCCATTGTGCCCTTCAAGTATCTAAAGACATGCTTTACTGCTTTCCAATGTTCCATCCCAGGATTAGAGTTGAACTGTGCAAGTACTCCTGCAGCATATGCAATGTCTGGCCGTGTCATGGTAGCAAGGTATAGTAGGGAGCCAACAGCACTGATGTAGGGGATATCTGCCATCTCATTTGCTTCTTCCTCAGTTTGTGGACTCTGTGCTTTTGAAAGTGCAAGACTTGGGTCATTGGTGTAATGACTGGTTTGCATTCTGACATGCCAAACTCTTCTAGCTTGTTTATTGGTGTTGGCTGAGATACAGCCTATGCTCTGCTCTGTTTCTTGTCACTTTAATTCCTAGCAAGTATGATGTTGCCCCCAAGTCTCACAGCTTGAACTGAGTAGCCAACTCTGCCACCATTCCATCTAATATGTCCTCTGACTTGGAAGCAAATGTGATATCATCCACAAACACTGGTACAATAACTTTCACATCATCTCTCACATAGATGTATGCTGATGGGTCAGAGCATAGCTTCTTGAAGCCAGCACAAATGAGCACACTACCCAGCTTCTCACCCCAAAGACGTGGTGCTTGCTTTAACCCATACAGGGACTTGTTCAGCCTGCGGACTATTCTGGGACCTCCTTGCTTAAAACCTTCTGGTTGCTTCATGTAGATTTCTGTGTCTATATCACTGTTAATAAATGCATGTGATATGTCAACTGAGCATAGGTGCATGTCTTCTATTGCAGCAAGGGCCAACACAATCCTGAGTGTGTTCTGTCGCATGGTAGAGGCAAAGGTCTCAGAATAGTCAAATCCAGGTCTTTGGCTGAATCCTTTAGCTACAAGCCTTGCTTTGAAGCATTCAACAGATCCATCTTTCTTGTGCTTTATCTTATACACCCATTTAGAGCCAATTGCTTTCTTTCCTTGTGGAAGTTCAACTAGAGACCATGTGTTGTTTGACAGATGAACAGCCATTTCTTCCAACATTGCATCATGCCATTTCTCAGCATGTGGGCTTGTAACAGCCTCCTTATATGTACTTGGCTCAGCTTCAGCCAGGGCATTGTTAGCCTCTTCATCAAAGTCATCCTCCTCTTCCTCTTCATCTGTAGTATCATCTCTAATGGCTTGCTTTGGCTCTCTATGAACTTTCCACCATTCACCAGGAGGTTGTCTATTTCTCTGAGTTCTTCTTTCAGCAATTGGTCTCTCATCTGCTTGAGGCTCAAGGTGGATCTCTTCCTCTTCCTGATTCTCTTGTTGCTGACACTTTTCCTCTCTATTCTTCTAAGCTCCTCTATCATCATTTTGCTGGTCAGGGTATAACTGCATTGGCTCTTTGTTCATCTGCTCTGAATGCCTCTAGGATTGTGGGACCTCTTTCCTAATATTGAGCAGATATGGTCCTGGGTCTGCCACCATCTTCCCCTCTGGCATGCTATATTACACCATTGGAGGGTGGAAGGCTACAGCTATACCACCATACATGGATGCAATCAACCCTTTCCAACAACATACCATGCTCAAAGAGCATGTCCCAATCCAGTACCCAATTGCCTCCCTCTTCTGGAACACCATGAACCTCTGGTAGCTCTTTGTTGCTATTATTCCTCACTATCTTTGTCATTGCTATCTTCATCATCACTCTCATTGATTGTGAGATCACATGGTAAACCCATGGATTGAGTGAAAGGTTGTGAAGGTCTTGTTTGAAAGTTGAGGTGGAGATTCAGGATATGAGAAATGGCATGGTTGAGTGCATTATCATTGATTTCTTCATCAGAATCTTCATTTGAAGGCTCCACTTCACCAACAGGAAGTGAACTGCCAATATCAACATCAGCCTCAAACACCAGCATGTTATTGGGAAGATTTGGGGGTCACGTTGCCATCATCAGATGCCAGAGTTTGTGGTGGCCTTTTCCATTTATTCACACATTGTCCACCACAACCAGTCAGGAGGTTTCCTATTGAGTACTTTCATCAACAGGTGAGGAAAGAAACAGACATGACTGATCCAGCCCAGAGTTACATTTTTTCTTCCATGATGCCTTTACTGCTGAGGCAGTAGACTTGGGTAAGTTTGGGTGTCCTGAATTAGATGAAAGCTACAGTCAAGTACCACTGTGTGAGATGGTATCACTCAATGGGACAAACACTTTGCAAGCTCCCCCTTGTACTTTGTTTGACCACATATTCTAAAAATATATTCTACAGTATACAAAGAGACTTTGCATGCAATATTGAAGTTATAGGAGGGACATGTCAAGACACAGACCTTTTTGAACACAAACAAGGTAAAAATATCAAATTTCTCAAAATCAATGATGTTGAATGAGGTTAACATATCTCAAGAAGCAAAGGACAATTAGCATTGCTGAGTAATAAATATGGTCTGTCATATCCCACACAGTGGTATTTTGCCAATAAGCACTTTTGCTAATGATAGCAGAACCATCTTACTCTTTTGCTTTGGAATGCTCCACAAAGTATATAGCTTTAATCTATACCACTATGGCTGTGTATTGTACAAATCCGGGACAGGGATAGTGTAAGGTGCAAGGGAGGTACACCTAATAAAATTTGGTCATCCCACACAGTGGTACTTGACTGTAATGCGTAAAATAGCTAATCAGCTCAGCAAGCTTGACATGTACATCTGCTGTGCATTCACTCACCTACAAGGTTGAATTGCACACCACTGATGCCTTGTTCTCAAAGATTCCCTGTGCATTCAACCTTCAAAATCCCCTCCCTTCACTCAGCAAGATCAGAACTTGAATCACATTCCTCTCCAGCCTTAAACCTGAGTTCTATGACTGTTGTCTCAACAGTTGTTGTTGCTTTATGGGCCCTAATTCTCAGCTCAATGCATGTCCATTATGCCATGAGCACCAATACAAGGCAGATGGTTGGCCTTAGAAGCATTTCATGTACCTACCACTTATACCTCACCTAATTGCTTTCTTTCACAATTGTGAGCTCATTGAGAAACTCCAATATCATGGAGACTTCAAACATGATGATGGTGTCATTAGGGATATATTTGATGGGTCCCAGTACTAGGAGCTTTGCAAGTCAATGGGAAGTCTATATCATTTAAGTTTTTTGAAGACTATTATAACCTTGTGCTGGATGCCTCCACTGATGGCTATGCACCATTCAATTGGAGGAAGAAGACTGTATGGCTGATCATTATATTCCTCTACATCTCCCTCCTGAAATACACTTCCACCTTGAGATCAGCTCCTTCCTTTTCCCATTTGTCTGAGAGCTGCTCCAGCTGGCCATTGGTGTCAAAGCATTTGATGTCAAGACTGGTCACACCTTTCACCTCTGGGCTTATCTCCTTGCCATGTTTGGAGACATGCCTGCTATGTCCATGGTTATGCATATATGTTGAATGAAGTGATGAAGTTGATAAAACACTTCTTCAACACTAAGTCCAACAAAATATACAAAGTCTGCTTTAGCACTCTAATTATGCTTGTTTTACTGCACATACACTTGCATTTATGTTGCATTATGTTTACATATCTTTTACTCTTATTGAACCTATCTATGGTGTATGGGCATATAGGAGTATGTAAAACACATATTTTCGCATTAGTGGCTGGTACTTTAATGCCTCAAGCAATCCACATCACAATAGGTATAAACAAACAGTAATTACTTACATGTCACAGAGTTGACACTTGGAACACCATTTTCAATACAAAAGTCACTATTATCAACACTTTTGGGTGATAACAGTCAATTGCATTGAGTTCTAGCCATTGTTATTGATCAGTTTAACTAGTATCCATGTTCTACATTGGTTCCCTTCCTGGAAATACACTGATACATTCCCTGTTAACTACTGTGATTCCTCCATCCACACCAAAGATAAGCAGGAAGACAACTATGACCATTGAAAAAGTTCCAGAAGAAGATGTCCTTGAGATGAACATAGAATTGAAAGGCAAGGCCAGGAAAGCCAAAATGGAAGTGGAAGAAGACACTACAACAGCATGGGACAAGATTCCAGCAAAGAGTACCATATCCAACCTGTTTCACACAAAGGAAATCATCTCTGTGAACACCTCCAACCCTTTCCATGTCCATAAACATACATCTCAGAAGGAAATGAGCAGACCACAAACTGCTACAGAAGGCATTACAAGACATATGAGTATCTCAAGTTCAAGGTACCAAATTCAATCAACATAGAGAAAGGAGAAGTAGAGAAAGGCATGGAGCAGTAATGGAAAGAGATTGGTAGAAGAAGGAAATATGTCTGACATATATGTTCTAGGGCTGGTGCAAGTCATTAGAGAGAGGTAGACACAAGGTGAAAAACACTATTCCTAATCAAGAGGTGATGTGTTGGTATATGAGACATGGAGTTATATACATGATGAACAACAATGATTATAGCAATGATATGTTCATTCCCTTCTTGGGAGACTATGAGAAGGAATTTACATGAAGTGACACTGTGGAAGAACATAAGATGCACTTATTACTCATGTTTCTTCAATTGTGCCAGGTCATGCTATACCTCAAGGCTGCCAAATGTGAGCTATACCCTTACTCAATTGTTTGAGTCACATAATCAATGACCTAGGACTGCATGCTGATGTAGATCAATTAGATGTCATTTGGAAGTGGAGAACACCTTGGGACTATTATAATGTCCAGAATTTCTTAGGAATGGTCAATTACCTGGGAGCCTTCCTCCCTGGATTGGCAGTGTTCACAGCTCCACTATCTGATATGCATGGCATGCATCAAGGAGTTGTGTTGTGAATCTAAGGTACTGGTATTTTGCCCAATAGACACCACCAATTTAGACAATTCTATTTGGGACATATGTGATGCTTCAATTTTGGGAGTTAGTGCAATGTACAGCCAGAAATCAGTATGGCAAAAGTGCAAACCTGCAGGATTATATGTTGAAGAAATTCACAGATGCACAATGGAATTATTGAGTACATAAAGTGGAGAGAGACATCAGCTATTCTTGAAGCTCTAATGAAGTGAGAGGATAAGTTACTGAGGTATCAAATTCATGTAGTCATGGACCTCAAATCATTATAATTCTTCAAAACACAGAAGTATCTATCTTCTTGCCAAATGAGATGGATGGAATACTTTGTGTGTTTCAACTTTAACATTACATATGTGACAGGAATCTAAAATAAGGTTGAAGATGCTTTGTCTCAATACTACGAGACAGACACCAAGGATGATATTCATGGTCCACAACACTACGTTAATGCAGACACTCACCTTGATTGCAAAGGAGAAGACTTGCCTATTGGCAGAATCAAAGAGGTTCATGGGATATACAAACAACTGTCAACCAACCATCCACCAATCCAGACAACTGCAAGAGAGGAAGGAGCAATGGGACATTGAAGCCAAGGAAATGGAAAAGGCCCATTTAGAGAAGGAAGAAGTTGATGAAAAGGAAGGCATAGAGAAGGCAAAGGCTAGACCAACACCCCACAAGTTTGACCCCATGTTGATTGACTTACTGGCCTCTGGACTGAACCTTCAGTCAATTATCATCAAACACAACAATGGCTTTATATGGGCAGTCAAAGAGTGCTATAGTGCAGACCCACTATTTATGATGATATTATTAGTGGCCAAAGATATATGGAATGGTTGAAAAATTCTGCTCAAGCTGCAAACCATGTATCCACTCAAAGGCTGATCAAAAGAAGCCTGTAGGGCTTCTTCATCCACTACTGATTTCAGTGCACCCATGGGAATCTATTGGAATAGACTTTGTAGGACCTTTTTCCGAAGTGAACAGGTCAAATTACCTTTGGATAGTACTTTGTCAATTGACTTCTTTGGTTCACCTCATTCCAATTTGTATGAAAATTACTGTGTCTGACTTGGCTCTTATTTACTTCAAGTAGATCATGAGGTTACATGGATTACCTGAATCAATTGTGTCAGACAGAGATATCTAATTTACCTCCATGTTCTGGAAAGAATTACATTGCCTTCTTGGAACCAAATTATTAATGTCTCAAACTGATCTGTTTTCAGCCTTACTAGCATGATTGGCTCTGGTGCATGGCTTATTCTCTGAGGTTTCCATTGTCCTGATCATATAAATAGAGCTCAAAGTCAGATACATTCAGCACCATTCCCAATTCCCTGCTAACAATATCCAATGCTCTAACACCAAATACACTATCTCCATGTCAACAACAACACTGAACACAGAATCTATCTCAATCCTCTGTTTTGCACTCTTTCAGTGGCGCTCTGTCATCTTCAACTCTCTTTTGGATGTCACTGGTGTAGGTTCAATAACCTTAGGTCTCTAGAAACCACTACTGATTCCCAACTCTCTTTTATATCCCAAGCTCATTGGCTCATCGTCTAGACATGCTCTTGGCTCCAATGGCAATGCATTGGGCTTCAGCTCATGCATCTGAAGAGGAGCAACATGCTCTACCTTCAATTGGAAATGTTAGCCCTAGAACAGCAAGCAGCAGATAACAACTATACCTTCTACCAGTGCACTGTTGAAACAATCTGAATTCATAGAGTAAGTGTTCATGTTTGTATTGCCGCACTCAGCTTTCTGATATTCTATGCAGAGCTGCATTGCTCATGATTACTTTGGAAGAGCACGGGCAATTGAGCTTTATAGCATCATCTTCAAAGTGGTGAATGGGTTTAATTTATGTAAGGCCGTCTAGAGACAGCAAACACAACTCAACCTCTTGTATGCAAGGATGGCTTGGTGTTGGCAAAGGTTCCACACAGTAGTAAGATTAAGAAATGATGTATTATTGCTATAGACACTCTAGTACTCGATCTAGACTAATGAACAACAAAGGTGTGTGGTGTAGAGAAAGGTATAAGGTGTATATTCATATCCAATGAACAAGAAATCAACAAAATGCAACAGGATAGTGCCCAAGTGCAGCTAGCCTCTTCAATATCCAAACTGGATCAATTCCAAACAAGTTCAACAATGACCAATATATGGCAATGGGAGGCCCTCAGTCCTCAGTGCCAAAACAATAAGTAAGGTGGCCCTCTGTCCACAATACTTCAGTTCAATAGATAAGGAGGCCCTCTGTCCGTGGAAGTTCCACCCTGTCAATGAGGCATAGGCGGGGATCTCGATTTCTTTACCCTTTCATCACATTGCTGATCCTTTTTCTTCTTAATATAGGCATGAATCACAGTCTTTCAAAATGACACTGCTCAGGTTGTACTGAATGTGCCACTTAGGTTGCGCAGAATGCTGTTGATGAGACATGAGGAAACAGGATCTTGATTCTCTGATTCAACCTCTCAGCCTCCTTCTGACTCAGTCGCTCCTCAGTTCTGAGCCTTCCTTTGGTCCTTCTAAAAGAAAACAGAAGATTCAAAAGGACATGTTCTGGAACTACTCAGTCAGGTTGGATGAAACACGCCACTTGGGTTGTGCAGAATGGCCAGTCAATGAGGTGTTGACATGAGGCGTTCCTTGATCCTTCACTTCATTCCCTTCAAATTTCTCTGACTCGACTCTTCTTGATGTTTGTAGCTTCCTTCTCTGTCTTTCTGGAATTAACCTATACAAAACTTCAATTGAGACCTTTGGTAACCAAGATACTGTCTCGTTTTATTTGCTGTCTACTTCCCCGTCACTAGAACCCTCCAATCGTCAATGGCTTGATTTGGTTGCCCCACAAGGCATAGCAGCACAAGATTTTGGACATGACCAGGTATTTACTTTGACACTTTGTACCTCCAACAACTAACATTCTCAAGCATGCCTAACCACAAGACACCAATACTTGTTCTTCAGTTGCTGATGAGCCTGGCTGAGATTCAATGTTTGGAATTGCTCACCTCCAAAGTGGCTCCACCACTAGATCCTGACTGTGGACTCGCTTTAATTAGTAAGTAAAATTGTTCATTCTTAACTTTGTTGGCTCACTGCAAAGACTATCTAGCTAAAATCTCTTCCAAAAAGTTCACCTTTATTAGTGAGCAGCCTGGTGTCAATGTTTTTGTCGACAATGTCCTAGGCCAGCTCACCAAGGCAAAGCTCCGTTCCTTTTACATTCTTCATCTATTCCCTTGTCAGACCAGCTGCTCTTGACATTTTAACAGACTGTGCAGGCTTAGACTTTCAGGAGACCATACAAAAACTTCGTCAAAGCGGGACAATTCACGAACTCCTTAGGCCTGCGGAAAAATTCACCTCTGACAAAGTTTTCTTTGCAAGGATTGCTTTGACTGCTGTGATTGAACGTAGTACATCTATTTTTGCTGCACAATAGTCTTATTCTGAGGGTTTCATAGATCAACCAGTCAATTTTGTTGCATCCTTGAATGATTATGGACTGGGCTTTGGAATTGTTTACCCCCTTGTGGAATTCAGGGACTGGAAAAACTATCCCAATTATGATGATCCTGGGAGCAATGCTAGCAACAATGACAAAGACTTAGCTGATTTGGACTACCAAGCTGATTTGGACTATCAAGCTGACAATGAGTTTAGCTGCGACAACTTCTCCAGTGATGAATCTATATAGTCAATAGGTAGCATGTAAAATGTATTATACTGGTATATTCAGCAACCAAAAAAAATGAGAAGTGTAACCCTAGCAGTAGGGTTAGACTTTTTGACATCATTCGTCTATTTCTGGACAATCTGTGCCCTAGGTGCTCTGCGGACCTTGACATCGCCTGGAATGGCACTCAATGTACAAACTGTAACTATGGTCTCGACGCTGGTTGTTACAATTAGTGATACATACATAGCTTCAATGTAGAAACAGATTCCTTAGTTCCTATTGTTGCAAACAGTTCATTTGATGTACAAAAAGGTCTTAATGTTGAAGATAGACACAGAACTGACATTACTTGAAGGATACCATTGAAATTGATGGTCAGATGTACACCCATCAATGCAAGAAGGAGGCATTTGATGGAGACGATAAGCATGGGTGCACAGCAGAAGTCAGCGTGAGACGAACAATGCCTAGGTCAGAAGCATCAGCAAGACGACCCCAGAGAAGTTGGCAAGAAGATCTAACTGTTAGTGTGAGACAAAAACGGAGGGCTTAACATGAAGTGAAAAATGACTACAGGCACAGAAGTCATCCTTAAGTCAATTAAAGTTGGGGAAACAGGTGTGTGGAAATGCCACATCGGCGATGTGCCACAATATGTCCTTCTATGAATTCATCAGTCTAGCGAGTTGTAGAGCACACAGGGATATAGTGAGACACATTTAGTAACAGAGAAAACAGACCTGACAGATTTTATCAGACCTTTGAGCGGAGTCTAGTGAGCTGGAGTGGAAGTAGGAGTCTACTCAGACATGCATAGCAACGAATGGAAGCAGCAATGTAGATTGAGGTATGTGGAGGACTTGTCAAAGTATGTCCGGTGTCATGAATCGGGGATAGCGTAATGTGAGAAAGGCACTGAGTTGTGAGGTGGCCGAGGTCGTGAAAATCATGTGATGAATATTTGTGAGATCATTGTGAGGGTACCAGAACAAAATCGCTGAAAAACAGTCATTTGACACTAATTGTTGTGTTCAGAATCGCACTAGTACATCATACTAAGTACTATATGGACTTGGTATCACTGCTAGGAACCTAGTAGTGCGCATATGATGAAGAATAAGATAGGCATGCACTGCGTGGTGAATACTAGCTACACGTGCATAGACGTTGATGTTGTCGTGAGCCCTATATGATTGTGCTAGGATACGCGTCAAAACCTGTAGACCGTATCTATACTCTATTACCAGGCTGGAACCTTACGAGGACATGCTACTGTACATGGTAGACTTCCTAGTAGGTCATATGGCTACACTACACTCGTGCTATGGGACATATGAGATGGGATAGTGAACGAGGACCAACTACCACAGCGTAGAAGGACCCTAGGGGACAAATCAGAGCTATATACCAAATACGGTAGAAGCTGGAGGTGTGAGTCACCTTTGAGAGCAGAGTTACCTGGATTAGAAATGTCCAAGTGACCGGGTCATCGATACGAGGACCATATGGGGCTTAACAGCTTTCCCATATCGATCGGAATATCCCTCGAGCTTCGAGTTGGGATTCCTACTGCTAGTACAGACACTAGCGAGGGACATATAGTCCTATAACAAGGAAACAGATAGGATTCTGTGCCAGGGCTGTCCTAGGACATAGAAAATATAATATAGAACTACAAGGGCACAGGGCCTACCTTCCTGGAATATGAATCTGAAGTGTTTTGGTTGAGATTGGATTCCTAGCAAGTTCTGAGTGGAATAACTATGTCCTAGCACCGATATCCAAAACGTACCATGCAGAACAGCGCCTCCACGTGCCACTTCCTAGCTACCAAAAAGTAATATGACTCGCCGTCCTGCAAAATAATGTCGAATTCTGACCAATATATATCCAAACCTTCCTTTTCTGGTAGATACTTACTTCATATGGACAGAATCCTCTCCTCGTTCTCATTTCTTGCATAGTTACTATTACTTTATCGTGTCCACTTTCACTTATATGTAAAATATGTACGCTCGCGGGTATATAAGCAGCAGGGTTTCCCCTAGGAAGCTCTCAAGCAATTACCCCGCTATATACGTAGCCCTAGTGCACCAATAGCAGAGTTCTTGTCTTCTATTGTTGACCATAGAGGCGACGTGTGCTTAGAAAATAAACTTAGAAAATAAACCTTTGAAAAGCCCTTCTCTATATTGAACTAGAGTTGTGAAATTAGAACTTTGAGATATCCATAGGACAGAGCTAGTTCATCTAGTCTCTTTGGATAGGATTGATTGTTTCAGGACTAGTGTGGAGCCCCACTAGCTTATAGGTGGCCTGGTTGTCGTGCTAGTTCAACTAGTGTAACCAGTGCCTTTCATAGGAACAATAGGTCTTTACCCTTGTCAGGTTTGATAGGTTATTTTGCATCATAGGAACATTTAGGAATAGTTATAGATAGCTTTATAGGTTGGCTCGCATTGTCTTGATCATATCGAGGCTATATTATCATATTACATTGTTTCATTCATCGCTCGTACACTTCCCTTGTGTCCTAGTGATTTGTAGATGTTCAACTAGTGTGCTAGTTGGTTTTTTGTGTTGATTGTACAGATCCTTTGACAACGTTGAACCCCGCTCGCACAACTTGGCATATATATTTCGCTCGTACATAAGTGTTTTATAAGCCTCACATTTGGAGCCCACCGCGAGGGGTGGTTCTAGATAACAAGAAATCTTACTAGCGCTCTGAGCGAGCTCTACATTTATTAGTACACATTTTGCTTCATAGGCTACATAGCCCACGCTTTCATATATTTCCTGAATTAGGCCGTAAACCTAGTTCAACCCAAAAGAGACTATCTCTAGGATGAAGACAAGATTCCACAAGAATCAAAGCCTTGTACTACTAGAAACTCTCAACAAGCCAGGGAACACATTCTAGATTTTCCACTTAGACCCCGCAAAGCTAGAACAGTAGGAACAGTACCTACACCCCCTAGAAATCTGGATAGTGATGATCAGTTCTACACTCTGTTACCACTAGATGACTTTCTTGAAGTCACTAGATTATGCGCGTCGGTAGCAGCCTACAAGGAGCTCCGCGAGCAACAAGAAGAACACTTAGAATTTACCACAAACTTGAGAGTAGCTCTCACAAAACTCGCTCGCGAGTTACAGAGAAAGAAGACTCCTCGGAATCCTTTTTCGCACAAATCCATTAGAACAAGACTCTATAGAGAAAAACCTCCTATTCCTCGTACAAAGATGGCTGATGCACCTACTTTGCGAGAATCATGGCAAGACCTCTCCGAGGACAGCATAAATCAGATTAAAGCTGACAAGCTGAGTAAAGTAAAGCGACCTGCGAGCTTGCTCGAAGGGAGCCGCGTGGAAAAGTTTGAACAGTGGGAAGAAGACCTAGATCTGATGTTCCTCAAGGGTGGTGTTACCCTAGATGAAGCGAAGATATACCTAGCTATCAGACAGATGGAATATGACTTGAGGAAGACCTGTGTAGGCTGGGATAGCTCGCACGGCGACTCGTATGAACAGTTCATTGAGAACGTTAAAGAGGAAATTGGCTTTAAGGAAGGACAAGGATTGACAACAACATTGGACCGTCTAGTAAAGAGACATCAGAGCATAGGGCTGCAAGTCAGCGAGGACGTGCTCAGGACATATAACTGTGTGTTTCGCTATGAAGCGAGTAAGCTTACAGCAGCACCCGTGTTAGTCTCGAATACATTCCTAGTAGCTAGATATCTCGAGGCGTTTGAAGAGGACTTTATCTGAGAGATCGTTAATATGCTACAACGCATACAGAGCGACAAGCTTTCCCTAGGGAAGGGAAAAGAAAAGAAGAAAGATGATCAGGATAGGCAATTAGAGGATCCATATACCCTAGATGAAGTAATGGAAGTTGCTTTAAATATTGCTACGAGCAGACTAGGAGATATATATACGAGGATCCATGCCTCTAGACGTACGAGGGATAGACATGACGATTTAGAACCGCGCGTGTCATCCAAGCATGTCAAGACTGTTACTATAAAACAGGAACCTGAAGTCGATGAAATTTCTCACAAGATGTCTGTATCTGTGGATAAGCATAAGATGGAGATTCGAGATTTAAAGGATCTCGTTCGTTCTATGATGAACTCGATTGCTGAGACGCAGAAAAAGCAAGAAGCTTGGATGTCAATGGTTGTGAATGGGCAGATGCCACCAGGAGTGATGCGAGCGCCGACTTTTGCACAGAGCAGAGGTCCTAGTTCAAGTCAGCAGCTCTATAATCCTTCCGTGGGACGACCTGGGACTCCTATGATAGGAAGTGCGGCACAAGGAGTGCAGCCACCCCACAACAACTGTTTCATGTGTGGTCAAAGCGACCATTTCACGAGGAGTTGCAAGGTCTACCATAAGATGCGAGAACTAGGGTGGGTAGTCGATGGTCCCGATGGCCAAGGCATCCTGAGAGATGGCTTGAAAATGCCATTCATACCACCTGGTTCGAATAAAACTAGAAAGGAGTTGATTGAAGAGTTAGCCAAGCAACAAGGATGGCCTGGAAGTGATAGCTATCACCCAGACAGCTATATGTTTGCGCTAGAGGAAGACAATATGGGACAAAGGTTCCAAGAATTAGCTATGGAGGACGAAGACGTCGGGGAACAAGAGGAGAAGGAGGAACACCTTCTTACACTCTTGCTAGATCGTCAACAGCATCGCTCGGGAAGAGGCAACCCACAAGGGTCAAAAAACTAGAAGCTCCAAGGATGGGGCCAACGTCTAGAGTGCCACAACCTGTACCGGCCCCTGAGGACAAATCTAGATCTAGAAAACTGCAATCGGTAGTGGTAGAGATACCAACACCTCCACGGAGAAATATACCCAAGTCTGTTCCTGTTTCTGATTCCTCGTCATCTTCTTCTATTTCTCTTCCTTCCAATATACCTACTAGTAAAGAAAACAAGACCCCTTGGGTCGAATTAAAAGATCTAGGCAATAAGGAGTCTGACGATGAGTTCTCGGACAATGAAGACGTAGAACCTAGGATGGCAAAACCATCCTCAGAGAAACAGCCATTTGATGAGGTACTTCCTATTGTTAGACCACCTGTTCCTAGTGAACATATTAAGGCCTGTAGTGATATGGTGCCTACTAAAAATATCACTCCCGATATGGCAAAAGAGGACTTGCTAAATCATAAAGCAGTCAGCTGAGGAGTGCCTATTGTTGCTGATGATCTGAAATCAAGGACATCACCAAGCGCGCTAGGGAATAAGCAAGTATGCTTTAAAGGCACAGACGAGGACTTAGCTACTGATCTATGTCGCTCGGAGGTCTCTTTGTCTATTGAAGAAGTTGCTGCCATTTCTCCTAGCGTTAGAAAAATATTGATGAGAAAACTGCGTAATTGCCAGGTGTCAGGAAAACCTGCCAAAACGTTCTTTAGTGAGTTATCATCATATAGACATTCCTCGGAACCTCTAGAATATAAACCTGTTCTCTCGGAGCATTCCTTGGTCATAGATGTCGAGGATATTGCGCTCGAGGAGGTATTCGAAGTATTGACTGAGCCTAGGGGAAAATTACCTGAAGGTGCAGTCGTACAGAGGGATCCAGTTGAGACATATCAACAGGATGTGCCCGAGGGCGAGCGAAAAGACGTTATCATAGTGGCTAGTAATTCTGATAACCTCTGAGTGGTCTTCCCTAAAATCAACGGGTTGAACAAGGAAGTAGAAAACGTCAAGGACTGTGGCTCGCAGATTGTAGTTATGTCTACACTAGTAGCAGTTGGTTTGGGAGTAAGCTGGGATCCTACAGTTACCTTGCATATGCAGAGTGCTAATGGACAGCTGAAATCAACCAAAGGCATCGCTCGGAATGTACCGTTCCAGTTTGGAGACATTACTGTGTTCTTGCAAGTTCATATAGTTGATGATCCTCCGTTCCAAGTCCTCCTAGGGCGACCCTTTGATGTGTTAACTTCTTCTGTGATTGAGAACTTCCCCGATGGTGAACAGTACATCACTGTTACTTGTCCGAATTCTGGGAGAAAGTGTACTATAGGTACCTATCCTAGGGGCATGGGAAAGAAGATCCACGCTAGAAAAGAACCAACCCTAGTACCAATGGATGGGAATGCAGGGGCAGAAAAGCATCAGGAAGGAGAACCAAAGAAGGAAGAAGCAGCAGCAAATTTTCAGACTCCCTTGAGGATATAATCGGCGAGCATGGAGAGGTTGTACTGAAAATAGGGTACGATGTGTTAGCAGCAATAATCCTTAGCGACAGGTAAGCGCGTAACACTTGATGTCAAAGCAAGCGGACCGTGATCAACGCCTAAGTGAATCAACAAGGTCAAGGATAGGGATAGTGATCGAAAGACTTGTGAAGAGCCTTGAGGCTGTGTTCAGCAGCGCTGATACAAGACAATAGCAAGAGACGATGATATTAGCTATAGAATGTACATAGTTTATATAAGAGAAAGTTCAACAGCATGTAGGATGAATATGTACTAATGAATATACCACACCGATACAATAGTATGAGAATAAGAAGCATAGTGACCATGAGGAACTGATAAGGCAATAAAGGATAGTCCAAATAGAGAACAAGGATAATAGAAATGCCAAAGAGATAAGCAAATGAAACCGTAAAAGGATTAATTATTCTAACACGATGAGCATGGAGAAGCGCAAGTGGAGGGATATAAACTCCCTGATAGAGAAAATTTTGAAAACAATGAGCTAGCAGAAGCATATGCGTTGGCTCTGGATAAAAATAGTTTAGATGAGCGAGCTAGGGATGTCCTAGAGTCTTACGAGCAAAAGAGTGTCGACAAGGACAATATGGCAACCTATAGCTTGTGGAGAGAAGGTCTCGAACTGGTAGAGGTCCCTACTGTGGATCCGAGTGATGTATATCTCACCACTAGCGATGAGGACTCTTCTCTCCTAGCAAAAGAACATCAATGATTAGAACAGAGGAGACTAGATTTCAGAAACCTGCTCTCATTGATAAAGAATAAAGATTTCATTTCCATATGGGAACATCTATTTGGAAAGTCAGCATCACAAGTCCTATTGCGAGATTTAAAATCGCTCGGACCTAAGAAGTTCAAAGAGAAATATCTACGAGTGATTAGAACAGGTATCAAGGGACTAGATGTGCCCTGGGATCTGAGTGACGATAGCGATGAGCTGTCTGACGAGTACGATGATATTGAATGGCGAATCTGGATGGCAGATAGCATGAATCCTGGGTTCCTAGCTTATTGGAAACGGTTATATGGACAAGATGTTTGGCCTATACTGCTCCGAGGAGCGAAAGAACAAGGACTCAAGTGGTTTGTCATGCACTATGAGCACTTCCTTGTAGAAGAAGCCGCGACTCGCGCGCAAGCGGAAAATGGAGTTGGGAAGGAAACTTATATGCAGGACGTTGTGTCAGTATATGGGAAGTACAAACCAGTTGCGTTAAAGGTGAAGCCAGTCAAAGCTAATTTGCCCTCGGAATTTAGGGTAGAGCGCCACATATATGGTGATCTGCTAGCGGGTATGCCGGCACTCTCGACAAATCCCCCTGAATTCGTTCTGAGTGCTAGATACAACGAGGAAAGGAAAGCTATCATAGATGCACATCATCCAGAGGGGTTCCTATGGCCCGAGGAAAGAAAAGTAATGCATCATATGATGAGTCTGCAAGAAGAAGCATTTGCATGGGACACCTCGGAAGGTGGAACCTTCAAAGAAGAGTTCTTTCCTCTGGTGAAATTTCCCGTTATCCCTCATATGCCTTGGGTGGAAAAGAACATTCCTATACCACCTGGCATCTACGATGAGGTTTGCAGAATCATTAAAGAAAAGATTAAAGCTGGAATATATGAACCATCAAGTTCCTCGTACTGATCTAAATGGTTCTGTGTCTTTAAGAAAGATGGAAAGAGTTTGCGGCTAGTACATATTCTAGAGCCTCTTAACAAAGTCACAATTCAGTACTCAGGAGTACCACCAGCAACTGCAGAAGTTGCAAGCACGTTTTCAGGTCGCTCATGTCTAGCCCTATTAGACATATGGGTCGGTTACAATGAAAGATTGATTGACAAGGACTTGAGAGACTTGACTACGTTCCAAACGCCATTTGGACCACATAGATTGGTAAAGCTACCTATGGGTTGGACTAATTCAGTCCCTATATTTCACGATGACGTGACCTATATTCTCCAGGATGAGATTCCTGAGATATGTAAACCATATATGGACGATGTAGTGGTGGGAGGACCAAAGATGTGATATGAAACGTCCGAGGAACCTCACTATGAAACTATACCTGAGAACAAGGGTATTCAACGATTGTAAACCATATATCGACGATGTAGTGGTGGGAGGACCAAAGACGCAATATGAAACGTCCGAGGAACCTCACTATGAAACTATACCTGAGAACAAGGGTATTCAACGATTTGTATGGGAACATTTCCAGAATGTTAATAGGGTCTGTCAATGAATGAAGTATTGTGGAGTAACATTCTCCGGACCTAAAGTGTACCTTTGTGTTGAGGATGGTTTAGTTGTTGGACACTGGGTGTCCTGGAAAGGTGAAAAGCCAAACAAGAAGTTAGCAGAAGTGGTCCTATCATGGGATCCTGCCAACTTCCGCGATAAGAAAGATGTCAACTCATTCCTCGGAACGGCTGGACAAATGCGTATGTTCATTAGGGACTATGCTAGAATTACTTGGCCACTTAATAAGATCCGAGGACCCCAGGCAGAATATAAGATGGGTCCCAAGGAACAAGAGGCGGTCGAGAAAGTGAAAGAAGGCCTTAGAAATGCACCAGCCTTGAGACCGATTGAATATGACAATCCATATGGACTCACATTGGCTGTAGATACATCGTGGCAAGCTGTTGGCTTCTACCTATATCAGCGTGATCACAATGATCCTAGGAAAAAGTTCTTTAATTAGTTTGGGTCAGTAACACTAAACGAGCGCGAGGCTAGATTTTTGCAAACAAAACGAGAGCTATATGGGCTCATGCTAGCGTTGATGGTCACTAAATATCAGACCATAGGATGTAGAAATTTGACCATAGAGACTGACGCTAGCTATATCAAGGGTATGCTAGACAACCCTGGTGCAGGACCTAATGCTACGATTAACAGATGGATCAAGGAAATTAGAAAATACCACTTTGAACTAGTACACATTAAGGGTGTAGTTCATGGACCCGATGGGTTATCGAGGCCACCACCTGGAGGCATATTGACCCCTCGGCCACCTAATATGAATGATGTCGACTATGGCATTCGGTGACAGACAATGCACCGCAGATGACAGCTGTCCTCGAATGGTTAGAGAGGAAATATGGGATCCGAGGGATTCGAATCTCGCCA
Organism: Paramarasmius palmivorus; assembly: GCA_037176845.1. Lineage (NCBI taxonomy): Eukaryota > Fungi > Basidiomycota > Agaricomycetes > Agaricales > Marasmiaceae > Paramarasmius > Paramarasmius palmivorus. The sequence goes on along the minus strand of JAYKXP010000054.1, from coordinate 349,493 downwards.
TATAACTCTAAGGCAAATGGTGAAATTGAATGAGCACACTTTGACATTCGCGAGGTGTTAGCAAAAGCTTGCAGCGATGACCTGAAGCAGTGGTATCAATTCCTGAAACCAGTCCTATGGGCAGACCGAGTAACAGTACGCAAGGGTTTAGGGTGTTCACCTTACTTCCTCATAACGGGTGCAGGACCTGTGTTACCGCTCGACATAGTTGAATTGACTTGGCTAGTAAGGATGCTGGGACGAGTTCTTACTCATGAGGAACTTTTGGGCTACCGTGCGCAGGCTCTAGCTAAGTGTGGGGGAGAACCAACTACCGTTCTACAGATAGCGGTGCTGAGCGATGATGATAAAGAAAGGGGAGTGATCCGGTGATACGCCTGACTTTAATCACTTCTTTTTCGAACGCAAATACGCTAGTTTTGCACTTTATTATTGTTGCATAAACACATAATGGTTATAGAAGGACTAGTATGAGCCCTAAATAGCTAGTCATTGGACAGAAGGTGTTTTAGGTGGTTATATTAGTGGATCCTGGTACATGGTACGCCCCACATGGGTATCTGGCCACCACTTTTACTTCTACCAGTGGTTGTCGAAGTACAATCACCTCCTGAAAACTGTAGGGAGAAGGTCCTTAAGTGAATTCACTACGGACTACACCTAGATCACCTACCGGACGCACCAAAGGGATTCTTACAAGTTAATTTACCCCTTCATACACCCAGAAGAGTTATACTGGCTCGGGCATCACTCGGGACTGATGGCAGAGGGGGAAACTGATCGGAAATCACCAATGCCAGATACGGCAAGGGTCTAGAGACCTGTCGGCTGAAGTGGAACCTATTGATCGGAGCGGAGGCAAAGCTGTTCAAACCGTTGTCACGGTGGCGGAAGCGGATTCCCTCTGATATACCTTATTGGAACACGTCCACATGGAGTGGATAAGAAAATTTAGAGGCGGCGTTATGTGGAGGAACGGTGTTGAGCGATGAGGAGCTCGGGAGGACCCTGCCAGGCCTCCGATTGGTGGAAAAGCGCTTGGCGCATGGAAAAGAAAATTTTATAAAGGCTAAACGCCTAACCGTCGGCCAGGATTCAACTCCTGTACCTTAAAACAGAGTGTTACTACTCGCTCATCACGCTATTTGCGCCATATATGGACGTTGTGACCTATAGATTTCCCTGATATGTATATTTTCTCGTTGTATCTCTCTCCCGACTCTGTTTCATCTCTTTTCCGTCTCGTTCCGCAGTTATTCCGACTCAGATTACCTATTATTTAGTTTATTCACCTTGGACAGTATAAAAAGGACACCAAATGTACGGGGAACGCAGAGGATTCTGCCCCCCACTTGCACGTTACGCGTTGTATGTGGTTATCGTACGAATAGATTGCTATTGTCCGATCAGAACTCTACCCAAGTCAGGCCCTAGCCTTATTGAGAAGACTAGTTGAGATCTTACTGCAGACAAGAACTTGAGAGGTCGCGATAAAGACCAAGTTGTTGGCTTTGTGTATTGCTCTACACTTCTCCTATTAGTGAAACTTTATACTAGTTCGTCTTGGTGGCGTTCTGGAAGTGTTTTAACCAGTTGGGTTACACTTTAGCATCGTAGAGAAGGCCTCGGTTTTGGTGGCTGAGCTTCCTTGCTTGCGTGCTTTATAGAAGACAGTTTTGGTGGCTGTTTTCTGGCAGTTGTGCTGTAGTTTTACCTTAGAGAGAGTCAGATCACTCGAGGCAGTCTAGATCGAACCAAGATCAGCTTCATATAGCCCTTGGCGCCTTATTTCCTAGCTTATAGAAGCAAGGACGACCCTATTACACATCTATACAGGTGTACTTTCCTAGAACTTCGACGAATAGAAGTGATTTTACCCCTCTTGAGACCAAGCTTGAGTAGATATCTCTAAGCACGGCAACTCTGATCACGCCGAACCACACTTGCACAACTACGCCACAGTGGAGTGCTTTTGTACACTGAGAGCAGTCATAGTATTAGGTGATTTCACCGAAACTAAGTGGTATTACCGGCGTAGGCACAAGGCACTATACGACATTGAGCAAGCAGACACAAGTCAGATACTAGCCCAAATGACCAAGTTAGCATAACTAAAGGAATAAAATACAAGACGACTTGCCTAGCCCAAATGACCAAGAGGTCAAGATGGGGAACTAGGCATCTACAACTATGGTTTATATGTGAAGAGTCTGTCTCGGCGAGAATTGTACAAGTAAGCAATCAGAATGATACGGAAAGATGTAGAACAATGGAAGAATGATGTGGAATGTTCTGGTGGATGAGAGGCTGTACATGATATAAGTGGAAAATGATAAGATGAAGATAAGAAAATAGATAAGGGGACTTAGAGAAATAAAAGGAAAAAGCTACGCTCCATCACACTAAGCATAGGGTGCATGTAGAACATATGATGGCCAGAATAGACAAAAACAAGATGAAAGCTCTAAAGAAATTCGAGAAAGATCATTGTTTCCAGATCAGAGACTATAACTTTGCTCCTGGAACATTGGTACAAGTCAGAAATACCACTATTGAATCGAGTCTTGATCATAAAATGTAACCTTGTTACCTAGGACCTTTGATAGTCATACGACGAACGAAAGGAGGTTCCTATATTGTAGCTGAGATGGATGGTACGGTGCTGAAAGGCAAAGTTGGCGCGTTCCGCGTACTACCTCATATCGCTCGTTACAAACCTATAGCGCTGTCCAAAGATATACATGATCTCATAGATCTATCTAAGGAACAGCTAGAGAAGTTGGTTGATGACGAGGATGATGTGCAATATGGAACTAGTGTTGACTATGCATTCAGAGACAATCACCTGGACATAGGAGACTTCGAGATGATGGAGGATAATGAAGTACCAGACTTAGAACAGAAGTCTGAAGGTCCTTGCAGATCTAAATGTCGCTAGGACACCTATAGAAAACTCCTAGGGATGTTAAAGTGTTCCGAGGAAAATAAAATAAATAAATCAAACTCCAATATGAACATCAACAATGGTGTATTTTGGTACTACGAGAGACATAGGCAACTATGGACTATCTACTGAGCTTGGAAAGAGGTGCTAGGAGCAGTATCAAGAGCCATATGGCCAGCTCGCTCAGCGTGAGTAGCTTGCTCGTGCTCTACTTCATTGAACTGCTTAGCAGCGAGTTTGTACTGGCTGTTGGTATACTCAACAGCGTGGCGAAGGACAGCCATCTCAGTACGAAGACGGTTATAAACCAACTTCAAGGCCTCGTCCGAGACGGAAGAGATATCCATGAAGGGGAGCATGCTCATCAGATTGATGATATGCTCGTCCCCATGGAGACACATCAAGTGTTCCTCTATGTCATATGGGCATCAGTAAATGCACTAGGAAGAAAAACAACAGAATAAGACGTACCAGGTTCTTCGTCCCTGAGGTCAGTGAGAGCTTTCTCTACGCGGACGCGTTTAGCGGAAGCAGCCTTTGCGTTCTTGGCCTTAGAGAGATAGTAAGACACCTTGAGATACGCTCGAGAAAGAATAGCCATGTTGGGGACCATATGATAAGGGATACATACCGTTTGAGAGCGACTTTCAGCTTTCTGATAGTCATATGGAGGTCAGCATAGCGTGAGGAATAAAAGATAAGGGTACTCGTACCTTCTTCTTGCCACTAGGGGCATGAATAGAGGTGTTAATACTGCCCTCGATGTCAGCCATCTAGTATAGAAAGTTAATATGATGGCTATGGGATAATATGAGGACTTACTTCGGCTTCAGGAGGCTCAACAATCTGGATATCATCGTCCACAATAGCGGCATTAGCCTTACCACTGTTGGGAATGGCAGCGTTGCTAGAGCCCTGAAAAATAGTCAGAGGGGTCCCTTGGAACATGATAACAGACGAACCTTGGCAGGGGTAGCAGGTGGATTGACCAAGCCTTCCACATGTTCCTTGAAAGCCTTAATGGAAATCCATAGGGCAGGAGCAAGGGTGAGGTCGGCCGCATTGCCATACTCCTCGAGGAGCTTGAACCCTTTGTTGTACACACTATAGGCCTCAGGGTCTTGGGCGACATGGTACGGGTTCAACGATGCCTTCTGTTAGAAAAGGTCATAGTCAGTACTATGAACAATATAGAATGAACTAGGAATACACACGAAGAACTTGAGCAGTTCGTTAGCGCTAGCGTCGCGCATTTTGATGTTGGCCATCTTGACGATAGCCTCGCCCTCTTGAATATGCTCACGAGCCTTGGTTAACCACTCCGAGCAATCTTTCCAAGCACCAGGGGCAGGGGATGATACATTTTTGGCAGACATATGAGCAGAATGAGTGAACTAGGGTGACTAGTGCGAAGCAGAAAAGACAGGGATGAGATTGGTGATGGGTCTTGGGTTTTCCAAGGATGCTTTTATAGGGTCCTAGGGAACAAGGTTCATGCGCTAGGCAGGAAAAATCTTACTGAGCCAGAGATATGGTCCAATGGTGCAGATGAAGGTGCTAGCGATATTTCCGGATGGTGCAGATGATTGCCACCTGGTGTAGAGCAGCTGAAACTTTTCCGCGAGGCACTGTCAGGGGGACTTGACATTTCTTTTGGTTTGGGGGAGAGATGTTTAGTGGTAACCCAAAAATTCCGAATATTTTCGATCCTAGAAAACATCAAGGTCCATCTGAGCGGAATATGAATGGATAAGAAGGAAAAGTAAAGTCCCGAGTGTAGTTATAGGCACATAGGCAAATCCATATGAGATCCTAGTGCATAAACCACACGACACAAGGGCCATATAAAAGAACTAGAGAAAGGCGCTATGAAAGAAGGGACAAGTACTGGGTGACAGAGGGAGGAAGGCCAACTGAACAAGTAAATTGTAACAGTTACTGCCTCTGTAGCTTAATGGACAAAGCATCACCTACAAGTATCTCCCAGCAATCTTGCTAAGTGAAGATCTGGGTTCGATTCCCAGCAGAGGCGGACAAACCCTTTCTCACACTACTTTTTAAGTTCGTCCCCGAGCTGAGTCAAGGGGACATATATGAAGAACTAGGACTGAGAGGATACCTTACTAGCACATATCGAGTGCACTTAGAAAGGTCCTAGTAGTCCGAAACCATGAATATATGATGGGAGCGCAAAGAATTAAGATCATATGAGCACTCATAATGAGCCAGATGGATTCTGGAAGGGAGGCCTATCTGGACATAGTGGCTCTTAATTAAGTCCTAGGAACTATAGATCTCAAATCTAAATTGTGTGTTGAATTCACTCAGGCCTACTAGTTCACACTGGGAGGTTACCAAGAAGTAATTATTTATTCTTGTGTCTTAGAAGACACGACTACAAGATATTGCTTCGACCCTAGTACTTGAATGTGTGTACTAGGGGAGCCGAGATGATATATATACATTATTTTGCCCACTAAGGGGTGCGCGCATGCAGAATGTCAGTCCATGAAAAATAAAAATGCTAAAGGCCAAGAGGCCACTACTCCGAGTCCAATGAGGCAGCCTGCTCGCGGGGAGACCTGTCCTTGATAACATCTCCCGAGGAGCTGCCACTGACCTTCTCGACAACCATAGGGCTCTTAGACCCACCAGCCTTCTTCTCGATCTTCTTGTCCTTGTTGTCCTTGATGGCAAAAAAGAGGCGGGGAAGTGGTGGGTACGTCCAAGACAGAGGTGGTTTTAATGGCGGAAGTTGACTAGAATAAACAAAGAGAAAGTTAGAACCTCATATGAAGAAATAGAGATGAACTTATGGCCTTGAAAGGAGAGGTGGATGACCCCTCGAGCTTCGAATCTTGAGCCATTGGCGATCCTGGGGTGTCCTCGGGTGCGGCTTTGTCCTATATGACCACGTCAGTTTATCATATGAGGTTCATGAAGAAATGAAAAACTGGCCTTGATGACGAACTCAGGGCCCACGCGTTCTTGCAACCACTTGACCAAGTCAACAGGCGGGTAGGCAGACTCGGCAAGAGAAACCACCTGTTGATAGGCTAGAGAAAGAAGTCAGGAGCGTGAAAAGAAATAGAACATATGAAAAACTTACTGGCAAGGGTCTTATCTGTGGACATGTCGACCACGAGGATCTCCTTGCCACAAACCTTGAACCCGGCTGCCTGAAGGTCGAAGGAAGAATGGGGTACCCTCAAGGCTGTAAGCAAGACCACCAGTCGCTCGTTGGTAAGGGCCTCCTCGTTCGGGTGCAACAGTCGAAGAAGTGCGCATATTACCCGAGGATCGCGAGTAGATCGCAAGAAGAGGATGCGTTGACGCTCGAGCTGTTGGTTGAGACGCAGAACGTGCTGGGTGGCCAAAAACTGCATATCGAGGGTGCCTTGCAAGGATGAGGTTGTACTCAAAAGGCCCTCAAGCTGCAACACCAGGCCTAGGAAGAAGAAACTATTAGAAAAACTTTATGGAATGATCATATGAAAACGTTACCGTTGTGACCTTGGAGTCCGAGGTCAAGCTGCTCGTCTCGAGCAGCAAGACACTCCTCGAGCAACTGCGTGAAAGAGCACTTTTGATTGGTGCTCTTGCAGCAAGTGCAACCTGTGTGTCTGTCAGCGCAAGGAGAACAGCCCGGACCTTTTTGGATGCATCGATTGCAACCTTGGGTGTAAAAGTTTGGCTCCAGAGTGATTGATGTAGCCAAGATGACCAAGTCGTAGGAGAGTTGGACGTTGCCCTAAAGGTATACGTGCCCTCCTGCAGTAGAGAGCTCATTGGCGACATATCCGTTGTCCTCGTCCGGATGAGGAGGCGCTGGAGGATAATATGCCTCGCGCTGCCCAGAAGAAGAGACCTAGAAAATGCTCATATGAATAAAGAAACAAAAGAAAGAAGTGCTTGGCTTACGCTAGTGCCCCCAATAACTTTATCAGCCACCCGAGGATGAGTTGAGGCCGAGCACTAAAACAAAAGAATTAGCATATGAAGAAAGAAAAAGCTAAAAGATCCTTACTGGACCCCTAATCTCGGATGCGAGAGCTTTCTCTCAATTGGACTTGTCCTTACCCCTAGTCTTGGAAGCAGTGGGCTTCTCCTTATCCTTGCCCTTGCCTTTGGAGAGGCTGGTGGATGGCTTGTTACGAGTAGTGACAGTGGCCTCAGGAGAAGGTGATCGCTATGGAGAAAGGTTACTCATATGAAGAAAAGATAAAGAAGAAAAACATGTACTGGACGGGGTTGAGTCTTCTTGGGACCACCAAATGTTAAAGTCTGGCCCTCCTCAAAGGACCATCTGCCACTATAGGGCTGGGACTCTTCTTCTTCCATCTCCTCGCTCTCCTCGCCCTCATCGCTAGACAAATCCTCACAAACTTGGAGCTTCAAGTGCTTAGCCGTTTTGGGCTCAGAGTCGCTGATGTCGAGGGTCAAACTGAGATTCTTGCGTTTAGACCCTCTCGACAAGGATGCGACTGGTGGGGGAGTGCTGGCTTTGGGACGAACTGGAGGAGGCAAGGGGGAGTGAAAGTTGTAGTCCTAGAAGAAGGAACATGAGAAAGCAATTTAGAAAAAGAACCATATGGATCACGTACCTTGTATTTCTTGATGAGCGCCTCTGTCTCCTTAGTACCTGGGAGCCACAAGGAGAAATCCTTCCTCAGGAGCAGCCCTGTGTCTATGGCCATGTTGACGAGTCGGTAAATTTGCAGTAATACGCTGAGATAGGACTTGGGGATGTTGAAGCCACAATGTTCATCGGCGTTGATCTTGTGGTACTCGTGCTGGGACCTGATTGTTAGCCATATGCAGACAGAAATAAAGGAAAATAACACGCACAATGTTCTCTTTCTGCGTGTGAATAAGTTTGATGACGGTCAGACTGGTGGGAAGGAACTCAGCTTCCTTGTTGAATACAGAATCGTAATAAACCAAGAACACGTCTACAAGAGCTGTAGCCCGCTCGTACAGAGCAAGCTGCTGCTCGTAGGCCTCTTCTGCAGACAGCTTGACGGGCTTATCTTCACGTTTGGACTTCAATTTTCGAGGTTTTGGCTGAGGAGGTGTCGGCGGTGGCACGAAGGGGTTGCAAATGAAAAGAGGCATCCTAGAAAAACAAAATTAGAAAGAAAACTTAAGAAAAAGACCGGGAGAATTCACCTGGAAGGTACTAGTGGCAACGATGATGATGGGGGAAAGAAAGAAAGGATTTGGGACTTGGTTGAACTTTGTGAAAAGCTATATATCACATTCCGAGAATCCTGCTTCTTTTCAATCACATCATGGAAGCTGAGTCATGAAACCAGCAGTCACTGGCAGAAGTTTGATGACCCTGGAATAGCTAAACATGGCCATTCTCCTATGAAGAAAATGTCCTAGGACATCAAAATTAGATGAGGGATTACTAGCTTTGGCGCGAGGGAAGCGCTCAAAGGTCTATTTGGTCATAAGATCAATATGGAAGATGATTGATGCTCGAGGAGGTTTGATAACCCCAGCATCAACTGATCGGACATAACGCAGACAGAGTAAACTGACCGCGCGCATCTCTAATACACCCAGAAAGAAGTTCATATGAACTATTCCAGACCGAGGACAGTCTAGATCTTTTGGTTTGGGGGAGATGTGAGGGTACCAGAACAAAATCGCTGAAAAACAGTCGTTTTGACACTAATTGTTGTGTTCAGAATCGCACTAGTACATCATACTAAGTACTATATGGACTTGGTATCACTGCTAGGAACCTAGTAGTGCGCATATGACGAAGAATAAGATAGGCATGCACTGCGTGGTGAATACTAGCTACGCGCGCATAGACGTTGATGTCGTCGTGAGCCCTATATGATTGTGCTAGGATACATGTCGAAACCTGTAGACCGTATCTCAGCCTTGGAGTCCATGGAAATGCATCAACCATAGCAGTTACCATAAAGGCCTAATGCATCCCAGAAGTTAACTACCAGTGCTCAATAAGGCAAACCTGGCCAATTGTGGATGGGACACTGGAGAAGCAGGTGCCTATAAAAAGCGGGCGGCCTGAATTGAACCCCGATTACATAACTTAGATGTTGAGCTGCACTACGGCTGAACCACAGTGCCAACATAGTATAAGGCAATGCAATATTTATATACCACTGTACAATATCACTACATTATATTATAGCAGAAATTACACTGATATTTAGTCGTCCATCCCATTAGTCGTCATATTCCGTCTCACTGTCCATGTCACTTGAGCCCTCACTATCCTCGTTTGAGCTCTCCCCATGATTCAGGCCATCCCGTCCTAACTCCATGTCCATACCAATATCGCCGTCCTTTCCACTGTGGCTATTGCTAACGTAGTCGGGGAATGGTGTATCATCGGCTGCCCAATCTTGAACCCGTGGCATTAAGCGCCCCCATTTCTTCTCAAACGACGCTTTCAGGGACCGCTGTATCTTTGCTTGCCGCAATGCAAATGCCCTCTGCCCTTCCCTCTCCGCCACGCCGCCAGTCAACTCTACTTGCGCACATTGATCCCATTCCCGAGCTCGCCAATCCAAATACTCTAATGTCCGTCTCATCTCTTCCCTCACCAACATCAACTCCTCCCACGCTCGCATTGCGCGTGCGCGCGCTTTGCACCACTCTGACCGCAACACCTCATTGTCATTCTCGTCCGCGCCATCTTCGAGCACAAAGCTTCCGCCATGCCACCAAATCCATGAAATACTCTTCCTGGTATTCCCCGTCCCGTGAACTCTGCGGTGCTCCAATTCGGTCCGATCGAGAGGTATCAAATCCCATTCGTTCAGCGGACGCTCCGTTTGCGACATGGCAGAATCACGGAGTGGCTGCAGCATGTCATGCTCCTCTCCTTCTTCCTCGTCATTCCCCATCCTCCCCCGTCGAACCTTTAACAACGCGGGATCCTTGAAACTCCGTATATCCTCGTTATTTAAAACCTTCAACTGCTGCTCCCAATCTCCTGGCCCTGTGAGCTTGTGCAAGGCGTCCCTAGATACCCGGTAACGTGTGGCCCAGCGCTGTATACGAGAAACAACACGGTTGATTATCTCCCATGCTCTTCCAGAAGATCTCTGGCCTCTAATGTTGGTGTTCTTAAAGAGCATCATGCGAGTCTTGATGCGAAGGGAATGTCGAAGACCGTGAAGTGAGTCGTAGCACCGAGCGTGCTGCAGTTTTCCTTCAATTTGTCGCAGCTTCGGCACGCAGACCCGGTCAATATCCTCTTGGGATAGGCTGGATGGCAGCCATACAATTGCACGTTCCGGCTCTGTATCGTCCAAACCCTCAGACAGCTTCGCGTCTTCGAGGTACTGTATAAGACCGGGCATGTAGATTACTCGGAGGTCGTTATACAACTGCACCTGCCGAGCAACAGCGTTGCGATGTTCCCGAAGCTTTTGCGCCTGACGTGCTGTGGGGATACGCGTCTGTTCCTCCTGGAGCTGGATGAGCTTTCGCCTAAATATTGGTTAGTAGTGATATCCTGACCAGAGAATGGTTCAACGCACTGAGAATCCTTGAGTAACAACGCCATTTTGACAAATCCAGGCGCGTCTACCGCATGATATTTCACTCCCCCTTCCGCAAGCCTTCTCTGTTCTTCTATCGTCAGTTCTTCCATAGCTTTATCTTCACTTATAACTAATTTTCACAAGTCAGCTTCTCACTCTCGATGCTCTTGTAGTAGGCACTCACATTCTTCAGCAATATGATACGGGTTTGGAACGTCGTGCTTAGGGGTTGGTGCCGCCTCCCAGGTCTCGCACATCTCTTTCCACTTCTGCGTCAGATGACCCGGAACATTTGCTGAAAGACCACGGTATTCAGACATCTGCGTCTGCAGATCCTTCTCCGCATCCATATACCGCCTTAGAAGTGAAGCACCTAGATTGATTGGTTAGCCAGTGTACCCGAGGCAAACTTTACAACTACACGTACCGATTGCTTTGTATTTCTCGAAGTTCCATTCACCCATCTGGGCGTCTATGTAATCTTCTCTGGAGCCCGGTCCCATTGTCTTCGTGGCATTTCCTAGGTTGTTGTGTTCGCCCCAGACCCGCTCCAGGGTTTCTCCGTCAGTGTTTCCTGCACCAGAAATGGTGTTGAGCGAGTATTGTTTGTGGTTTTCCTGTTTATGGCCTGGCTCGTGCATCTTCCCGATTCCCGGAGTTACATTCATGCTATGATTCCACGACAAATCCTTCGGCCACTGACTGATACGATCTAACAAATGGATAAACCATTGGCAGGCGACGTCGTAGATAGCGAGGAGCTGAAGGAGCTGAAGGAAAGGCTCCAGAGCCTTCGCAAAGATCCAGTCAGTGTTGGAGTACCTTTGAAATGTCTGGTGAATACACTCTCCTAAACGGCAACTCGAATACAGCTCACCTTTCGCCCTTCTGCAGGTTCCCTACGCAAACGATCATATCAGACCTCCCGCACGCTACACCCATTACTCCTGTGTATCTGAGACCCTTGGAGAACTTCGTGTTCTGCTTTGCAATTGCAGCAAGTGGGACACAGTTGCTGATCTATCAGAGCGTCAGTCATGTCCGTTCGCCATTGAGGAACCAGCTCTAACCTCGTCACCATCGTCCTTTGTGAAAACCCATTTCTCATACGGTTCTCGCTTCACAAAATACCCCATGCCCTGATTCAGAGGAGGATCTCTCGAATGAGACGACACCATCTGGGCTTTCAAACGAAAATTGCCGTCAAGACACAGTATGAGGCGGTAAAGAAAGCTTAGGAGTTTGTGAGTCAGTCTATTTTATCTTGAATGGAATCCTAAGCACACACCTTCGGCAAGCGTCTTCCCAGTCCACTGGGAGGTTAATCCCTGGATGTGGACACGACGGACAATGAACCACCAAGCGTCCTTCCTTATCGCCAATGCCTGATTCATCGTACGCTGCCCCAGACCAAATCACCATCTTGATATGTCTCCACTGCCGGATCATTCGCAGGAGGGGACGATAACGGGACTTTGGAAGCACGAGCCCCGTGTTGTCTGTGAGCTTCTCCAAGGCTCGATAGAAATCGTGAGTTGACCCTTTGGTAGTCAAAGACATAATTCGAAGAGTCTCGAGGTATGCAAAGGTAGCGCAGGTTGTGATATGGCCTTCGTTGACCGTTGCAGGATAGAGGCCGCGCCGCAGAAGTTGTCGAAATTGGTCAATACGCTTGTTGCAGTGGCAGAATCGTATGTCGACCTCATGGATACCGTTTATGTGTAGCACCCGCATTTTGGCGTGGCATTTTCGTGACTTCACGCACTCCATTCCCATGTGGTTCAGCTGAATAGTAAGTCCCAGCGCACGAAGGCTGGTCTTCTCGAAGAACTCGCCATTCCATTCCTGAGGCAATGATCATTTGCTATAGCCCAGCTTCAGCTATTCGAATACGCACCTCGATGATGTGGAGAGGATTATGCCTGTGACGGCGCAGGCAGCAAGTCTTGCATACCAGATCTCCAAAGAAACAGTCCCTGCAGCGGTAACTTGCCACCCTAGATGCACGCTGCACACCGCTGGGGTCCACGCCACGACAATCGGTGCAAGACCGTTGTTTGCGAACATCACTTCTTCCTTTGGATCGTAAAATTTCCGTCACGAAGCTGTCACGAAGATTCCGCTGCCAGTAAATGTTGGGACGTTTCTGCCAGAAACGACGTCAATATGCAATCTTCAGAACCAGACCAGAGGACACTCGATACGTCGTAAACTCGTGACTCGAGCTCGGCGAGATCCGTAAGATTTCGGCCAGTCGGTCATTTCAATGACGTCGTTCATGTCCGTTTTTGTAAATAGCAAGATCAAAATATTGTTTCCGTTTAGCGTGACAGTGATTTCCATCTTCAGGCTTCCTGAAGCCAAATCCGGTTCTTCTGCAACTCCTCTTCTTCACGGGGTGGTTGCAAGTGTAGGGTGAGGGCGTCGTTTTGGGGCGGAACGTGAACGTGAATTTTGCATGCTAAGGGGCAGTAAGTACAAGCACATGACCAAGGGAAAGGGCTACTCACGGAGCGGAGAAAATACGACATGAGGAAATACAGGGTGCCGTCCTTTATAGGCGTCCGTTAGAGGGTTGGTTTCATCTCAAGAGGATAGAGGGGGCATCTCCCAAAGGTAACCCCCTTCTCCTGCTGCTCAGGATAGCTCCCATCGGGGCAGATGCTGTGCCTAAGCAGCAGGAGAAGGAAGGTATCCTTGGGCAATGCCAAAAAGAGGAGCGTTGAGGTGTTCCACTTACCTGAAGGTGTAAGAGAATACGCGTTTGTTGATCAACAAACGCGCGTGCTCGTGTGAATGTGTTTTTTAGCCGAGCACGAGGCAGCGCCGCCTCCTTCGAAACTTTTTCCTTCAACCATCAATACAATCAAATTGTAAAGCAACCACAAAGAAATCTACGCACCTCTCAGCCCCCCTCTTACTTATCTATGCTATACGAACTCCGCCGCAGTACTTCAAGCCATCAAACAAGCTCCGCATCGCTTCGACTCACGAAATCTCGCGTGGATTCTGAGTATCCTGCATTGAAATCACCCAGATGGACCCCAGAAATCTGCATTCTTTTGTTTCAGAATTTTGTTTTTTTACTTTGAATATACGTACTATGGTTGAAAACGGTCGATTCAGGAGTCTGCAACAACTGTCGTGTATTCTTCCGCCTAGCTTTCATGGGAGTGTTCATCCGGGTGTGAACCACTTTCAATATTCGACCGTCCTTTGTCCTCACTAACCTCAATCACACGCCCCTTGAATGGCTCTGAGAAAATTTTCAGGTGGGTGAATGCAGTAAAGCTACCATTCATCTATTCATACCTTCAAGCTCTTCGACGGTGCTCCCTATATACACTCTCACAGCCGTAGGTAACATGATACTACCCGTCTCGAAGAGAAATGGTATCAGCGTGTGAGCGCAGAATATCTTGGTGTTGCCCTTGGAAACAAGTTGGACAACCTCCTCTACAGGAAGCAATTCTCGGTGATATTAACCGACATGCCTGGGTCACAGGCCTTCCACATTCATCTGCTGGAATAAAACCAATCAGTGGAGCCCAAGACTGTTGATAGACCGACATACACCTCCAGTTCACATTTTTCGGAGTAGTATAAAAGTAGGTTGTGAACCATAGTCTGTCCTCGAGCTGGAAATGGGTTTCCTCATCGTTCTTGGCGGCCTTTCGAGTAGTGCTGTCCTTTGGCATCGTGTTTAGATGGAAATAACTGGAGAAAGAGGTTCTTTGAATTGTTAATGGTCGCAATGCGCTGGGTTTGACATTGGCAGACTCGAATGCAGAAGCCTTAATGCAGAAACTCGGAAACGAAGCATTCAAGGACTGAGTATTGATGCGACGCAATTCTCGGAGTTCTCGAATCGTGCGCCGAGCTACATGTAGGACTGGTATCCGTAAGTTTCGTCTCGTTGCATTCAATAAAGTACCTGTTACTTTGAGTTTGAGTGCGACCGCTGAGCGCTGAGGTCTGTGGCCTGAGGGTAAGTAAAACATAGCAGATAGAAGACTAACTCATGAAGAAGCAGCCTTTCAGATCTTCGCTCAAGGGAGGTAATGAGGAGAGAAGCAAGTACTTATTTGGAATATGTACCGTAGCTGTGACAGGCCTTGGAATTATTGAAAATAATCGTTTTCGAAGTGACGTCGCTGCCTGGTCTGCCGGTGATGACGTCTGCATCTCGCCGTTATCTCTTATCGTTTTACGACTCATCGAGTGTACTCTCGAACCAGACATGAGACGACTGGACCTACCGCTTTATACGACTTCCTGGCGCGTTTCTTCGGCAGAGTACCAGTGTCCACGAGGTCATTTTCCTCTGGGATATTGACAGGCTTCGAAGCCTCTTCAGTCCGGCCCAGAAGGTCGTCGTATGTAGCCTCTTGCTCCTCGGTGAACGCGTCTACTCCAGCAGTATTGTCGCCATCTGGTACGTCTTCCCATTCATCTTCCATGATCTCGTCCATACCCTCTGCTAACTTCTCTTCTCCTCCTTGAAGCCCTTCCCAATCTCCAAATCCCTCAATGCTAAGATTGTTCCATTCCACACCTGCAGACCAGTGTCGTCCCTTACCAGGCGAGGCATGCAGAATGTTTCGACCTCCTGCAAGATTGACCCCTTCTTCGCGATACGGTATGTCTTCTTCGTCGTCTTCGAAACGTACACGGTCTTGATAGGTATTCTTCTGAATTCTTCGGCGTTTCGCCCTGGACATAGGTAAACTGGAAGACGTTCTGAAAACTCCGGGTAGCCGAGTCGGCAATGCCTTCACTTGAGCATCTTTCAGGGTACGTTTGCTCAATACATACTCATATATACGTAGAATTCCTTACCGTGATAGTTGCAAGCCTGAGCTTCCAGGCTCGGTTGAAAAACCCCTTTGCTGCTGAAGAGGAGGAAAGGAAAGAGCGTTGAAAAAATCCTCGGTGAAGTGTATCACTGTTGACCACATGATCATATCACTTGACCTTCGGAAGAGCCCGATATCCCGGAACCGCCGGCAACTTCTATCTGCCATGGATATCCTGGGTCGCAACGAATTGAACAGCAACGCGTTAAATATGTATATGACCCTCTTTTAGCACCTACATTAACTACACGACCGACTGAATACCGTATGATGATATCTCTACTATCCTGAACTTGTATTGTTCACCCCCCAAAGTCCCGAAGTTGTTGAAAATTTTGCATTGTGTGGTACAGGATAGGTGAAGGTCTGATTTCGAACGGCGTAGAGCTGACACTAACGCTTCTAATTTATCCCTTGGAGACGCTGATCCAGAGTCATCAGCAACACCCGTAGAAAAAACACGATTCTTCACAAACCCCGATAGCATAGATCCATTTTGTTTCCCTGACCCTTCTACGCGCTGAGTCTCGTTTGGCAATGGAAGAGTCCAGCCAAACTGTGCTGCAAACTCCCTTATAGCCCTCTCAAACCGTATTGAACCCCCATCCACACTCGTGCTTCGCAAGGTTATATGCGTCTTCTCTGATGCGACACTGTGGGAGTTCATCTTGACGCCTTAGCAAAGATTAGCTTGTAATTTTTGTGAGGAATACTTCACTCACCAGAGCTTTCAGCAACACAGAGTGGTAGTCAGCGTAAGAGAGCAAGAGATTACGATGTGGGGAACTCCACACAGCCTCACATCATGATGTGTCAATACTACCGTCGGCAACTTAAACACACGTGGGCCTTCTTTTATCGAAACCATCATCAGTTTGACATGGACGACGCCAACATCGTGTGCAGCTCGATATCCGCTCGATATTCAGTCATGTAGTTGGGCCTAATAGCAATACAACTCCGGGACGACGTGAGTGCTCTAAAACCCCACTGCTGAATACTCGGCTGGCGATATGTGGACTATTTATTCAAGTACTGATTCCTTAGTTATAATGTACGCAAGATTCTCTTCGTGTTCTGTATGTCTGACTGGCTTGCGCGACGGTTTTTTTTTTTTTTGATCCAGACATCCAATGCCAGCCTATCCGCCTCCATCACTCTTCCACATAAATACGGATGGCTTAGGTCATAAGATGGTACCACTAAGGATGTGTCTCAATCACACATCCATACGTCTCATGTGCTATAGGACTCTTATTCCTAATGAATCCCCTTTCTATTAGGGATCCCAGTGGGAAATGACCACAATCCTGTCGAGCATAGCATACTACCCGCCGGCCTTGACCTCTCAAGTACGGCACTATTCGACCATATCGACCTATTAATTCAAGGCCATGACGATTCCAGATTTCTTGTATCAGTTATTACGACAGACCACTTCTTCTATGTACCAGACCCCCAACCTGTCGAACCTCAGTGGCGGATTTTATATTGTGAAAGCAACTATTCTCGGAACTATCAATCATGAATCTTCAGGTAGAGACTGTCATTCATGTTCAAACCATAGGTTGCTGGACTCGGAGAGTAGTAAATATATATTGAAGTTTTAGTCTACTGCAACACGCGTAGAGGTAACTAGGCCTCGAACCCATCTAATCTATGAGTATGAGATAGTTCTATACACAAGCAATTAATCAGGTAAGAGATCCACATTTTCATACAATCCATAGTTTGGTAGATTCGAAAGGTAGTAACGATTTCATGCTCGTGCATTTGGACTATCCAGGTAGAGACTGTCATGCACATTCAAACCATAGGTTGCTAGACTCGGAGAGTAGCAGATATATATTGAAGTTATAGTCTACTGCAACACGCGTCGGTAACTATTAGGCCTCGAACCATCTAATGTATGAGTATGAGATTGATCTATACACAAAGGTAGTATGTTAGGATTCGACTACGATCACCCTGCGCTCAATGACAAGATCCTGCAAGTACGAACCTTCCCCGCTCATGACTCCATCTCCAGCCCGATATCCCCAATCTACATTATCCCCGAATCCGCCGTACAATCATTTCCGCTACCCATACTCATCCGCGCAATCACTCGAATGTTCTAGAATCCTTCTACGTTATATATATACTTGTTGCTTAACTACTGTAAACTCGTTCTCGGTATTCTACAAGTGTACCTACATACACAACTATCTACGAAATACTGATATCTTCCTTCTCTCTCAATCTAACCTGAGTGATTAACTGCGTGAATTGACATCTGCTTAGCGGCTTTCTGAGTTCTACACAAATTGAACATTACTCATCTAACCATCTTTAACCTCGCGTACACAATTTAGGTCGATCCTAACATAATACCGAGAACCACACCGCCCCCAGATGTCAACACGCATTATTCACGACGACGACGACAGGTTGCCGACACCACCTCCAGCCCATCACACCTTCACTCCTCAAGGTCAGTGGGTCCCTCGTACCCCAACTATCCCTGTACCTAGCGCTCATGAAACGCCGAGTGAAGGACAAACGCTAGGAAGTGCTCAGGGAACTGGAAATATTGATTCAGGACCCCAAGGATTACATCGTCGAATTATCGAGCGTACTCACCGAAGAATGGGAGGTCCTATCTCCCCTGGTCCTATCCCATCACCTATCACCCGAGATATCAACGATCCATACACACCAAGTCGACTATTGTCCAATGAAATTGCTCGCGCCGAAGCAAGCCCTCGTACTCCTCGATTGGCTCGGGGAATCTCATCTGTACCAGCCCAACTACTTAGTAATCGACAGAGACAACGAAGAGTTACTATCAACTCACCCCGAAATGTAGCACCGGTCACTCCAACCCGCCTTTATCAGTCTCATCCTTCATATCAATCCCCGCCTGTATTACCAATTCCACCACGAGCAGCCTCTCCTAGGACGCCTCCTAGACAAGGAGAGGCGGGGCCTGGACCGGCTACACAAGAACACAGAAGCTTTGCTGAAAGAATGCAACGTCAAAGGGAAGAGTACGAAGAGATTTTCGGTAGCCCTTACCCAGAACCTTCAGTAAGAAGTCCAGCCCCAGACATGGGACCAACTCGCACACCACAAGAAGTTCTGGAAGACTTAGGGATGCGCTGCTATCGCTTCGCGCAAAGAATGGGGGTCCCTGATATCGATCAGATGACGACTCGTGAGCATATCGAAGCGATGAGGGAGTTAATGCTTACGGAGGATATCGAATTGCCAATCCAAGTCAGCGAGTTCCTCTCAAATCCCAAAAACCGTTGGGAGTTATCGAACTTATATGCTAGAAGTTTGCAACCTGACATTCGGGAAATGTTACCCGAGATTCCTGATTCCCCAGGCAGTAACAGGAACACATACCTGCTAACCCCAGCTCCAACATATCATACTCGAAACAACGATTCATCACCAAGGAGTTCTCTAGGACGCTCAACACGAGCCTCGAACCATACAAGTGTAATGGAACGCCAAGAGGAAGCACAAGTAGGCGACAGATTGGAAAGGCGTCCGGCGGTAGTCATGGATTCTGCAGAAGAGGAAACCAGTAGCGAGGAAATGATCGAGAGTTCGTCGTCCTCATATGGTGAACCAATAGAGCCTCGATTCAATCCCGACAATATGGTACCACGAGGAATGATGCATTATGTTGACGAAGCCTTGGATTCAGATGGAGAACATGTCGTGTATTATGTGCCAAGGCCGATTAACCCTATCCTGCGATCAACGACTACACGATCTGAGGGCACTGCTGACATCCTTGTGAGTACAGATCGTGAAGAACAGGAAGGAGATCAATCAACATACAGGGCAGAAGCAGAAAACCAATCTGCCGGACGAATCCCATCTCGTGCATCCTCTGAACCACCAAGACCATCACCCCCAACCTTCATACCTTCCCCAACGCCTAGCCAGCTGTGGAGTCAGGACCCCAGTTCTGGTGAAGAAGAAGCCGGTCAAGGACGTCAACTAGTGCCCTTGATCACTATTCACGAAGGGTCAAGCCGAAGGACGCGGGTAACACCACGACAACCACGAAGAACGGAAGCAGGAAGGCGACTGTATACGATTTCGGATTCTGACCCTGATGTAACCATGCGATTTGAGGAATTATCGTCGGATTCCGAACCCAGGAGTCGAACATCTTCCCGTTCTGAAAGCGAAGAATTCCCTCGAAGGAACCAGCCAAATGGTATCGCTGATTCCCGTGGTTCAACAAGTTCAGAAGGATCTGCAAGCTCTGTTGATTCTTCATCTTCAGGACCAATTTTTGTAGGAATGTACGTACCTGGCTATGACCCAGAAGGTCGTACACCCCCTTCCGTCACCAGTATTCACAATCCGCCCCCACCATATCAACCAAATCAACCAAATGATCGCCCTATTCGACCTGGAGAACCCAGAAGAGAAGGCTACGCCTTCACCCCTCATCCAAATCGAAATGCTACAGCGGGTCCAAGTCGTGCTGGCGTCTACGTACCGCCAGGGAGAAGAAGTCAGCAAAGGGAAGAAGAAAATCGAAGGGATCGTACTTACCAGGAAATCCCAGAAGAAAGAGGGAACGGAAATGGTGGAGAAGAGGAAGAAGAGAGACCAGAGTGGAGGCGGCGTGGTGGTCAAGAAGCAAGGAGTGAAGAGCCGCGGCACCAGGGAAACGGTTCGGACCGTGAGCCCGACCAATCCAACATGGGCGCCTCTGCGTTTGTACCGCAACAACCACCTCCACCACCTCCACCACCGGCCAATCCACCATCCAACCGCTCTACGGCATCCTCCAATTCATCATCAATCGTAGGAAATCAATCTTTAGCGCAAGAAAGTGTTGACGGTTCGGCAAGAAGCGAAGAATTTTTTCAACCTCTTATCTCAACACCGCCGGCCGTTATCCATAACGCTAGGTCCTTTGAAGAAAATACAGCTGGGCCATCGAGAGTCCCGTTTACACGCGGACCAAGAATGGGATCAATAGGATTTTCAGATTCAAGATCTCAGGAATCAGGAGGTACTAATAGGACCCAAGGGTACGACAATACGTTCATCTCTGGACCACCTAATCAATCACCTCCCAGCTCTAATGGAACTTCGGGAACAGGGCAATATTCCGAACGCTATCCTCATCTTTCGTATTACCAGCCGCCCCCATCCTCATCGCCACCCTCAAGTCTTGGAACAGGACCTTCCCGAACCAGTAATCAACTTTTCAACCAACAAGGACCTCCTGGGCCCCCTGGACCTCCTGGACCAATAGGACCGCCCGGACCTATGGGACCTCCGGGACCGTCAGGAAATGGAATAAGACGTAACGAAGAAAACGAAGCAAGGAAGGAGGCAATCAATAGGGAGTACAAGTTGGAGATCCGGAAACCAAACCCATTCGATGGGAATGACCGAACGCTATGGCGTACGTTCATTAGTGACTGTACCCGAATGTTTTTGGCTAAACCAACTATCTACAGCGACGACGCTTCGAAAATTCAATATGCATCATCATGGTTAACGGGTCCGGCACAGCGAACATTCGATAATTGGATGGAAATAGAGCGAGAACGAGGGGAATGGGTGCCAGTAGTACATGAGTGGAATGTCTTTGTTACGGAAATGGGAAGATTGTTTGGAGTTCACGACGAAGCATTACACTCTCAAGCTAAACTAACCAAAACGGTTCAGCAACCAGGAGAAGAATTCGCAGCATTCCGTGTAAGGTTCCAAGATGTAGCGTTACGAACAGGCTATGACGACTTCGCTCTACGATGGAATCTGTTGCAAAACACTCACCCAGCACTACGCGCGAAACTAACAAATACGGGCGAGCTTCCGAATACCTATCAAGGAGTTGTAGACCGTCTCATGAATATCGACGGAACCCAGCAGGCATTCAGAGATGCTGGTCTTATGAACCCTTTCGTAGGCTCAACCTCTCGGATCACTAACACGTCAACCACCACCCAGGTTGTCAATACTAGTCCTAATATCGGTATTAGGTCACGGAATCCCTTCCGAAATCGACCTACGACCCAGGTGGTGACTGAGACTAGGAATACCAAAGCAGAGGAGAAAGCACAAGGGTCGCAAGCGGTAACCTCAAAAAATCCCTTGCAAGTAATCCGTCTAACAAGGACAGAGCGGGAACACAGAATGGCTAATAAATTATGCCTAAAGTGTGGAAAGGATGGTCATTTCCTACGCAACTGTCCGGAATTTAATGAAGGATCCGCAGTGGCGTTACGCGCAGTTTTCACCATCGATGAGAACGGAGACGCTGAGGAAGAATACTATGATGATGAAGGTAATATCTTTTCTTTCGAAGAAATACCTGACGACGAGTCGGGAAACGAGGAGGGGGACCTGAGCCTCGAGGAGAGGGAAGACTAGGCCCCCCTGAACAACATGCAACGCTACGAGCTGCAATAACACCCTCACCCACCAAACACCCAACAGAAAATCATTTTGGCAACAATAACGACCACGACACTAACGACGATACCACGGCTAGAATAACGTCGAAAACTGAGGAAGCTTTTATTATTAACATGGGTATTAAGAATGAAACGGACAATGTAAATAGAAATAAAGCCCTGTTAGACACAGGAGCATCAAGATTATTTATCGATTATCGAACCGCTAACAGACAACCAAGTAAAATCAAGTCCATTCCACCCATTAGGCTCACACTATTTGACGGAGAAGATTCATCAGCAGGACTAATCACACAATCATTCACCACCGAATACATCCTCGAGGATGGAACATCGCATTCAGAAGAATTTTTAATCACCAAACTACATCCCTCAGTCAACGTAGTTCTAGGACTGCCCTGGTTGCGTAAGTACAACCCCTACATAGATTGGCGAAACCTCGAATTAGCATTCAACGAAAAGGCTACACTACGAGGAAGTATCATTCGTAACCTCGAGGTAACGAATTATGAAGCCTATAAGGTGAAGATCGAAGAAGTAAAGGAGGATCAGGAGCGGCCTAATCCACCATTACAATTACATGAACCACTCATACTGACATGCAAGGAATGGGAAATGTATCAACAACGAAAAGAAGCACCAAGGGAAGAATCACGACGCAGAGTTACCATTGAGGAAATTGAAGAAGAATCAATTAATGAGTTCCCCATACTGGAACTCGATGATCCAGTACTGATCGCCGAATCCGAATGGGAAGAATATCTAAGGGATAAAAATGTCAGTATACCCATAGCAACGGATGTCACTACAGAACGAAGCTTCACTCACAAAATTCCGCCTCCTTGTCACTACTTTCCTCGACGACCACCACCACGACCAATACGTCAGAGACCGAGCATTCCCAGAATCAATAAACCACGGATAACAACTTCACCATTAGGCACTAAGCCCCAAGGTCCTCAAATCAGTCTTATTGGCGCGCAGGCTTTCATGACACTGATCAAACAAGGATATGAAGTTTATCAGTTCCAGGCACGTCCAACAGAAGCAGAGGACTCGCCTATCGTAACATCCATATCCCACCTTCAAGGCATCTGCACCAAGAAAGTTGAAATTGTCAATGGAAAACCGGAGCTGGAGGAAAAACCTAGTCTCGCACCAGATTACATGACACCGGTAGAAAGGAAACAGATCCCAGGATATATGAGTCCCGAAGAACGAACCAAGTTTGAAAAGATTGTACCGCCAGAATATCATAAATTTGCATCTGTATTCGCAGATGGCGATGCTCGAAATATGCCACCCCACCGACCGTACGATATGGCCATCGAGACAAAGAACGGTGAATATCCTCCACCTGGTAAGATCTATAACATGTCGCAAGTCGAACTCAAAGCATTGAAAGAGTTTATCGACGATATGCTGGGCAAGGGGTTCATCCGCGCATCTAATTCGCCCATTGGTGCGCCCGTGTTGTTTGCAAAGAAAAAGGATGGATCTTTAAGACTGTGTGTAGACTTCCGGGCACTAAACAGACTCACCAAACGTAACAATTATCCCATCCCTCTTATTGGCAACCTAATCGACCAATTGGGAAAGGCGGACATCTACACGAAACTGGACTTGCGAGCAGGCTACTATAACGTCCGGATAGCAGATGGTGAAGAATGGAAAACAGCGTTTCGCACTAGATATGGCGCCTACGAGTTTCTTGTTATGCCGATGGGACTAACAAACGCACCATCTGTGTTTCAACGTTTTATGAACGATATATTTCACGACATGATAGACATCTGCGTGATCGTTTACCTTGACGATATTTTAATCTACTCAAAAGGAAAAGGGGAACATATTAAGCATGTCAAAGAGGTTCTCCGAAGATTGGCGGAGAACGATTTACACTTGAAGCCGAGCAAGTGTGAGTTCCACACGGAGACGGTCGAGTATCTTGGCGTGATGGTATCCTCGAAAGGTGTGGAAATGGACCCAAAGAAAGTCCAAATTATTCAAAAGTGGCCCATTCCTGCGAATATCAAAGAATTGCAATCCTTCTTGGGATTTGCAAACTTCTATCGACGCTTCATTGACAACTATTCAGGGATTGTAAAACCATTAACGGCACTCACCTCAAAGACCAAAGCATGGCGATGGACCGAACAATGTCAAAGTGTATTCGAACTACTGAAGGAAGCATTTCAGCAAGCTCCAATTCTACAACACTTTAACCCTCACTTACCAATCATTGTAGAATCGGACGCATCGGACTATGCCATAGCCGCTATCATCTCTCAGCATCACCCCGACACCAATGAATTACATCCTGTTGCATTTTTCGCTCGAAGCATGACAAGCGCGGAATTGAATTACGATATCTATGATAAGGAACTATTAGCAATCGTAGAAGCCTTCAAACAATGGCGAGCGTACCTCGAAGGCTCCAAATACCCGATTCAGGTTTTTACAGACCACAACAATCTTCAATACTTTACGACGACCAAGAAGCTTAGTCGCCGACAGGCCAGATGGTCGGAATTGCTGTCAGGGTACGATTTCACCATAAATTATCGACCCGGACGTTTAGGCGCGAAACCTGATGCTCTAACACGACGATCCGATGTCTATCCCAAGAAAGAAGACTTGGATAAGGCTAATGAAGTGAATGAACGGATCATCATACCCGCGGAGAGATTGTTTGCCGCTATTGTCTTGAATGAAGAATTGGAACTGAACAGAATACGAAATGCCCCTAAGGATAGTTATCGGGAAAGGATTGAAAAAGAAGTTAGTATGGGAAATAACGAGTACAAGATAGAGAATGACTTAATCTTGCGAGATGGACGCATCTATGTCCCAGACCATGAGGACTTAAGGTATCGCATTATACGAAATCACCACGACCATAAACTTCGAGGACACCCGGGAATTAGACGTACCACTCAGCTAATCCACAGATCGTATTATTGGCCTCGTATACGGAAGGATATTACTCATTATGTACGAGCCTGTCAAACCTGTGCGAGAGCCAAGTCAGTTCGGCACCGCAAGTTTGGATTGCTCAAACCCTTACCCATTGGAGAACGACCCTGGAGTTCCATTGCAATGGACCATATTATTGAACTCCCGGAATCCTCGGGGTATGATGCGATTTTGGTGGTGGTTTGCCGATTAACGAAGCAAGCTGTCTTTATACCTTGCAAGACTACAGACAATGCAGTAGATCTCTCAAAACATTTTGTTCGAGAAATTTTCGCCAAACATGGTCTTCCTACAGATATCGTTTCTGATCGTGGTACCACTTTTGCGTCCAAATTCTGGACCGCCTTGTGTCGAGCCCTGGATATTAAAGTAAACCTGTCCACGGCATATCATCCAGAAACGGATGGACAGACAGAGCGAACCAACCAAACGCTCGAACAATACCTACGAATGTATGTCAACTATGACCAAAATGATTGGGTAGATTTATTACCATTGGCGGAATTCACATACAATAACACCCCACACTCAACTACCCAGATCACCCCCTTTTTTGCGAATAAAGGATATCATCCTCGTCTTACCCTTTCTTTTGATCATATCAACAATCATGCGGCTCAAGAAGCTGCAAGGGACTTACATTCGCTACATGAATACTTGAAGATGCAGATCAAACACGCCAATGAGTATACGATGAGGAACTCGAACAAAGAAAGACAGGACTCACCTGACGAATGGACCAAGGGAACGCGTGTTTGGCTCAACGCAAAAAACATCAAGACCAAGCGACCTACCAAGAAATTGGATCATAAGCGTATGGGCCCATTTGAAATCATTGAACGAGTGTCCACTCACGCTGTCAAACTCAAATTACCACCATCAATGAAAGCAATCCACAATGTATTTCATGTTGACCTTCTCTCACGAGCGTATCCTGATAAATTCCCCCAACGAAGACCTCCACCACCACCACCCATCGAGCTTGAAGAAGGAACAGAACACTTTGTTGAAAGAATCCTAGATTCTAAGATAGAAAGGCGACGACTCAAATTCCTCGTACGATGGGAGGGATACGAACCACATGAAGATACCTGGGAACCCATCAGCCACCTTGCTGGCGCCACCAAGGCTATCCGAACGTACCAAAGAACTCATCCAAACAAACCAGCCGCTACCGAAGCAGAACTATCAATCTTGGAATCCGGTCGTCGAACAAACCCGCAGGCTAACCCTCAAATCGGACACTCACCATCGAAACCTAGAGGTCCAAGGCCCATCCCCTTAACATCTACAATCTCTCCCTCTGAAACTCAGGTCCGCCGATCACAGCGTTTGCGCAAATAATGAGTAATGGATCGCATTGGGCCGGCACCAATGTATAGATACACGAATAAAAGAAAAAATTCTAATCCAACGACTCTATCATAATATATCAGCCACCCTGTGATATACTAGCCTTCTGAATCACATACCGTCATTTAACCCCCACGCTCGTTATCTATCACATTCACTCCAAATCCATAGAAGCATTGATGGCGTGAAAGGCTGCATATTCTCTAAATTGGAAAGATAAGTGCACTACCCTGTTGTCACCAAAAGAAAGCCAAAATATATTACGCACCCTTGAAGGTCGATCTGAGTCTCTATGGCAGGGATATCGTCTCGAAAGGCTCCCAATGTATCAATCAAGCGCTGCTCCAACGCTGGCGTAAACGGGAAAAGGGACCAGCTTAACATAGCAATACGGTTGACCGTGGTATGTGCATTTTCCACCTGCCGGACAAGGGATTGCATAGTACGGACCAGTTGGAGTTTCGAGGACGACCTAAATTTCCTGACAGCTTCGGAAAGGACAAAGTGAATATGGCCGATACCGAATCGAATGGTGTGAACTGCCCTGGCCATGTTACCCCGACCGGCTCGTAGGAGAAGTTCGTTCAAATCCATTTCTTGATCATGGAATTGACGAGTCAGCCGACTAATTTCCACTAAACAGGCACCGAAGAAATCGAGAGTTAGTTCCACAATGCCACTAACAGAGGTAACATGTACGCACCCTTCATCGCCACATTCTCTATTAACAGTTGCACGTTATCCCCCACGACTTCCTTCCAACGCCCGTCGACTTGCTCCATTGTCTGACGCATCCCCATTGATTCCATCTGGGAGGCCTCCATGTCGGCATGAAGCTGATTTACATATCTTCAAAAGACTCTGTCAATCCACAATCGAAATTCCATAAACACCTCACGCTCACCGTATCTGCTGATTTGCGGTGGTTTCTAGTTCGGAGACTTGGCTGTAGAAGATAGTCAAGGTTAGGACGACGATTGTATCGCCTCCGGTTGTCATGACAGCAATGATGACTCATACCCCTGTAAGGCCGCAATCCGCGCATCCTTCTCTTTCAACTGCTCCTCCATCTCCTTCAGCCTTCTTTCCAACATAGTGATTTTTGCTTTGTCCTTCAAACTTTGTGCAGTGGCACCAAAGTCCGCGAAACGAGCATCTCGCTCTTCATCTTTAGACACTCTGCATAATTGGTCAGTCACGTTTCCCGGAGAATCCCAAATCACTCACTCCGATACTCCAGACGCGCTCGTCTTCACCGCCGGATATACGAGGCCCGGTTCTTTGACACCCAGGACCGCCGCCTTAGCTTTGGTCGTAGAGTTTCCGTTAGAACGACGAGGAGACATGGTTGAAGTAGAAGTAGACGTGGAAGTTTGAATAGGGAAATGAAAGCAGAGAACTTGAAGGAAGGAAGGCCTTTAGAGAAGGTTTTTATACAATCCACTAGGGAGCCCTTCAACACCACCATATCCTCGGACCATTCCATACCGTCACCTTTACCGCCTTCTCTTGTCGAAAAACTCTCCCATGCAGTTTCCTCTTTCCGTTCAACATGAGTCTGCGATGGACTAACGAACCACCACGACTCTCTTTGCGGCACACGCACCATACCCCGGCCTTCGTGGGCTCAGGCCTAAGGAGGGGGATCTGTTAGGATTCGACTACGATCACCCTGCGCTCAATGACAAGATCCTGCAAGTACGAACCTTCCCCGCTCATGACTCCGTCTCCAGCCCGATATCCCCAATCTACATTATCCCCGAATCCGCCGTACAATCATTTCCGCTACCCATACTCATCCGCGCAATCACTCGAATGTTCTAGAATCCTTCTACGTTATATATATACTTGTTGCTTAACTACTGTAAACTCGTTCTCGGTATTCTACAAGTGTACCTACATACACAACTATCTACGAAATACTGATATCTTCCTTCTCTCTCAATCTAACCTGAGTGATTAACTGCGTGAATTGACATCTGCTTAGCGGCTTTCTGAGTTCTACACAAATTGAACATTACTCATCTAACCATCTTTAACCTCGCGTACACAATTTAGGTCGATCCTAACATAGTAATTATACATTGAGGTTATAGTTTACAACAATATGCGGTAGGTAACTTCGAATTCTTCTAATCAAAGACATGTATGAGAATGATATCCACATGTATTACATCTTTCGCTCCATGCACAAATAGCATCCTCGGAGATGAAGCAAGTATAGCATATGATGGCGCTTGATTGATATTTGTGGCCGATCATAACTCATGAATATGTGTCTTGCTGATTTCCATGTACTTACTGGTCGCTACATGAAAGCCCTAATTGAAGAGTAGCAAAGATGCCCTTGAAAGCTCTTGGTATATTAGTTACGTCGAGAATTCGAACTCGGTCGGCTCGGTCCGAATGACTATGTACGTGAGATAGTCGCATCGCCGGCGACGTCTCATGAACCATCACCATCATTCTACTCAATGAGCTCCCTGCACACCACTCCTTCCATTCCTTCAGTGAACTTTGAACACAAAACAATTTTTGACAACGTTCGTGCCAACTCCAATCCTCCCTTTCGGTCCTCCAACTCTCAGCAAGCTAGTTTTTGGAATCCTCGCCGAGTATTTCTGGTACCACGTCGACAGCGATGCTGGTCGCCTGGGAGTCTACCGTCATCCGATTATGACTCTGACGGCGACGATTCTTCTTCTCTCGACAATTCCTCGACGGATTCAACCCCCATTGCTCAGGTGAAGGACTGCAGCATGTCAAGGAAAGCTTTAGGCGAATCGTCCCGGAAACGACGCCGCCCTCGGTACGACGGTACCTCTGGAGATGTATCAAATGGAGACGAGGAGGATACAGGAGCGGTCATACGTGCGTGAACTCACCATCCTAGGGTGATAAATAACTAAAGATACAACTTTACAGAGAGTTTGAGGTCTCGCCGTCGAGCACAGAAACGGGGAAGGTTCTCCCAACATCATATTCATCATAGAAAGGAAACCCAACACCGACACTACCTCCCTGACCTACAGTCTACACCGATAGCCCGAACTTCGACACGAGGTATATCGGCTCATGTAAACCGTGGCCCTATACTAATGGCACTCCAGGCTGCAACATCCAATCATCGGACGCTCCTCCTTCTCTCGGCTCGAAGATATCAATCGGTGAGCCG
Organism: Paramarasmius palmivorus; assembly: GCA_037176845.1. Taxonomy (NCBI): domain Eukaryota; kingdom Fungi; phylum Basidiomycota; class Agaricomycetes; order Agaricales; family Marasmiaceae; genus Paramarasmius; species Paramarasmius palmivorus. Next base: position 320,214 of record JAYKXP010000054.1, on the reverse strand, counting down.
CGTTCTTTGTACAGACTGATAGGATAGTGACAAAATTGATAGTGTCTGCACACAACACCATTGAACATCGGGCGATTCACACGGCGGACGTCGGAACTATTGGTGAGGGGGTATGGGACTGTCCGATGTTAGCGAGAGAGCCATTGAACCGTCCGGAAAACATAGGAGAGGGGCGCTCTAGGCAGGCAGAAATATCCAAGGCCTATTACGAACGTCATAAGCATGAGATCCAGGCTAAAGCTAAGCTCCATAAGGCCAAGTATGTTGGATGTTCTTCCTGATTCACAATATCTTACTCATACTCAACCGCCTGACAGGCAGAAGGAGTTATTGGATAGTGTACCCGAAGACGTGAAGCATGCCCAAATAGAACTGAAACGACAGAAACAAAGAGAGTATTCCCACAAGCATCGGGAAAAAAATCGTGCAGTGATAAATGCCAGGGAGCGAGAGCGACGTCGCAAACTCAAGTAAGTAATTTGTCCGATATGGTGTTCAAGCGGCGCTGATGAACTGGTTCAATAAGAATGACTGACGCGCCTATGCCTTAATCTTGACCTTCGGCTAGAATGACACCCAGGACGCGCTATGCCCTTGTATGGCATGGTGAGATTCCATGGTGAGATTCTGTCCCGAGCAAGTCGGCGGAGCGGTGAGGTTCTCACCGCATCATTCGTCGGATTGTGCGGTTAGAACAACATTTACGCATTTCCGTGGGGCTTGCTCAGTCTGCCCTGCCAATACCATGCCAATGGAAAGGCTCCGGAGGGAGCTAGGGACGAAATGTTCAAGCGTCTCGTCCCTAGCTCCCTCCCCGCTCCCTAGATATCCTGCTCGCTGCCTGGTTACTGGCTGGCTCGTATCACAACAATTGGTTACTTCGGTTTACCCTACTGTCGTCGCCTCACGTAGAAAAAAATCTAATTTGCCATCATTACATTGTTTAACAGTAGTTATTAAGAAGTATTCAAATTGCGTCAAGGTGGTCTACATCTATGTCTGCGGGAGCATTGGCACCTTCCGGAGAAACAGAGTCATTATGTAGCTGAGCTGCCAACTGGTCTTGGACTCTCAGATGCTCCCTGAGTGGAATGACGGGAGCCATAAAGGGTATGAAAAGAGGCGAGGGCGGAGTGATACCATATAGGTGACACATTGTCTCGAAGTCCATATCTGTGTCGTCGGAAGAATTGTCGCTGTTAGAGTCGCTGTTCTCATCAGAGAAGTAACTGTCGTCTTCACTGTCGAGATATACTTGATTTGTAGCGCCGTGGCTGGCATCGCTGCCGTCGCGGTCTTCCTCGTCGCTATCGCCATAATCCGGGGAATGTAAATAGTCCCCCTCGTCCTGCTCAATACCAAACTCTTCATTAACCAGTTCTTCGTGCTGTGATTCGCCGGAATTTTGGTCACTCGAATCCCACTCCTCTTCATCAGGATCATGCCCATTGTCGAGTGGCGCCGGCTGTAAGAATTAAGCAATGTAACTCTTGACCGAAATTCAATGCACTCACTTCCATCAATTGACGCCTGCGTTGAATAATCGCTCGAAATATTGCGGCTCTTCTGCGATTCCGGCGAGATGGACATGGCTGCAAAGAAATGTTCATATCAGCATTGGTGTACACGGTGTGGGACACTACTCACGACAATGGTGCGTCGTAGGCGATGGATCCTAATTAGCTCTCTCCCGATACTGATGCGTCCGAGTCTGAAGACCTGGTAAAGTGTGCGTCAGTTGGGTCCAGGCTTGTCAAGATCCAAGACATACCCGGTGCCAAAACCGTCGTGTGGGCATCGACTGGAGAATATTGGTGGAAACGTCGGTACAATGCCTGCTATCTACTGGGCTGATAAGGAGTGCTGCAGGGTCCTCAAGGATCTTAACCTTGAGGGCATTGTCATGGGAAATGGAGTAATAGGTTAGGATAATTTTACCCATTGCTAGGGTCACGCAAACTGAACTGATGGTTTGACGTGGTGAGATTCCAGGCGGTGAGAATCAGAGTCGAGTTCGTGGTGAGATTCAGGGTGGTTACATTCGGGGTAATGTTTTGTTTCCCAATCAAGTGGTGAGATTCAGGGTGATAAGTCGCCGTATCAGGTGGTGAGGTTCCAGGTGGTGAGGTTCAGGGTGGTCAATGATGAAGCTTGGTAGCATGACACGGTAGCGCGGTCTCACCACGCCTTCGCCATGCCTATCATGACCGATACCACCCTAAAAAGGGCGCCGTGTACTTGGTACTCAGCGGCTTGATGCCAGGAAATTAGGAAATTCAAATTAAGATGAGCACAGACCCAAGAGCTGACAGAAGAGCAGATCCAATTCATTCAAAATTGTTCAAAGAGTAGTACAAACGCGCCACTACAGTACTCTATCTAGCATTTTACGCAGGAGTAGAAACAGTTGTGTCAAGGCTATCGACAGTGATGGAACTTTCGTCATCTCCGAGGCTCAGATCATCGTCGACAGTGTGCCACTCAGCTTCGCCACCGGCAAGGTTGGGATTTCCAATGACAGCGAGACGATGACCAGGCTTAAGACCACGGTAAGCACGAGCATACTCGGTGATGGCATCCTCCCAGGTGTCATACGCCTTCATGAGAGCGTTGGAAACCCCCAGAGTGCGAGGGGCAACTTCGGAATGACTGTTCATTGAACGTTAGAGGTCACTGAGAAAAATGTTCGAGATAACACTCGACTTACAAGTCATAGAATATCCCGACTTCCTTTCCCCGGTAGACAACGTAGAAACGGTTGTGGAACTCCATGCCAGCACGAATTTCCAAGGTGCTGGGGTGAGGAATCTCGGTGGAGAACACGACTGCAGTGGTCAAAACGCCGGCGGGACCGTTGACGTTGGTGAAAGGAGGGACGATGTCGTGTTCACGGTCTTGGGCTACCTCCGCCTCCTGCTGGGCCCTGAAAGCGGCATTCTGCTCAGGTCCCACCAAGCGAGTACCGTTTGCTGGAGCAATACTAATGGTAGTAGTGATAACCAAATCTAAAACCTCGTTAACAGGGCGGCGGACTGCATGAAAAAGAAGGAACTTACTGGCAATACGTTCGATGGTAGTGCGGACGGTGGTAACACCTGAAATTCATATATTAGGAAATGATATCGATGAAAAGATGAGAGGACTTACCACTGGCGACCTCGAAGTCACTAATGGTGTAGGTGCGAGGAGCGTTGACGGTGTCTAGAAGGCCAACGGTGAGTAGAAGAGAATAGATAATGAAGAAGTGGTTTATTACCGGACGGGGCGTTGCGTTGACCGTGACCAGAGGTCGCAATGTAAGGCACAGGATATGGGGCTTGGCTGGTTTGAGACATGGGTGATGGTTGGGGAAAAATCAGCGAAGTGAGATTCCGGAATATATCCTGAAACTTTTATTTGTCTGCTTATTTGCACCAGACGTGACGCGATGGAAATTGGTCCGTAGAATTCCAGAGTGGAGGTGAGGCTAATCGAGATCTGTGATTGTCGGCAAAAGGTGAAAAAGGTCCGGCCTGCAAGCATCTCATATCCCGATAAGCGATGGGACCGAACCAGTTTCCTTTCTTAAGCGACATGGCGGTAACTTTACGGTGGCAGCTGAAACGCAAACAGCAGTATATAAAGGTGGGATAGGAAGGAAATTGGACTTTGAGTTACCTTTGGTATCCTGCAGCTATCGGTTACTCTTGCACCAAAGCGTTTGCTATCCCATTATCTACTGCTTCAAAGCTCTTCTTCGACACCACTCCATCTCTGCCATTTCCTCTCTACATCAATGCCGAATCCCGGTTCTTTCCACGGCGTTCGTCGTGACCTACTCAATAGGTTTGTCGATGGATATTGCCAGGCCTCGGACGAGGGATATGGCGAGGATTTCCTCTCCGAGGTCCAACGCATCTATTTCTTGTACTTCCCACCTACCATGGCGGAGGATTACGAGCCTTCTGCGGAGGAGATGGCGAATGTAAACGAGGAGGATGCCGACCCAATCGACCTTGAACGTCCGGTTCAGAAGGAAGGCGAGAGCGATGATGACTATGCTGTCGAGCTGGTCAAGTTCGAGTTGATGAAGAAGCTATTGGCATTCAAAATTGATGTACGTGACCGTGTGCCTTATGTGATGTCATCAATATCACTGACCTGTCCTTGCCCTTAACCACCACAGCAACTCGAGCGTTGGTTCGCGTACCAATACCGGAAAAGGACCAACCCTTCGGAGAAGGAACCGAACGCCTATGATACCCTGCTAGACCAGCTCTCTGGGGTCACCGCTTTCATCGGTCGCAAACGGGCACCTTTTCGTATGTTCGCTCAGGTCAAGGCGGCCATAGTTGAACCCATTGTTCGAGCGGAGTTGAAGAAGCTGGAAGCCAACTCTGCTGCTCCCGGAGATGTCGAAACTCCTGACCAAGATGGAACTGAGTTGGTCAATGGGGAGGCAAAGGCGAAGTTTATTAAAAAGGGTATGTACAATGGTCTTTGGTATGTTTCGTTTACTCACCGTCGTTTTCAGGCAAAGATGCGACCGTTGCCAGGCGTCAAGCCATCATCATCAAGCTCTTCAACGCTCTCTCTGAAGACGAGAAGGACTATTGGAAGAGTGAGGTGGAGAGATATTTTCAACAACGTCTTCAGAAGTACGAGGAGGAGAAAAAGAAGGAGGTTCCAACAGATCCTGTTGCTTATCAGCGGTAAGTGGTCGAGGAATCATGACTCTCATATTTGGCTAACAAATATCGTCTTATTTGTAGTTGTATCGAACAAATATCACCATTCATCACTCCTATCCTGCAAGGGATGTCAAAGAGGACTGGCTGGTGCTTCACACTTCTCTGCGGCAGACCGGAGCCTCGCGACGGAGGCAGACTGAATATTGTGGTGTAGGTTTAGCTATTTTCTATCTCTATTCGGCAACTGATTAGTTTGGTATACTAGGGTGCACAGCGGTGTTACACGAGGCCCAGCCCCCATGAACTTCGGTGCTTATGCTCGTGAGGCATACAAGAAGGGTATTGTGCCTTTGTTCGGAAGGTTTTTGACGAAGGTTTATAGTGAGTGACTATGTTGTTGAGTTTTGGATTGGGCTAAAGGATCTCCACAGCACGCGAGGAGGCCCAAGCACGCGCACTACCGGACGATGGACCATCTCTGAAGAACATCATCAACGAGGAGGAAGACGGCGTGAATCACGACAGCATATCATTCACCCAGAACACGTCAAATGGATCCTCAGCAAGTAGACACGGCACGGCCACTGCTCCCCGAACGACTGTTAGCTCCACAGCGCCGGTGGAATCTGCCAGATCATCGTCATCCACCGCGTCGGCATCGAGCTCCTCTTCTGCACCCAAAACTGTTGCTCCTGCTCAGTCTAAGGGAGCTTCGTCATCCTTGCTCAAAGGTGGTTCCAAGCCTGCCACTACGTCGGCCAGGAACACCACTGCTACATCCACCGCTTCAACTTCCACGATCTCTAAAACTTCCACATCTACCAGCACTGCACCGACCAAAGTCAGTGGCACCTCGAGTGTACCGGCTTCTTCAATGACGTCGAACACTGCCAATGGTGGACACAAGTCTTCGCTTGTGAAAACCACTGCTCGCATGCATCCTGGTGGAAGGCCCAAGCTACCAGCTGGGCGCAATGTGAGCGCATCACAACGGGAAGTGCTTACCGGGAAATCACACGCTGTTTCGTCAACCGTCCAGAAGGCTCGTAACGACGGTTTGTCTTCAACTCAACCTCCACCACCTTCGCAGAAGGTGTCATCGGTCATCACCCTTGCAAGGAGTCGTCAGCGAGTCCAGTCGTCGGGTCCGTCTAGGATGGCAGCTAGAGATTCGATGACAAGCTCGGCACCAACTTCTCCACCTGAAACACGCTCCCCTCTTCCTGCTAGTCCACTCAGCATCAATTCAACTCCTCCGCCTCCCCCGGTCAAGGGCTCTGGTCGCGTCACCTCTCCCATCGACCTCATGTCTTCTCCAGTGGCTGCGCGTCCGGCAAAACGTCGTCACCACTCTGCCAGATCGACTCCTGTTGCTAGTAGCAATGAGGTCATCCAGAGGCGTGCGATATCAGTGAAGGAAGAGGAAGAGTCACCAAGGAAGAGGATCAAACGAGAGGAGGCTGAAGAAGATGCAATAGATGATGCACTAAAGACGGAGGAAGATGTAATTGACCTCGGATCCATCTCAGACTATGAGAGCCGCATCTCACCGTCGAGGAGAAAGCGGGTACGAGCCACCGACGACTTACGCACAGCAAAGAGAAGGAAGTCCTCAACCACCACCTCCGGAAAACCTCAGAAGGCCATCACCACAGTACCTGCCGCTTCCTCTTCGAGTTCTCACATCGCATCCGATTTGACAGCAACTGCATGGGACGGTGGACGCTTTCCAGACGAGGCGAAACTCATTGTTCCAGATCCACCTAACGCCCCGCACTATATCTCGAGCACACTGTCAATTGTTCGTGCAGCCGGTGTCACTGATGTCATGTTTGACATAGCAGTGGCCTATGTACAGGTGGAGTTTGAGGCTGGATACGATGGTAGCGAGCGCTTGGGATCGTTCAGCCGTCCTACGTTGGTTGCGGACTGGGTGAATCGGGGACGCCCACCTCGTCTGCGCCACGACGAAATACCCGACCTGCGGTTGTACTCGGAGGAGTTCACGGAATGGTTCATCGACTGCTCTCCACCCTGGCGCGAGAGGATCATAGATGGACGCATTCGCCTCAAGAAGATGGATACTGGTGATTGGTCCTGCCTTACGAACAAGACGGGCCCTAATGGCATCAGCAGCTTTGTCGTGGCTCTGGCGTGGTGGAAAAAGGCCGTGGATGCATTGCCTACGTCTACTTCACGCGAACAGCAACGTAAGCGAGTGCATCAGGCTTTGTTTGATGATGCTGCTGATGAGGTAGTGTACACGTTCAATGCGCTGATGGCTTGAATTGCTGTAGGTGTTCGTATATAGAAGGAATTTTTTCACTGGCAGTACTATACCATATAGTTCTACTAGTTTTTTGGCCTTTTGTATACATCTGGAGTTGTAGTCGAGTCATAGTAAAGGTACAATACATTGACTGGACATTTATTGTTTAGTAAGGGACTTGAGGACTGTATATACTGCATGGACACTGGTATAACAGTAACAGCTCTGTGGTGCAGTGGATAACTCGGTCAGTCGGTGCTGGCGCTTATTGCTTAGGTAATGCACCCCAAGGCCTGGTGTTCGATTCCTGAGCATTTTGCCCAATACCAGATTCTACTTTGCGTACTTTCCAAGTGGCGCAATGGTAACTGCTGTCCATGATGTATCCACTGCTACTGGTAGATACCTTGCTGTGATGCATAGCCGATGCCCCCACAGGTGCGTATCTATACTCTATTACCAGGCTGGAACCTTACGAGGACATGCTACTGTACATGGTAGACTTCCTAGTAGGTCATATGGCTACACTACACTCGCGCTATGGGACATATGAGATGGGATAGTGAACGAGGACCAACTACCACAGCGTAGAAGGACCCTAGGGGACAAATCAGAGCTATATACCAAATACGGTAGAAGCTGGAGGTGTGAGTCACCTTTGAGAGCAAAGTTACCTGGATTAGAAATGTCTGAGTAACTGGGTCATCGATACGAGGACCATATGGGAGCTTAACAGCTTTCCCATATCAATCGGAATATTCCCCAAAGCTATGAGCTGGCATTCCTACTGCCAGTACAGACACTAGTAAGGGACGCATAGTCCTATAGCAAGGAAACAGATAGGATTCTGTTCCAGGACTGTCCTAGGACATAGAAAATATAATATAGAACTACAAGGGCACAGAGCCTACCTTCCTCGGATATGAATCCGAAGTGTTCCGGTCAAGATTGGATTCCTAGCAAGTTCCAAGCAGAATAACTATGTCCTAGCACCGATATCTGAAACACACTATACAGGACAGCACCTCTGTGTGCCACTTCCTAGCTACCAAAAAGTAATATTACTTGCAGTCCTGCAAAATAATGTCGAATTCTGACCAATATATATCCAAACCTTCCTTTTCTGGTAGATACTTACTTCATATGGACAGAATCCTCTCCTTGTTCTTGTTTCTTGCATAGTTACTATTACTTTATCATGTCCACTTTCACTTATATGTAAAATATGTACGCTCGCAGGTATATAAGCAGCAGGGTTTCCCCTAGGAAGCTCTCAAGCAATTACCCCGCTATATACGTAGCCCTAGTGCACCAATAGCAGAGTTCTTGTCTTCTATTGTTGACCATAGAGGCAATGTGTGCTTAGAAAATAACTTAGAAAATAAACCTTTGAAAAGCCCTTCTCTATATTGAACTAGAGTCGTGAAATTAGAACTTTGAGATACCCATAGGACAGAGCTAGTTCATCTAGTCTCTTTGGATAGGATTGATTGTTTCAGGACTAGTGTGGAGCCCCACTAGATCCCTTTTCACTTGGTGTGGAGCCCCACCAGTGATCGTTAAAGCTTAGTGTGGAGCCCCACTAGCTTATAGGTGGCCTGGTTGTCGTGCTAGTTCAACTAGTGTAACCAGTGCCTTTCATAGGAACAATAGGTCTTTACCCTTGTCGGGTTCGATAGGTTATTTTGCATCATAGGAACATATAGGAATAGTTATAGATAGCTTTATAGGTTGGCTCACATTGTCTTGATTATATCGAGGCTATATTATCATATTACATTGTTTCATTCATCACTCATACACTTCACTTGTGTCCTAGTGATTTGTAGATGTTCAACTAGTGTGCTAGTTGATTTCTTGTGTTGATTGTATGAATCCTTTGACAACGTTGAACCCTGCTCGCACAATTTGGCATATATATTTCGCTTGTACACAAGCGTTTTATAAGCCTCACACCACTGTGTTGCAAGAACCAGTATCCCAGCCCACTGCATTGCAAGAACCCTTTCTTGCTCCTTCCCAAACCCTCAGTGCTGCATCTGACCCACAATGTGAATCCCAGAATGTAGCTCAGATCATCCAACCTGTTCTTCAGCCAGCTCAACAACCAGCCAATCAACAAGGACATTCTCAACAATACATTGCCTTCCAGGCTACAAATTCTATGGTCACGGACATGAACAAACTCAATGGTGGTACAGAGAATGCATCAGATTATCGTGATGTCAATGGATGGAACTTCCAATTCAATCACGTCGGACAATGGGGGAATGGGCTTTGCAATGGCAAAGGTGAGTTTCTTGACTGTATCTATATATAGTAGCAACTAACGTCATCTAACTGTTTTACTAGTTACTCAGAAAGGTTTGGATTATCACTGACATTTTTGGTTCTGTTCTCATGTGTATCCACAGGATCTCAGTCGTCTCAAGAGCAATTCAACAATGGCTGCAGTGGTTTTGGTGCATATGGATACGGTGGGTATCAACATCAAGATAACCAGTTCTACAATGCATGGCTTTACGGTGATGTGCTGTGTTTTGGCACAACACAGAAACACCAATTTTCGCATCTAGATCACGGAATAAGTCAGCTAAAAGGCACATGATCTTGGACTTGGAAACCTGTACAAGTCCAAATTCTCCTAGTAATAGAGGACTCATCTAGGTTATGCATATTAAAATGTGAGGACTTGTACTTGCCACCTAGAACAATAAGCTTAGACAAAATGGGTCCTTGATACAGCATTGAAGTACCTAAAACCAGAGTTTACTTTGATGAAGTAGACTGAAATAAAGGATCTAAGGTATAATTGTGTTAAATACCTTTTGCAAAGGCAGATTTCAACATCTTAAAGCACTCTGTACTGAGACTAGCAAGTCGCTAGGATCACTGGGTTTAGGAAGGCCCTCTACTATACTAGGATACGTCTATTCACGAAGTATCTGAACAAAGGACAGTAAATGTTGAGAAAGGGGAGTGTTCTGGTAGTAGCAACAGAGATTTTCCAGTTGGGAAAAGCACGGAAAGGTGGAGGTCTTGGATTTGCAAAGGAATAACAGGCTTCTACAAAAATTGCTATCAGATCATAAGAATTTGTGTTATCTTGGCCCAATCAGTAGGAGACCTTATGGTTTCACCGTCTTGAAAGCGAGATATACCTAATATGGGTTGTCTAGACCCTAATATGGACTGTTTAACAGCATTTTGTTCTCTTGGTTTTCTTTCATGAATGTTCTAAAATTAGTTATATGGACACATATATAAGTTAGATAAAAACATGTAAAGGCTCAAGCACCCACTGGCCAGTAGCACAGCACATTGTGTTTGAGTTTAACTCTTTGCAAAGTATCTATACACTAGCCAGTTTGGTTGTCTTCCATTGTAGAGCCAAGATAGAAATATAAAGCTCTTTTTACTACACTTTGGTGTGAACCAGTGAACGACTTAGTAGCTTTGTGAATAGTCTTCAATTAAAACTGTCTTTAAGTCCTTGGCTAAGGCAACACTTTAAGTCCTAAGTTACTTGGGCAACAACTCTCTTAAAAGTCCTAGTTCACTAGGCATCTTGTATCTAAGTCGCATTAGTGGCTTGTTAGCTTTGCTAGTAACACCCCAGCTTAGTATTTGATGTAAGAGGTTCTGTCCCTCTTCTAGCCCCAAACACACTTGTGGTTCTCGATTAGAGTCTACGTACTATCAAACAGTTAACACTGTACTACGTGCAGTGGGACTTGGCGAAGTTAAGATTGGTGATTGGAAGAAGTTAGAGTGAACAGCATATAGCTGTTTAGTGTGCGTTTAGTTAGAGTTAGTTGTTGGTAGACTTAGAGTCTATTACTGGGAAACAACCACTTCAACGGACCACCTTTCAGCTACTATGGGAACACTTCAGTCTCCAATCAATTGTTCAACAATCAGGCTCCCTACTTCAATAACCATGACAACATGCAATACAGCGACCAGATGTCATACCAAGGATCTGATTCCTTGCTGCAACTCCCTGACCCAAGTACACCCTTTTTTTCCAATTTCCCTGTCTGGAAAGGCTCTGCTTCACAGGCGGCAGCGGTTAATGACCTGGATGCTTGAACCCCAACACAAGGGACCCCTTCAAAATTGCTTTCACCTCGTCCATTCACGCCATCCCTGATGGCCAACAGGTCCCCTCCCCTGAATTTAAACAATTCTTCCGATTCTGGTTAGTGCCTCTTTTTCGTTATTGACGTCTTTTTCATTGCTTACTGTTTGTTTCAATAGACATATCAACAGATCCAAGTGCATCAGAAAACCAACTGACATCAAAGATTAGTGTGTTACATGCTTGCAGTAAATATCTCAATGCTAACTATTTTCTAGACAAAGCAAAAAGGAAATGTATGAGCAAGGAAGACTCATTGACGCAGTATGCAAAAGACATACTTACCCTCGGCAAGAGCGGTGTGAAGTGTGTGAGAAGGTGAACAAGGGCACTTATCTGGATCTATATTGTATATACGTTCATGTGTACTCTAGCATTCTAATTAGATCCAGTTTTTCACCATTTCTCTTTCCAAGTCTCATGTTGAGTGTGAAGGGCTGTACTCAGATTGAATGTCAAGCCCTTTCGGGTGGTGATTGCTCCAAGTTAATGTCTCAAGCTAAAGACGTGCAATTACAATTATCAAATTGAGAGCCATACTGACGACAAACTGTACACATCAAAGGTCCTTCAGGAGCTCAGAATCCATCTTCCCTCATGCCATTTCAAATGCTAAGCACAATGTTCATCTTAGGCAGTAATAACAAACAGAAAAAAAGACATACCAGTGTCAGAAGCATCAGCCAGCTCTTGTCCTGTCAATACCTCGACCCCAAGAAACTTTGCGAGACCTGTCTGCATCCATTTCAAGGACTGTTGATCATACTCCAACCCAATATTATGAACCCCTTCTTCGGCAGCCAACTTCAAGAGTTTCTCGAGACACTTGGCCTCACATGCCCAAAGGAGCTGAATAGAGACATCGGAGAGGTCAATGTGATTAACGTGTGGAAAATCCTCACAAGGAGGAGGACATTCCATGACATCAAACACTGGCTTGTTTGGCTCAGCCTTCCTCATTGTGTCAACTACTAGACAAACATTGGCTCGAGTATGATTGGTGAGAATGGGAACACAGGGTATCTTGAGTTGCATGGCGATTGGGAACTCCTAGAGGGACATCAGGGAATAGAAAACAACAGAAATTGGAAACACACAACAATATTCCTCAGGAAAATCAATTCAAGAATACGTGCCTCGGTTTGGACAAGGCTAGCAAGGTTACCATCTGGCTCTCAGAGATATGCGTTGACAATTCTGTTGAACAGTTCCTGATGGATGGGGGTTGTGACTGCTATGAAGATAGCGTAGTGAGCAAGAGATATAGAATATGAGAAAGACATGGGATGAGAATAAGCCAAGGGTGCAGTCGCCGATATAAACCTTGCACATTCATGCACAGCTTTGATCAATGGTTCCTGATTCTGTGTCTGTCTACCTAGATATACAGTTCCAGGTTTCTGTAGCTCTATGGAAGGGATCTACATAGACACACCACTTCAAATGTCTATCTAGATTGTGGAACATGGTATCAATGTGAAATGTATCATGTATAATTGGACAAAATGGATTTCACAACGAATGGACCGACGAAATGTTCGAGAATCCCTCTGTCCATCAAGAAACATCATCACTGATTGTATCATCACAGACATATGAGTAGACCGGCAACTAAACAGGTCTACCTAGTTGACAATGAACAGGTCCCATGACACTTCAAGTGCATAGCCAGACAGAAGGACAAAGGGATCTACTTAGCCACCTGCCCAGATGCTAACAAAGAAACGATATTCATGAAATACCACTCACAAGACCGCGAGGCAACCACGAGGTAGACGCCTCTGATCACTGGAGAATACCACTATATAGACAAGAATACCAAGGTGTCTATCTAGCGGAGTCAGTCCATCAATCTTCCCGGTAATCAACTTCTATCTACATAGATGCATCTTTGAATAGTTCCATGTATACAGACAATCTAGAGTGACACACTCAAACGATAATATTGTTACAATATAGATAGACAAGACATGGAAGGTGTCTACCTAGTCAACTCTGCTCATTATTCCCAATGACTTTGGACTAGGTTCTAGATAGACAATGCATGAAAGGCATCTACCTAGTCAACTATGGCACACAATCCATGGATTAGGTTCTACAAAGACTACACACGGAAGGCGTCTACCTAGTCAATTATTCCTATGACTGGCGGCAGCCCAATACCAGTACATGGCATAAGTTCTAGATAGACGAGAGTGCAGTGATGTCTAGCTAGGTTTACCATGACACACGATAACAAATGATCTGGGCAGTTCCGACTAGATAGAACAACAATCAGAGAATTCTATCTAGGGTAGCATATTTGGTGGTTTTCAGAACTCTAGGTAGATGAGGTCTGAGGCCAACGCTGTGGAGGACTACTTATGTTGAAGTATTTAAGCCTTTATTCCCACGAGGGGACCACAACCGACCGCTTGGGTCGCTAGGCTCGCATGCCCTGCTCCTCTTCCTCCTAACTGCCAGATGTTCGTTCTCCTGAGATTTCATTCTTGAATGTTTGAGCAGGAATCTGATCGCTCTTGGAAATTCGACCAGACCTCCAGCCTGTTCAGAGATTTGGAGTATATATTGAATTTGATTACATCTTTTCGCCAATTGATGAAGATGGGCCTTGGAGTGGCTACTAGTATATGAGATATTTTACCGTAATAGAGCTAGTATGTATGGTATTATCGTCTGTGAATGTATATCTGCAGACTATTAGCATTTGTCAAGTGGAACGGCTATTCCTCTGTTTCTGAATCCTCTCTGCCATCATCAACATTGGCCACTGCCCAGTAGAGCTTGCTCCTCTGGGACTTGGCACGCCCCTGTGCGATCTGCTTTGCAAGTATTGCACCTTTGAGTGTGTAGATGCCCTTCTTGTACTCAGGGTAGGCGGCACAGAACTCTACATCGTTCCACTTGAAACTGATGGAAACAAATGGATTAGATTGGATTGAGTGAACGGCCAAGCTAGCTGACTCACTGGGTAATGTATTTGATGGCAATCTTCTTACGGTCTCCATACAGTGCTGCATGTTTCCGACCCTTATACCAGTCTTTCGGCCAGTCCTTGAGTGCCATGTTCAGCCCACACTTGGGATCCATGCTCTCCCAATCCTTTATCACTTGCTTCCACGCACGGTCAACAGGAAGCCCAACGGGTAGCCATGGGATATTTGGCAGATATGGAGCATTGGGAATTGGATCCGGGCGTGTTGCAGATGCTGTTTGCGAGTTGTAGTTCACTGAACCACATGATACGTTAGGGACAGGAAAGAAATGTATCGGCATGTATGATGTTGATGGTACAGATGTACAGGAAATGTTCCATGTAGCCGAAGGAGCCAGCTGAGGATGACCAGAGACGGCAGAATGAGGGGTTTTGGGATGAGGCCTCAGTCCGAGTTCGCTTTGAGAGTGTATAGGTGGGTGAATATGTTGTGACTGTGGGAGATTTAATGGCGAATGAATCCAAGTCAAAGCTAATGCAAGGCTGTGAATTGAATTTGTGATTGAGTTTGTCACATCAAGCCGGAGACGCTGTTCTAGTTGACTGATCATCATGCGTGCCTCATACGTATTCAACAGAGCCATCGCAGCAGCTTCACCCAGTTGTGATTGGCTCTTCTTCAGGTTGATGGGGCAGAGTGCATCACTATGATCCTCCTCGTAGGTATGAAGCTCATCTAGCAAGTAGAGCATCAATGTAGAATTCTAGATCGGTATCAAGGTATCAGTTGACGTATGATTTCATGATTTGTGAAGCTGACCCTTTCACTCGGTGCCCATCCCCCCCACCAACGTACTTGTGCCATTGTCCATCATTTTCTGATAGGTGCAAACATGAACTGATATTGAGCACCCCCATGGTGGAAACAGTGGGTTGTATATCTTCCGGCACCTGGCAGTCCTGCCGCCTTCACATAATCATTGACTTTCTTCTGTATGATATCCGCGGTAACAGGAGTTGAACAATATACAGATGCACCATTGGCTCCGATTGCAGGGAAGATGTAGTCATCTGGCTGAAGAGTACATCCCAGAATACAGGTCTGAAGGTGCTGGACCCTGTATCAGGTTGAGGATACACCCGGTAGAAATGTCCTACATTCAGAGTAAGCATGATCATGAACAGCAGAGATAACTCAAAGTTACACACCGTTGATTTGATTTTCTCCCTTAGCCATCTTCTTTTGCCAGCCCTTTTGCCTGCATAGAGAGATGTTGATTGGCTTTGTATCAAAGGGTGTTTGGCCTGGGCAGGGTTCTGGATTGAAGTTGATATGCTTGGCCTGCAAACTTGATGTCTCACAGTTTCTACGATGAAATTTCAGCAAATCCAGCAGAGGCAAGTGAAGGTGAGTACCTTGTCCATAATGTAAAGGCAACACTGATGAAAGCACGAAAGAAAAAGTGCTCAGTTGCATGTGCAAGCGCATCCATATCCATAATAGAATAGTCATCGGGACAAATCCCACACGACCATTTGTACAGCTCCTCCATTGCTTCATAGGACATCACCTGTGAGTGGTTCCACTCAGTTTCACCATCTTTGTTTTTGCACGCTTTCATCATATCCTGAACAAGACCAGAGTTCATCAGGTTTCTGACCCATTTCTTTTTGTCCTTGTCTTCACGCCATGGTCCACGGTATGTGTCTCCATCACTGGACTTGCAAGGTCAGTACAATTCTTGATCACCACAATTTTATCAACTCACAGTTTATTGTAGTGCTTGCAGAATGCTGAGTAAATCTGCCAAGTTGTTGATTTACTCAAGGATTCGACGAACCCTTTTGTCCAGAGTAACAATGTGAGGACATGTGGGGTCCATTTGATTGGATAAGAGTCCAAGGCATCTGC
Organism: Paramarasmius palmivorus; assembly: GCA_037176845.1. Classification (NCBI taxonomy): domain Eukaryota; kingdom Fungi; phylum Basidiomycota; class Agaricomycetes; order Agaricales; family Marasmiaceae; genus Paramarasmius; species Paramarasmius palmivorus. Next base: position 304,287 of record JAYKXP010000054.1, on the reverse strand, counting down.
AAAGTCATCAGGAAGTGTGTCATATGAGCTCAAGGTGTTAGTTGTGTCTACCGTTGGGCCTGAACCCTCCTGGTCATCATCATCTCCATATAAAATGTCCACCACCTCACAGCTTTCCTCTAGCATGCTATTGAGCTGCCGTTGTCTGTCTTCCGCCTCTGTCACCTGCACACAAAATGTTTTCAACCACTCCTGCCCCTGTTTGATTCATCCTTGATAAGCTGAGCTAGTGTTGGTAGATTTGGTATGCTTCTTCCCCTTGTTACTTGCGAGTTCCTTGATTTCATGGCACGTCTTCAAACCCATGTCTGTCTTCTTTGACTTCTGAGGTGTGCCTTTAGCCGGCGCCTTTGTTTTCGTAGATCCAGATCCAGTACGAGCTTTCTTCAATTTGGCGTCATCAGCTGCCTTTGCCTTCCTTTTGCGAGAAATTACGGTGGTGTTGCTGGCCATTTGCAAGAGGGTCAGGAGTATTAGGGGTCCTTGTTTCATGTACTCAACTCATCTCGCTAAACGTCTGTGGCAATTATCAGAGTGGTGTTTTATCTGAGACCAGCATGTTTTTGCTACATAAATAGACTTGTTTACAAACGATGAGAGTAGAGTAGTAACTATCCAAACAAAGTATAACTGTATCATATCCTCTTCAACCTACAGTCCCCAGCAGCTTTTTGATCTGAAAGAGCAAATGTCATCATTGCTTCTATGGTCAAAGGCAGAGGTACAAACCAGAACACGGCGCTGCACATTGCCAGGGGTCTTGAGGCATCTACCATTGCCAAGGTTGTAATAGAGTGACATGAGCTCGGGAACCAAATGAGATGTGATAACTGAAGAGACCCAAACCCCAAGGGGCTTTCCTGAATCTCCGAGCCCAAGAAGCGATGTCAAGGAGCTGCAGTTAAAGTGAACGCAAATGAAAATGTCGTATTTGGTGACCTTGACATCTGTGATTCCGACAATGCCTAGTGACTTGTAGTCATCTGTACTCATTGAATGTTTGGGGAATCTGATCTGTGTGTATGTTCAGTATGTTTAAAATATAGACATGATGCAACTGACCATCATCAGATATTTGATGCAGAAATCTTCAAAGAAGATGTGGGAAAAATGATGATCCATAGTGCCCTGACAATCTCAGTGGAAGAAATCCATGCAAAGGATGACAAGCTTTTGAAGGTTTGGAAGACCAATGTTCGACCAAGCACCGCCAATATTAGAGGCAGAAACATCTGAGACAATGGGATGGACAAGATGGTAGGCGATCTTGAAAACCCGCGAACAGAAGTTGGTATCGCTATCAAGATTGTCTGCCAGTTTGGTGTGCTTGTGTTTGAGGAAGCTGTGTGGATTGGTGCAGAGATGCATCTGTAAGCTCTCCTTGAACACTTGCATTTCCTTCATAGAATCCTTGTCTTTAAGGCCAGTGCTTTAGTGGGCAGTAATAAAAAGCAGGGTGGGGAGCTCAGTGTTGTTAAGCGCCAGGATAGTTGTTGCACCAAACCCTTTCGCTCAGTTCTAAGTAATGTGTGTTAGTGTTACAAAAAGATTCTTGTGCAATCCAGATACTCACCTGATCTTTCTTCTTCTTTTCCTTCAGTTCATCATGGCCGATGAGTGCAGTGTAAAGAAGCATCCCATATCTGGTAATTGGCTTGGCTGGGTGTTGAACAATGTCATTCAGATGATATACGGAAACCACATCAGGATTCTTATAATCCTCGGGGCTGTCAATGAGTTAGAGATAGCACAGGACATTTAAAGGGTAAACAACATACAAGCATATAACAAGCAGTGCCCCACATATTACTGCGTCACTGTCATCTGTCATGACAGCATCTATCACATTGCGAGCAGCAACGTCCACAAGCTTGACTTCAGCATCACCTGGGCACTGTACAGCAGATCAGTTCTTTCGATAAGCAGATAACTATGCAACCAACATACCTCGTGAACAAAGAAACAAAAAGCCTCAGCTAACTGAATGAGCTCAGGGGTCATCCAGTGAGGCTTCATCCCAACCTTCCTTCCACGCTTGAACTCCTCCCAATTTGGCCCATCTAGAAATAGAACAAACGACGCTGGCAGGTGGGATAAAAAGGCAAACTTCAGGATGAGACTCTTGATGTCAATGTTGAGCCCACACTGTGAGTCGTAATGAGAGCCGTTAGAGGCAGCTGGACAATGGTAGGCCAATATGCTACAGTGGCACAGAAGTAAGTACAATAGAAGGTATAAAAGCAACAGAGTCTGTACTAACCTGGCGTTGATACCAATGATTAGGGGCCATCCTTTGGCAATGCATTGCTCCTCACAGAATTTCTGGAACAACACAGTTTTGCGAGCGTCTTTCACCATCTAAACAATGTTGAACACAGGAACTGTTGAGGAAGAAACATATGCACTGGCCAAAATCCAGAGACACCCATGGTGGAAGTAGAGCAGAGAGAGGGAATGAATAGGAGTGACAAGGTCTAGCTTAGAATGACGAATAGGGTACTGGCAAAAGCATGGTCTGTTTGAGGCTTTGGAGACTTTGCAATAGCATCCTGGTGTGGCCAGTTGTCCCTCTTGTTAGAATATCTTAACGGTACGGTAATTCTCATGCAATTGAAGCTGATAATCAAGAATCAAAACTGAGTATCATTTTGGTGTATCAAAAAAGATGATAACACACCCCAACCAAAATCCCAGAACTCAAACAGCTTAGTTCACCACCCATCCAATCCAAAACAAGAACCTAAGATGACAAAACTAAAGTCAGTGCTTGAAACTTGCAGGATAGAACAGAGCGTGTCAATTGGACGTACTACCAGAAGACTGTCTTCTGGATAGCTCCAATCGGTGCTGATGCATTTCCAGAAGACCTCCTGCAGAGAGAACATCCAATTGACACTAGAGATGATCTTGCTTACCCTCAAGCTCCAGAAAGACCATAGAAGTGTGTCAGGATAAGGCCATGAAAACAAAAGGAAAGAGTGCACAGTATGTACTGACCGGTGTAATCAACAAGGTCACGGTTCACACGTGCTATCACATGATGCTGAACGCACTACTTTACTGAAACTGTATCATGATTCCTGCCACCCATTTATACAAAGTCAACACCTTTATATTGAAATGTTACTGTACCCAGCCAATAAAAGGGCTTATACCAAAATTATTGACTCTACCGTACTTGCTAGTTGGGCTAGGCTGTATGTGTGCACAAGGCAGCTGGTTGTTTTTCAGTATATAAAACGGTAATAAGCATGTATAAGTGAAAATATGTAGATATTTAAGGCAGCCGATTAAATGTAACGTTACATTTAAGTGATATTTAACAATGTTCACCACAGGTCCATAGTCACCGTACTCATGGTTCAGCTTGCCCGCCAGAACAGTACCTACAATCACACGACCATGAAGCTCCAGCAGCACCATAAATATTGCCATAGTACTCCTAATGCTGCTCCTTACTAGAATAACTGGACAATGACTTGATTTAAATGCTGAGCGAGACCAACATGTTGTGTCAGGAAGCATTGCCATGAAATAATGTAACAAAGAAGGAGCAAGACCCAGCATCACGTCACTTCAAAGATTACATTGGGATCCCAACTACCCAGTATCGCACAAGCCACAAGCGAGCAAAACTGACCATCACGTCAACTCTGAAGTGTTAGAATTATTTATCCTTTTATGGTTTCATTTGATGATCTTTACTTTACATTGTTCATCTCTGATATTCGTATTCGTTCATCATTGTTCTATACACTGACCGCACGGTTCCATGCTTCTTGCTGTTACTCCATTGCCTCGGTGTGGCATCTTCATTAGTACATATTCGTATTATGCTGTTGAACATTGGACTATATAAACTGTACATATCTACTGCTGAATATCATCGTCTCTTGCTATTGTCTTGTACCAGTACTGCTAAACCCAGTCCCAAGGCTCTTCACAAGTCTTTCGATCATCAATCACTGTCCTTAGACCTTGCTGATTCGCTTAGGCGTCGATCACGGTCCACTTGCTTTGACATCAAGTGTTAGGCGCTTCACCACTCGCTTAGATTATTGCTGCTAACAGGTTATGGGCCCCGGTCCATACACTTGAACGTCAACAAAGCCAGGGGAGCAACACCAAAGGACTACAAAGGAATCACTGAAGTTAATAAGAAGGAAAAGGCTTCTCAATTATAGGAGTAGGAGCATCAGACACCAGACAACAACGAAGAAGATTATTACGACATGACTTCCATATACAAAACATTCTCAAAAATCACACAACTCATTCCATATGGGAAGGACCAGAATTGGGCATCATGGAAGTTTCGAATAGAAACTGCAGCAGAAGCAGTTGAATGCAGTGAACTGTTAGAGACAGTCACCAATTCCAGCAATGACAGGTCATTGAAATGGGCAATCATCAGCAAACTACCAAACAGCATAGTCCTCCGGTACAAGGATGTAAAGTCAACTGCAGAACTATGGAAAGCATTGAAAGGAGATTTTGATCAAAAGAATGCTTTGGTAGAAGCATATCTGTTTAGATCTCTCCATTTGCTTGTATGCAGGGATATAACAAGGGTGGATGAACATTTGGACAAGCTTCTTGAAATTCGCAGTATGATCATCAACAAAGGAGGAGAAGTCCCAGATGACCAGTTCATAAACATCATCATCACATCCATTCCAAAGCAACTTTCCACCATAACTGCTCTCTTTTCCATGGGCAGAACTGCAGGAAGAGACCTAAAGGTCAACGAGGTCATTTCCACTGTTAGAGCAGAAGCACAAGGCATGGCTCTACACTCAAGTAGAGATCAGATCAACCAAGCCTCAGACCAAGAAAGAGGAGCTGGTGGTAGTGTTCACCGCAACAGTGACGGCAGCATTACTTGCTACAAATGCCAACAGAAGGGGCATATTGCTCGATACTGCACTGGTCAGATAGCTGCAAAGGCCAACACCTCAGTCCCCACCACTGTTCAGGAACCAAAAACAGAGAACACAGCTTTAGTTGGACTGGAACGGTTAGATTGGCAAAGTGATGCAGACACATGGTTGGCAAGAGTCACAACATGCCATACTCCAAAGGACAAACCCCCTACAACAGCATTTCATGCTCACGTATCAGACGAGGGGGTGAAATTTGGTCAAGATGCAACTAGCCCACCCAGCTCTACAAACAATACAGAGTCAGACTGGGATGATATGCCGGATGACCCATGGGACACTACTGAGGAAGAGGAACCACAAACAGGGAAAGATGGGGAAGAGCTTGGAGAATTGGAACATGAGAATGGGGACAATGACAGGAGCTATATAGATGATGCCATTACCTGGGAGATGGTTCAAACTGGCAACAACACAATGGACAACCCCTGGGACAAGAATAACAACTCTAAAGGTCCTGAAACACCCCAGAAAATCCAAAAGGCCAAAAAGCTGAGAAACAAGAAGCAGAAACAGGATGTAGCGCAGCGTTACCACCAACCACTTGATGGCATTGAATGCCTCAACATGGATGAAGTGAAGGCAGCTTATGCATACCACCAAAATCCTTCTTTCACCTTCGATGTCGCCTATCAAACACTCACTTGTTTGAAAGCTCATTCAATGCTAGGCAGATTGATTGTGTTCACTCGCCGATTCGACGAAATGCATGCATTATCTTCCACAGGCAAGAAATTCCTAAAAGCAAAGAAAGAGCCGGATAAGCTGGGACCCATGGCAATCAAAGAAACAATGGAGGATTGGCTTACAAAAAGGATTGTCTTCAGCAAAAGGTCAAACACTTCGCAAGTTGCAAGCAACTATGCTCGGTTTGCAGGGGAGTGTTAGAATTATTTATCCTTTTATGGTTTCATTTGATGATCTTTACTTTACATTGTTCATCTCTGATATTCGTATTCGTTCATCATTGTTCTATACACTGACCGCACGGTTCCATGCTTCTTGCTGTTACTCCATTGCCTCGGTGTGGCATCTTCATTAGTACATATTCGTATTATGCTGTTGAACATTGGACTATATAAACTGTACATATCTACTGCTGAATATCATCGTCTCTTGCTATTGTCTTGTACCAGTACTGCTAAACCCAGTCCCAAGGCTCTTCACAAGTCTTTCGATCATCAATCACTGTCCTTAGACCTTGCTGATTCGCTTAGGCGTCGATCACGGTCCACTTGCTTTGACATCAAGTGTTAGGCGCTTCACCACTCGCTTAGATTATTGCTGCTAACATGAAGGCCTGTCTACAAAACCTTGACTGGGAGTGGTTTGACATGAGATCAAGCCTTGTATTTATACTGCAGATATCTTGATGGAACTTCCAGGGCCACTCACACAAAGCCACAGGCCACAGTCTGAATTTCAGTTGGCACTGCTACACGCGCACTCAATACCTCCAGGACAATAGAGGACAATAACAACAATAAGGTGTATCGTATTATGGGACTCAGAACTAGGTCTGGGAGATTGTGATTGCTTCACCCACCTCCCGCTCCAGACACAATGTTCTGGACAGGCGTCGGGTATTGAGGATTGAGATCCAGATCTCATTTACAGTATTTAATGGTTGACATTAAATACTAGCGAATATCAATACTTAGATGCTACCAGATGCTTTTAATGTATGGTGTCATGACATTGTATAGATAGACTGCTAGAGGTACCTGATTTAATATTTATTTCTGTTCATGGTCATTAGCCGACCCGTGTGTCTACTCAGATGGTGGAATGGCTCATGACAGCTACTCCTTAGAAGGAAAGGGTATATCTAGCAAGACACCTGGAGTCCAGGTAGCCCAGCGAAATCTAAGAAGTTGGAGGGGTTGATTTACAAGGGACTCTAACTAGGGGGGTACATCCTCTGTTGCCGCAGGGACCCCCATGCCATCACTTGTGATCGTCAGGTAGTATCGTCAGTCTGGATTCTCGAGACTACCCCCATGCTGTTGTTCCTTATAAATTATACATTCACATTGCTCTGTAGGATACACCTTTGTATATATTTAGCATGTTTAAACATTGTTTGAGAAGTTTTCAGTATAATTCATGTGTTAAAAAAGTCCATACAATTTTTTGCCCCTAAGCCCTTACGGCTTTCCAGAAGGAAGCATACCTACAACCAAAGGGTTAGAGAAGACCAGGCCACAAAAACTGATTAATGTCGCACATATTCACTCGGTCTAATGCAACCTCTGAACCCTGCCTCACGCCTACTTCTTCAAGTTTGAAACCAAAACATTCAAAAACCTTATTATACCAAGGTTCTCTGGAGGCTGATCTCCAGAAGACATACCCGCCAGGCGACACTACTCGGGCAAATTCCTTGATCTCATCGTCTACATCTTTTGAATCGGAGGAAAACCAGTCGAGATGGTCCATTATGAGCACCCGTGTTAGCGACGATGACGAGAGCCCTCTGAGTACACTGCAGCGCCATGAATACAATAGCATTGTTAGATACGACATAAAAGAGACTTACTTCATGATCGAGTCAGTATGTAATCTGAATGTATCCAGAACTTGGCCATCGCCTGCTTTCAAAGCCTCGAATCCAGCTCGTGTGAGATATGATGGACAGGACTCGTGCGTATAGTGCCCCAATAATGCCTGTCGGTAGCTTTAGCGATGCACCGCCTGTACACAAAGAGCTGTACACACGAGACGATAAAAGTAATTGCTCGTTTTGAACAAGTATGTTGACACGAGTGGTTCAAATGTGTCACGTAAATAATTGTAGACCCCACCTTGACAGGAATCAGATATTGAGTACGAGAATTGAAGAATGAAATACTCGCCTTCGTCGAGGACCATCTGTCTCTGGTTCAAAGGCACCCCGAGCGCATTCCAGCAGAAAATAGGCGAATGGGCTAAGGCCACGACTGCCGGGTTTAACAATACCGGCTTCAGCTTATTCGCCCATATCTCGACCTGCTCATTCAACGTCTTGCATTCGCATAATCGTTTGACATCGTCATGAACGCCTGCCAGCTTAAACAGAATACTGGCAATGCGCAACGCCCAGCCGCTGTATCCATGGAGGTAGAAGCTTGATGAGAATGACAGCGAGTTTATGCGCCAGAACTGGTACGCGCTTGAAGACAGATGGGGCGAAATCTTGCGATCCAACAAGGCGCGAAAGTTCGGGTGTCGACCCTGTCCGAAGAGAGCGAAGAAATCCTCGTAAACCAGGCTCTTGATTGCCGCTAGCTTGAGCTCCATGAGATGTCCTTGACTAGATTCTCTGTTTCAGCGTCAAAGCAGGAAGCTGAAAAACATGTCGGTACCAGGGGTTCATGTCGACACAATGTATCTGATTACGACCCGAGTGAATACGACAAACTTTGATTACGAATTGAGATCTTACCCTTCGAGGGGAAGCAGACAAAGCATAATGAAGTGCATTATCGCCGGCAGAGGTAATCACAAACATGGTGTCGTCCTTCGAGAGGTCAAGGTGCATCATATCTACTGCTGGATCTTCCTATTGGCCAATGACCAGTCAATATTGTCAAAAAGCGAGCAAAGCAAACCGACCCAGGTAAACGAATAGATGAAGGTTCTGAATTCTTTGTGAACCGGGCTTTCATAGTAGGGAAGCCTCCAAGGCTAAATACACAAATAAGAAAGGCGGGCCAGAGAATGAAAGTGTATGACGCACAGAGTTGACGTGATAATGGAAAGAACTGAGTGGAGGCGTTACATTTATGACCACTGCGTCGGGCTTTTCTTTGCCTTCGTTACTTATCATGGCTTCCCCAAGGTCAAGGGGAGGAATGTTTTCTGTCCCCTTCATAAGACCAGAGGCAGATCCGGGGGAGCAGTTACCAATTGTGTTTCCTCCCTCTACTTCAAATGCATGACAATGGCGAGAAACATCTGCGGATCGTGGTCTTCCTAGCCATATATAATAAGGGCTAAACCACAGTAAGCATCTGGCAGAACCAAAAGAGCAAGATACGTACATTCTGACGATGAATGGCAGTACAAATTTGTTCCTGCCGTTATAGCTCTTAATCTAAACCGTCAAATGTGAATCGCCGATTGGCAGTGGCAGACGAGAAGAAACTTACAGTTCCGAAACGGTACTCCAAATATGATCTTCGCGCCGGACCCAAATGTACCTTGATTGGCTCTTAGGTGATATCAAGGGGAGACTTCACTAACGTACGTTGTCAAACTAGAAGAAGTTCAACTCCTGTGAAATGAAAGAAGGCTGATCACTCACATCGAACCAAATCTGCCAGAACCAGCGAGACAACCAGCCGCATTCCTTCTTCTCCCCTCCAATGGCCTTTTCGTGTAGCGAGGACTGCTTGCCAGCGGTATAGAAATCGACTACACCGATCAAACCGTCCTGAGGGGAGAGTACATAGTCCACGCGATCCAAAAGGGTATAGAAATTGGGTATCTAACAATAACCAGTTCATTTCAAGTCCCGAACGCACGGTCAAATAATGGTGACATACCATGGATAAAGAATAGCTCAATGTCACGAAACTGACACTACCTTTGGCCTCCGCACCATCCAACCACTCGGGGAGAGTGAAGTCGGAAGCATCTTGACAAAGGATGTGGACATTATTCCAACCGCGCTCGGCGAATCGCTTGCGGGCAACCTGGAGCAAGGGCTCGCACAAGTCGATAAGATATATGGCATCGAAGGAAGAGATGGGGAAGAATTCATTCATGAGCTCGATGTTGTGACCTACAGATAGGCGAATAATATTAGTACATACGTGTCAGTGCAACAGTGTACGAGCCGACGTACCAGTTCCCCCGCCAATATCGATCCAGACGAGACGGCGGTTGCTATCAGAGGACGCGTTGCGAAGGTCCTTCAAATGAGCAGCTGACAAGTTGAGCATCGTCTTCCTCCCTCGTAATAAACCTTTGCGGGTCGCGTCGTACACTAAACAAAAGTAATTAAAGACCAGTGAAAGGTGACAGCAACTAAAACAAACCATCAGCTTGACCTTCGTAAAACTATAAACTAGTAAGTCAGAACAGTAACAAAACGATGATAGGTCACAATATACCTTGTCTAAACGCGACTTTTGGTGTCCATGAGCCCCGAGAGGTTTGATGAAGCAATACCAGATGAACTTGAGTTGCGGAGTCAGACTAAGAAAAACGAAGAAGACTACACATGTCGCGACAACAAGGGCTGCTGTCAGTCGGACAGGAGCTTCGAGAGCCTCAAAAGACAGACTTGAGAGCATTTGGTGCGAGTCGAGTCATTGAAAGTCCAGAAAAGTATTAGATATATACGCTAAGACATCCGCACGTTGGTTCGTTGGGACATCGTTGGATACGTTAGCCCAAACCCCTGAAAGATGAAGAGAACCCTGGTTTTTCGAGGACGAACGTGCGGGGCAGGCGAGGGGCCGCATGAACGGTGTGAAGAACGTGTAAAGCTTCGACCTGGCCGAAACTATCTCCCGCTAACAACGGAATATAAGGATCCACCGAAATTCGGAATTCGTTGCCGAAACCTCAGAAACTTCAAACATGTGTCGAACAAAAAATGACTCGTTATCATACACCTATAAGCCTACAAATAGAAATTCCTTAGCTTCAGTTATCATCGTCATCTTCATATCCATGCTCAAATAGGTAATTGGCAGCCATGGTTTCATCCTTATCGCATGCCAGGTACGCTTCTAACACCTTGTGTCGAGGAAATCCGAAGGCCTCCAGCTGTCAAAGAACATGAATGTGAAACTACCTTTGTTAATAAAGCCAAGTCACCTACCCGCTCAATAGCTGCCCGTTCTTCTTCCGTAACGCTGATTACTTGCGAACCTGGAGGAGCCATACTTTGAGGATCAAGGTCTAGTAACCTGATGAATGCATCTGGATTCTGGGCAAACGTTTGGATAAGTTGTGGGTATTGAGCGGCAAGTTGCTGGATGAGAGCTTGGGCGGATTCAGGATGCTGTGCAATGTGTTCGCGCAATTGCTGGATTTGCGGATTGTTCCTCAGGGCCTCAATATCTATGTGCTGTCCTTGGGCTGTTGTGAAACCACCTCCCCCACCTCCGGCTCCACCTCCGACTCCGCCACTTTGCTGCTGGTTTTGGGCGAGCTATTCTACTATTCAGTACAGAAGCCCCAGAAATTATAGACATCGGAATACCTGGAAAAGATTCTGGGGCTGATTTGGAGGGGGAACTTGAGCCGGAGTCGTAGCCGGAACCGCTGCAGGAGGCGTAGCCTGGGCAGCCGATCCGCCACCTTCTTGAGGACTTCCTGAGGCTTCAGCTTCCAAGTGGGCAGGAATACCCTGATCGGGCCAGGTCAGCAACGGTTTCCCACCCGAGATGTTTTGATCGCTCACACTCATCAAGTACTCTACAGCGCGATCCGGGTTATTAAAACTCGCTCGAAGAGCCCGAAGGACTTGATCTTTTGGAAAACCCATCTCCACCATGTTGTTGATAGTTTCCTGCAGGGCAGCCCCAGAGAGAAAAGAGCTGGTATCGCCGAAAGCGCGTTGTTGAACGGGTTCAGCTGCTGGAGGAATAGCTGGAGTGGTGACAGTTGCTGAGGGTGCAGAGGCCGGTGCAGCAGATGTTGATGGCGCCTCTGGTACAGATGGCACAGACGTAGGAGGAGCTGGTGCTGGAGTCGCGGAAGTTGTAGCAGCAGGAGTTGGTTTAGGCTACGGAATGAAGATTCTGGTAATTGACTATGGTAAGCGATGAACAAAATACCTTGGAAACCATTAGGACGAGAAAATCCTTTTCCTTGATTCCACATGATTCGATAGACTTGTCATCAGCCAAAATTTTGCCTGATTATACTTGTAAATGGATACTTTCAGACTGCGATTAGTGCTGAACGCTGACCGGAGTAAATAATTTTCTGTGAGGCAACTGGGTGACCATGGGCAGCTTCGATCTTGGACTTGATCGTGCCCACTGTATCGTTGAGCTCAGCATCGACCTGAAGAAAGATGTTCAGCACGTAAAAAAAAGAAACGTCTAATAAATTACATGCCTGAAAAACCTTCTGTTGAGTAGTCTTTACTGTTATCTTCATTTTGGAGACGTTTTAACCGAGCGTGAGGTGTAATTATGGGTCTGGGGGTTATGAGACGATGATGGTGGAGAGCGACTCACAAAGCGTTGACGCGTATGCTTGTGTCAGCTCGAGTTGCCCCGAAAATATTCTATATGTGGAAGGTTTAGGGTTAAAAAAGAATTATCTAGATTGTACGAAATACGACTGTTGCGTTGAATTTTGACCAAAGTCGTGAGCCTGCTGCCAGCGCCTGCGTCGGCCAATTGGTCGGCCACAAGGAGTTCGTTTGCAAGTCGCCTGCAAGTCGCCTGGTACGCCTGTTCTATCTTTTCTCTTTGGTTCATCTAATGTATTATTAGGATCATGCAGAACGAATCTGGCGACGACTATATTCGACGGATAGCATCCTACATTAGAACCAATGAACGGGGTCTAGCAGAAACTGCCGTCGGTCGTCCTCGTCGTGGTCAACGTCGTGCAACCAACTCATCTGGATCCGTCTTCAACCCTTTAGGATGGTTTGGCGCAACAGATGCAGGTCCCTCATCCCCTAAACCAGTCATCCTCTCCATTGACACTCACCATCTCTTCTACCTTCTCATGCGCCTGGAAGCTATCGGCATTGATGTGGGCACTCTGGATGTTCGCGTGGAAAGCCCATCGCGACCAATGAGCTACATCAATGTCTTTCCAGACTCCGATAAGTCGGAAACGCTTTCTCTGGCTTCATTCCGTTCCTCATTATCGGTGGTCTCCAACCTGTCCCTTGGTGCAGGCTGGTGGGGGCGCCCAGGACCGCCTGCTATCGACACCGAACTCAAGTTTATATACAGCAGCTTCACCAAACTACCTGCTCTTTCCATTGTCGCACCCGGGCGTAAATTAATAGCAGAACTTGCCAACGAACCCCCGAACGAGAACGCTCTACCGATGGATGCGTTCAAGAACTTGCAGGTTTTAGAATGTGTCGATATTGATCCACGAACATTGTTGGGTTGGGACAGACTTGCAGAGAGTCTCAGAAGCTTAAAGATAAGGAAGAGCGGGCTAGTGGACATCTCAGACATATTTATTGGTGCTGTCCTTGATGACGAGGCGAGGAGACTGGGGAGCACGAGTCGTAGGCGAAGTAGGAGAATACCTCAGGGTCCATCTCGGCAAAATTCCTTCCATATCTCACGGTTGCCTGAGTCTGTGCCAGAGGACACTGATGGCGAGTCAGCGAGGGAAGCTTTTTCAGAAGAGCCAGAAGCTGCAGCGCCTCTCGACACATCACCTTCGCCTACACCGGAATTGTCACACCGAAAGTGGGAATGGCTTAAACACCTTTCGCTCCCAGATAACGCCCTCACCTTCTTCCCCTACGACATAATACCCTATATCACTTCCATAACTCATCTCGACCTCTCATCTAATCTCCTCGTATCTGTACCCCAAGGACTAGGATCCCTTCATAACCTCATATCCTTAAATCTTTCTGATAACATGATTGACTCGGTCCTCGGTATCTACCTCAACCTTGGGCAGGTTCTGCATCTCAACATATCCCATAATCGTTTAGAGTCCATCTGCGGGCTGGAACGACTTCATGCACTTGAAAAAGTTGACCTCCGAGGCAATCTCGTCGAGGAAAGTGCGGAGATAGGCCGACTTGCTACACTACCAAACATCACTGATGTTTGGGTTGAGGGCAATCCCTTTGTGGAAATCGAGGAAGGATACCGAGTGACGTGTTTTGATTACTTCTGGAAGGAAGGAAAAACGGTCAACTTGGATGGAGTACCTCCAAGCTTCTACGAACGGCGTAATCTCACTGTGCCCCCCTCGCAACAGATGACTTCGTCTCGCCCAGTCTCAGCAGCTTACTCCCCGCCCACCATTGCTGTCGGTCATCAGCATCTACATCCCAGTTCACACCAGCCTGAGATCGTTGACAAGAAACCTTCCCCTGCATCCTCCCCCAACACATCGCCACGCATGCACCCCGTTGGAGCTGTCGGAGTGATCGGTAAAGCACGCCGCAAGAAGACGAAGCGAATAGTGGACCTAGATGGCGAACAGAGCGATGGAAGCTCCAAGACTCATAAAAGAGATTCTTCGGACGTTTCAAGTAAGGCAAAGCAGAAACCAAAGCCTAAACCGAGAATGGACAGTAGCCCATTACGAGGCGACAAGGAATGGGGACAGTTCAGTGCACTTCACGGTACTGAACAGTCCCACCAGAACGCTGAGGAACAGCCTGCTACTGTTGTTCAGTCAGAACCCGTCTTTGGACTAGCCGAATCCGAACGCGCCCTTGCAACCCAAGTATTGCCACGGCGATCACGTCATAGTCGCTACCAGACTGAACACGTACCATCGAGTAGCTCATTCAACGATAGCGAAGGTACAGCCCCTATACCAGACCTCACCTATTCTTTACGCCGTTCTCGGAACTCTCAGACATTATCATCCAAGTCCGCTAGTCGTCGCACAAGGGTGACTGCCTCTGTCTATGAACCATCTACACCGAGAGACAATGAGACACACGAAGAAGTTGACGAGGCTGAGGCGTTCCGTATGCGGATTGAGGCGCTGAAGCAAGATATGGGGGATGGCTGGTTAAAGGTATTCAGTCAGAGTCAAATGAAGGCGCCATCGTAGTGGTAATCTATCCTCCCTTTTCGCATCATGGCTTGGACGTTTTTTGTCGCTACTATTTGGATATGTGCTCATAATATATTGTATACTTTGAGGTGAACAGAATGAATTTTATAGATCAGGCGTGCTCGCTTGAAGTTGACATTGTTGATCGTAATGTGACACTCGGCGTGACTGGACCATTCTTCCAACGTCTCCTTCCGCTTTTACTTTGTCTGCGACAGCCAGCTCACCTCCCAGTCACTCGTTACGTTCTTCTGTCCCTCAAAAGCAAATAATACTTGGAAATGGGTGCCAATCTCTCGAAGGCATTGGGTACGTCTTCCCTTTTCTTGGCAAAACGTTTTATTCTCAGCTCATTGGACGGTCTTACGATGCTCACAAAACACTTTTCGTCCCTTTAAACACTCGGAAATGAACAGGAAAGATATTTGGAAACAAGGAGATGAGATTGTTGATGTTAGGTTTGGACGCCGCCGGGAAGACTAGTAAGTATTATCATTCGACATTTTCGCCTTTGGGAACATAAACTCAAGAAACATTCTTCCAGCGATTCTTTACAAACTTAAACTCAACCAATCCGTAACGACGATTCCAACAGGTCGGTTTTTTTCACCGTTTCCTAACATGCTACTTTTACCCCCCTTTTCGTCTCCACCACTCAATTTCTTGGTGACATGATTGCTGACCGTCTGAACAGTTGGCTTCAACGTGGAAACTGTAACGTACAAGAATGTCAAATTCAATGTTTGGGATGTCGGAGGACAGGACAAGATTAGGCCGTTATGGAGACATTACTATACGGGAACTCAAGGCCTAGTGTTCGTAGTTGACAGTCAGGACCGAGAGAGAATCGACGAGGCCAAGCAGGAGCTCCACAGAATATTGGGTGATCGAGAAATGAAGGAATGTCTGCTACTGGTGTTTGCCAACAAGCAAGATTTGCCGGGAGGTATGTCTCGATTTTATTTGTAACGAAGTGAAATTCAGTTTTGTCCTATAGCAATGTCACCGGCAGAGGTGACAGAGAAACTGGGACTACATCGTATGCGGGACCGGTCGTGGTACGTCCACCCAAGGTGAGCGATTTGTTCCTGTCTCCTATTTACATTGCTGATATCTTTCACTTTAGTTGCGCAACCACTGGAGAGGGTCTTTTCGAAGGATTACAGTGGCTTTCTCAAAACGTCAAGAAACGTCAGCAGTAGATGATGTTCCACCAGCTCTCGCCACTACCTCACACCAGATACTAGCCCTTCCAGCCCATACACCCGTAGAAATCCCAGTCACCACTTCATTCAACTCCGCTACCGATTATGCCCCGCACGGAACTCGCAACGCCCACATCGTTCAATGGACACAGTTCTCTCCACGTCATGTCCCTTCTGTTTTTATATCTGATTCCTTTCTTGCTCTTTCGCACATACCCAAACTCCGTATTGTCCTTTTTTCGCTTTATTTCTTTAGGTGACTGGTAGTAGCGCACATTTAATGGATGAATATTTCCCTTATGCGTATGTTTGATATTCAGGTGATAAGTAAGGCGTACAGTTCATATGACAAGGCATCATGGTACAAGGTGGGCGGTCAAAACTTACATCCAGTTATAGCAGTTCGCGAGATCTCTTTGGCCGAGGGGCAGGCTCAGGTTTCAAAGTACAGTATAAGAAGTGACGGCGAGGACCGGTAGAATTACCTGCCACTGCCGCTGCAACTCTGGACCCTATCGGTACAGCGTCGCCAGTGCCGCTTCCTCGCACACCAAGGGAGAACATCCTGTCAAAAACTGAAACGAAGGGCTCAGTACCCAGTTAGACGCGGCGCCTGAAATTTGCCTCACGAGTTGCAATGAATGCCTTTGCTGTAGTTTGGCAGCTAAGGTGCGTGAGAGACAGTGGTGGACTGACTCCTTCAAGCATACGAAGATATCGATATACCATAGAAGGTTGTGGAGGACCTGCACAAACTCAACGATTTTCGCGAAATACAGGAATTAAACGCTTACCGAATCGAAAGACAGCATGATACGCTTGCCTCCATTTCTCTTCTAATAGCCGAGCACAGTTCGCTGGATCTGGACATGTCGCACACTGTAACATATCTGCATCATTGTTGGCTATGCTGGCAGCAGAGTGTACTAACACATTGGTACTCTTTTGCGACCATTGTCAAGCCAATCTTCAGCACTCTTTCAAGAAACCAACTTCGACTGGTAAATTTCGTTAGATATAGGAAGGTATGTGTACGAAGAACTACTTGCCGTTTTTCCAGCTTGAGAAGAGTTCCCTGGCTGAGTGTGTTCAATTCATGCTCTGACCATCCACCAGGATTATCCAGAACAAAACGACTCGATTCTCGGTAAAGGTCTTCCTCTTCGAAGAGTTCCGCAATACGCATCGCCTTGATTGGCTTGCCCGCTGCATGTGTAAGGAGAAACCTGAGGCATTCACGCTGTAATGACAGAACACAGAGCTTGTGAGATATATTCATCAGGCCCTCAACGTTGTTCCATGTGATAGTACATTCAAGGCTGTCATATCGTTAGCTTGAACCACAGATAGAAGGATCGCGGGAATTTACTGAGGATAGACAAATTTTAGGAAGTCGTGAAAGGTTCCTGCCTTAAGAGTCCTCCATGAGTGTTACTCGCAGATGTATAAATATATCAAGACATACCCTTTCCTCCTTCAACACCACGACTGCATCGGGTCCGTTATTCGGACGGCGCTTGATTGCTGCTCTGACAGGCTTCCTGATTGATGACGGCTTGGTCTGTACGGGAGATGTTGTGGATTTAGGAGAGGTTGGAGGTGGAGGTGACATTGGAGGAGATGACGGCGCAGCACTCTGCAACTTGGCCAAGCTGTCGTCTCGTGCTCGTACTCGTGCGGATTCGGTGTCGCTTCCATCTGTGTCACTGCTTGCTGTATGTCCATCGAGCTTGACAATGTCAACGTCCTGAATTACGTCCGAATCCTCGCCGTCTTCCATTGGCGTAAAGGTCATCTCGGTAGGCACTTCGCGACTTCGGTTGCTTGGACTTGGGACGGACGGTGGTTGAGATATTGTTATCACGGATGACATGGAAGGTGGTCTGCCTGTCTCAGCCCAGTTGCCACTAAGAGCCGCCTCAAAGAACGGGGAAGCAAAGAACAAAACTTCTTTATGCGCCCTGTTCATCAGACATTATCAGCTATGCAGCACCAATGATCTATCTTGTCCCGTACCAGAACGTCGTGCTCTCAACAACGATTTTGACTGTACCAGGAAACGGGGCGTGTTTAGTGAAAGTTTCGTCAATCTCTATCGCTTCGTCATCTTCGTCAATGCTCAGTTCCGAAACAATGTCGTCCGTTTCGCATTCCTCTAGCAACCAGGGAGGAGAGCCCGAGGATCGAAATATACCGGCAGCAGCGGCGTGGGTTTCTGTTGGTGAGCTGAGGGAAGCAGAAGGGTTGTTAGGCCCTCTGGAATTGCGTGCGATGAGGATATGTGATGGGTTTGTAGTCATGGTGGTGGATGCAAGTCAAGGGAATGCTACTATGTACATAATTATGTAGTTGCTCATACTCAGATAAACTGGCAGCTAGTATTTTAGCCGTTCTAGGTTCTATATACGACAAGCGTGACAATCCCAGAACCAGAGAGCATACATTCATGATCAATAGTAAATTAGCGAAGTGCAGAAACATAGTGGGCATGCAACAACAAATGCAGGATGCAAATAATAATGCAAATGACAGTCGTGATAATATATATATATATAACCGACAAATAATTAATGTATAACTACTATGACACAGCCGACCCAAGTTATGATAGTGAATCCGTTAAGTAGAAAGTGTGCACCCAACCATTTAAGAACCCCTGATACGTTTATTGAAACACAGTTGGAGCAGTTTCAACGAGCCACTCAATAGTGAGTGCCTTGCCAGCCATATCGCTGAACTCTGCGCCGGGATTGCGTGACCTCATTAGTGTAGCTGAAATCGTTGGTTAGAAATATATGAAGCAACAAAGGAGCTTGACTGACGCCCAAAAACGACACCAAGGTTGCGAGCATTCATTAGATTCACTTCCGACCGCTCGCGGACTCTGTATAGGAATGCTTAGCTTTCTATGTCTATACTGATTAATCAATATTCTCTCACCGATGAAGGTGGAGCATTAGTGCTCGCAGGGTGTAGTAGTGCTCAGGCGGGAGTTTATTCACAAGTTCTGTAAGGGTGTTGTCCTTTGTGGTCATATCCTTGATCTCTACAGCTGACATGAAGTGATCATGAAGATCATGCGTGAGCAGTGGGTCTGGCAGATTTCGCAAGTAAGTTTTCAACACGGATGTAACGCTGCAGATGTCGTTGAACTTCTCCTGGTCGCGCAAATCGAAGGCATCATAATTTCCGCGTTCAAATAGTTGAGTGATGATCCTTGATTGGCCTGATCCTCCAGTCTTGCGATAGATTCCTTCGTAATCCATGCCTACGCTTCAAGTCAGTCGGAATAGAGCAATGGACCCATAGGTAGCTCACCAATTGCCTCTACTGCTTCGATGCATTTCTCGACGATGACAGGCACAAATCGCGCACCACCTCTGGCATCAGAACGAACCTGACCTACCAGATCACGACCAAACATAGACGGCGCTACAAGAAATCAGTAAAAGGAGCCCACATGAGGGCATGGGAATTACACACGCATTGACTGCACCTCTTCTTGTGTTAAAAGGGATTGCTGAGAACAATAGGTTTGAACATGGCTGACACAACGTGTGTGGACCGATATATTGCATCCTGGATGTATACAAGTCAAGCACAGCGACACAAAGTGATGACAGGACCCTACCGGTACAGCGCAGCTGGGATCCCCACATTTTGTCTCCACAGTGATCGCACCTTGTGAATCGCAAAAGACTCAACGGTTGGAAGTTATGTTCCATGGTGGTCTTTGCTTTAAGATCGGAAAATGATGCTTGCGTCGCCATGTCTTTTGCTTTGGAGACAGGCCACTTCATTCCAAACCTGGGGGTTTTTGAAGGTGTTCCTTCAACAGTTGCCTGGACCTTTCCATAACGAGGATCAGCCACTTCTTCTTGCCCGTACGTTGTTACAGCCGGTTGTAAATATTGTGACTGGATTGGTGGACGGTTCGCTAGCCCCTGTGACGGCTGAGAAGCAACGTGAGAATTCTGAAAGGTAGGTGTTGCATGGGTAACGCCTGTATGCTGAGGTAGCGGCTGTTGTAGTATCGCAGGAGGCTTGGGGGCGTCTTTTTCTCCAGCAACCGCTCTTTCCCTATTCCGAGGGTCCTGAGATTTTGTCGGTTCAGGTCCAGAAGCCATACGACGTGCGTACTGGGCGCTGAGCTGCGCAAGCTCTTCGTTCCGAGCATTGAGAACAGTAGTCTCTTCCAAATAGACATCGCGCGCCGCTCTTAATTCCATAATTTCTCTGGATAGAGCCTCTCTTTCCTGCGTTAGAGGGACGAGGTCCCGCTGATACTGAGCTTTGAGATTGTCCAGCCGTTTTGTAAGACTTCGACTTAGATTTGACACTGTTGCTGGTTCAGGCGTCACCGAAGATCTATACACAATTCTTCAGTCAAAACTCCACCATGAAATGTGCAACATACGTCCTTGTCGCCGATAACTCTTCTACTTCGGCTAGCGTCATGTCCCGTTCCACTTTCAGTTTGGAAAGATCTTGTTCTAAGCCAGAAAGGCTCTCATGAAGCTCCTTAGTCATTTGTTGTCGCAATTCCTGCCTCCTTGAATCGCCCGAAAGTGCTGTCAATCGTGCTGCTTGCCCCGACAATAGCACTCGCAGTCGGGTTACCTCCGCTTCGAGTTCTCTGCGCGCCTTCAGTTCACGATCATATTCTGCTTGCGCAACCGTCAACCCTTCCATATACTGTTTGCTAGCTCGCTGACAGAATGGTTGATCAGAGCTCAATCCAAACACATAACCTATTATGACGCACTTTCATACCATCCAAACTACCTTTCAATTCCGTGTAGTCCGCTTTCCGTGATGCCATCGCCTTGATGATTGCCTCCACAAAACCGCGGTCCAACTTCAGCTGCTGCGCGCCCCGCTCTCTGGCATCCACCATTACTTCCTGCAGCCTCTGTAGGACCTGGTCCGTGGGATCGGGTTTTTCCTGTTTGTCGTGCGCATCCTGAGGTGGGGAAATGGTGATGCGAGCAGTGCTGTCAGCCTTCAGTGGTTCAGCTTGTGCTTCGGAGAGTGCTCGCCCACGACCCGATGTCACATTGTCGATTTGCCTCGGTACACTAGACGACGCGCTTTGCGATCTAATCAGGTCCTTGTTAGCAATGAGAGCTCATGGTTGAAAGGGATATCTAACCTGTCTAAAAGTGTTGGCGCTGACGGAGCTACAGTTTTTCCGTTGATCTCCTCAGGACCTCGGGTTTCGGCTGAAAAGCTGCCTTTCGTTGCCAGACTGACAGAGGCCGCAGTTGGAGGGGGTGTGGATGGAATTCTATGTTCCTCTTCGGATTCCACTTTCCGTTCTGTAACACTAGCCAGTTGTGCAAGCTGCTGCAGTTGTGGTAATCCGCCAACGGAATTGAATATATCCGAAAAGTCGCCAGCGTTGAGCGAAAACCGTATAGGCGGCAGGGCAGGGGCAATGAATGTCGCATGAGACGTTTGCTCCACTGGAGACGACTCGGAAGTATTATCGTCGCTGTCTATTTGAGACGAGTTGGGATCCCCGTCACTTTGTAGAGATAGCAGGTCGGCTAGTGGCTGAACAGCATTGCCATCATCTTCGCGGATTTGTATAGGGTCCTCCTTAGGCGGTAGTGCGGGAGGCATGGAGCCAATAGATTCATGGGTCTCGTGGTCTGTCTCGCTTTCTGTTGCGCTTTCTACACTTTGGGGAACATCTGCTCTCGAATTAGGACGAGACCTGCTCGCTGAGCGAGACCGATGCTGACTGGTTATCTGCTCCCGTGTATTGGTTCGGTCATCGAAAGACCTTTGTAGACGCAGCGAGGCTGGGGAAGCCCGACCATGTGAGCTCTGTGTCTGTCTCGTTGGAAGGGCATCAGATGTAGCGTTAGTGCGTAGTGTAGGGCGCAAAACTACTGTCTGGTCGTCCGACATGGCTGCAGTAGTTGATACCGAGCGCATCCTAGAAGCCGTGTTCTCGTAATCGGGGTCATGATTGGAAGCTGTAGAGTGAGAATTGGTGGAACTTTGAGATGAAGTGGGACGAGATGGCTCGTTATCGGAAAATCTATCTCGGAAAGGTGAGGATGCTCTAGGAGAATCTCGCCCATTCTGAGATTGGGTTGCAGATCGGTTACTGGCCTGTTTGCCAATGAAGGTGGCCGACAAGGGTGACAAACTTGGGGGATAGCTTGGAGTGGTATCTTCCGATACCACTCCGAAATTGTTGAGGGAAAGACCGGGATTGATTGAGCGACGTTTCTCAGCTCTGGAAGTAACACTCAGGCCCTGGACTGCTCCATTACCGTTGGGTACTGATATGGAGGGGATATCCATGCTTCCAGAACTAGCGCGCTGGCCGAGTCCTGGATGAGAGAATTCATCGTAGCTAGAGGCTCGACGGCGTTCGTGGTCATCGGTGGTGAAGGGATAAGAAGGTAGAGAGTTTCTTGGAAGGAGTGGCCTGGTCCACCGACGAGGTTCGTGGAGGCGGATGAAAAACTGTTGGAAACGGTGCAACAGTAGGTTGCGAAGATGACGACGAAGTAGAGGACTTGGCAGACCCTTTATCTGTTAGACGACCATTCTGGTGCGTGTCGGTCGCAGAAGATCCTGACTGTCTTCTAGGTTGGTCTGAAAGGCCACTCCCTGAGGCGGATGCGGATTTGGAGGGATTAGGTAGATCTCGTGGGTCGCCTGATGGAGACGAGCTTGCCTGCTAATTCATTAGGAAGTACAGAGAATTATGAATGACTAGTAAACACACCTCACTCCCTCGACTGCGAAGTCTCGCATCTCTCTCGCGAGAGCTCGTAGAGTTGCTTCCTCCTGCAGCAGCGGCCGCCTTCTCTTTCTCTGCCTTCTTTTGCGCGTGCTTCCTGATCTTGATCATGCGTTGGTTGTGACAATTCATACAGTAGATGCCCTGACTGGTCTTTGCAAAGACCAGTTCATCAATCCGACTCTGGCAAATTTTACATTTAAAGCAGTGGGCATGGTATGAATCGTCGCCGGTCATGATTGCTTCGTCAAGAATAGGAAGATGGCAGACGTTGCAACTGTACGAACAGTTGGCACAAATGGGAGAGCCGTCGGAAAGGAGGAGAAGGTTGGTATCCGCGGTGACTTTATTGCTACATTTGGCGCATCGAAAACAGTCAACATGAAAAAACGAAGAGCTGGAAGCAATTTAGCATCAGCGAATGTTCAGCAAGGTAGCGAAAATGAAAGGAATGACGTGTTGACAGAACGATGGCATAAAATAAGGGTAATGGAAATCATGTTGATAGCACTCACCCGAATGCAACGACTAAACCGCCTTCCTCCGTGACTGCTGACAATTTACACCCCGGACATATCCTGTCTTCGACCGATGGAAGAGCCTCTGCAAATTGCTGCTGGGACATGTCGTGAACTTGGTGATGAGCTTGCATTGCCGCGAGCATAGTGTAATGAGTTGAAGAAGCGCGGATTAAGGGGCTAAGTAGGAGAAGAAATCTGTCCGACCCGCCAGACTGAGTGAGATACTGGATACCAGAAAATGTGAAAGAGGAATAAAAACGAAGAGAAAGGAGATGATACAAGGGAAGGACGAGGAGATGATGCAAGTTCCGATGCTGGACAGACTTTGGAATTGGGGTACTCCCTGGAGACTCCCTAGAGACTCACACCGGTAACTACAATACACAGCGCCAAATAACAAGGGTCGATGTGTCGTCGATGGCCCTCATCACCATCTCCGGCTTCCCTGCCTCTGGAAAGTCTACCAGAGCTCTTCAAATAAAAAAATTTCTCGACGAAAAAATAAACCAAGACAAGGTCTCCCATCTCACCGTCGCTATCATATCGGACGATTCTCTCAACATTCCTCGCAGCGTCTACGATGGTCGGCCCTCTTTTTTTTCTCAATTTCATGCTGATCTCATCACCCTCGGTATGCATCAGAAAGTCGCTCTGAAAAGCCAGCAAGAGGCGCCCTCTTCACCGCTATACAGCGACAGATGTCGTCCAACACAATCCTCATTGTCGATGCGCCAAATTATATAAAGGGATTCCGGTATCAAATGTATTGCGCAGCCAGAGAATTGAAGCTACGCGTGTGTACTGTGAGTTCCCTCGGCCTAGAAATCTTCATAGCCGACTTACCGGTAAAGTAGGTCTATGTTTTAGCCAAAGAGGATCAGTGCAGAGAATGGAATCGGACTCGGACAGACGGTCGAATGTACTCGGAAGAAACGTGCGTATTCTCCCTCCCTGTATCATATTTCTCGTATCGACTCCATCTAGTCTAGAAAACCTTTTCCTTCGCTACGAAGAACCATCCTCAATGGTGAGATGGGATTCCCCTCTCTTCGTTGTTCTATGGAACGAACAAGATATTCCGAGCTCTCAGATTTGGGAGGCTGTGACTAGTGGTAATATCAAGCCACCAAATTCTGGCACTCAAGCCGTGCGTTCTTTTGATTCTGTCAAATCTGTCAAATCACAGACATTGACCACTGATCTGCCAGGTTGCCAAGGCACCGACCGACGCTCTTCTCATCTTAGAGAAGACTACGCTCTCAGTCATAGCCGCAATAATGTCCGAGCAATCTCAGAGACAATCCATTGGGGGCGATGTTGTGTTGCCTCTGTCAGCGGATCTCAAAACGTCGATTGATCTGCCACTTCGAACCTTGACGCTGTCCGAGTTGCAACGGTGTAAACGGCAGTTTGTCACCGTTCATAAAAAGGCTATCACCCTCGGGACCACAGAGAAAGGAGCAGTAGATTGGACTGAGGGAAGAGTGGTCGAAAAGTTTGTCAGATATTTGGAGGAGAATCTAAAACGATGAGGATACAATCCAGACGTTTTTTAGGCGTGATCGCCCACACTCGTAGTAATGGCCGTGACCAATGGATCCAGGACAAGGAGACACGAAACTGTGTGCTCTACTGATTCTCCTTGCATAGATAGCCTTTGCACCTTTCTTGCTATCGCCCCGCCAATTTCCGTCACCACTAATGTATAATGCCAAACATTTAAATAACGACGTCGCTGATGTCTCGGCCATTTAAACGCTTCTCGTAAGGCAGACCCAGAATAAAATGTAAGTGCCCAGGATTGAACGTCAGACCGTTACAGCATGACTAATAAGGACAGGGTATAGTGCGCTAACTGCTACACCATATAAGTTGAATAACCGGGCCAAATTATGCTGTCGAGTGCTGTCATTTTTGACCCTTGGCCCTGCGCCGAAGGCGCTTGGTTAGGGGTTAGGGCTGTAGGTCACTGCGCCGCAGGCGCTCTAGTTAGGGTTAGGGGGTAGAAGGGGGGGTGTGGGGGGGAACGCCCCACGTTAGGGGTTAGGGTTAGAGGGGGGGTTTGGGGGGGAACGCCCCAAGTTAGGGTTAGGGGATATGAGAATATGTTAAGGGGGGGTGCGGGGGGGAACGCCCCGCGTTAGGGGTTAGGTTTAGCTAGGTTAGGTGATTAGATATGGGTATATAGGTCTAAGTGATTCAGGGTTTGTATTCAGCTCGTTGGTGCAGTGGTTATAGCCGCCAGCAAAATCCTTAGTGATTTGTCAGCATTGTTGCCTGCAGGTTCGATTCCCGCCGGTTCGCTATTTTCCATTTGAATGCCTAAAACCGTTTAAAACACCCTAGACGTCAGCGACGTCGATATTTAAATGTTTGGCATTAGGTCCCTGGTCACCACGATATCACTAATCTCAGTAACCACTCTTTTCGGTGCCACAGACTGCCTTAGAACGCTACCATCGATGGAACCTCAACTCATTACGTCTATCACTTCGAACTCTTGTATACAACTCCCATAATAAAGTGGGGTCTTTGGCTGCCGCCAACACTGACTCCTGAAATTCCAATCAGGAGTAGCGTCGCATGAACCGAATTCGACGGCACTGTCTGCCAGCCTTCCCTAGCACGATCATTGCCAGAGAAGGGCTTCGCGACTGCCTAGCATTCCATACAGCTATTACATCGCAGGTATCAGTTGTCCTGTCGTGTGTCCGTCACTCATAGAAGCAGGCCGGCTGTCTGCTCTCAAAACCCGAAGAGTGTTCTCAAACGCCGTTCTAAACGGACACCACATTCTTTTCCGATTCTGAACAGCTTTTCCCATGTCATCCACAAAAAGGACGGACCCCTCAAGTTCTTACATCCCCCTTCGAAACCTGTACGCGAAGATATAGTTTCTTCATTACCCGTATTCCCTACAGTTGACACAGGCTACGCGACCGTCCCTTCGTCAACAGGCCTCTCCTCCTTATATGTCTGACTCTATCTCATCCAGCGACAATTCATCCTTGCTCCCCGAAGTCAGTCCACGATCAGATTCCAGGACCATCAGCTCCTCTTCCACAGACTTGTGCTCTAATCTCTCGCGAAGATCAGCACCCGAACCTCTTGCAAATCAACTCCCGATTTCTCTCCCTTTTGACAACCATTCCCTTCCAGTTCGAAGTCAGCTACTACTAGCAGCTGGATTGCCGGTATTTTCAGAGTCAGGGGAGCAAGTGCGATTTGGTTCAATTTGGGAACGACACAAAACCATTACCATCTTTATTCGGCATTTCATGTGAGTCTAGAATTATACGTCATGTTCATTTGATAAACGCCTAGATGTTGGTCGTATTAGGTGTCCGTTCTGTCAAGATTATCTATTTTCGATATCTCGTTGCATACCTGCTGGTGTCCTCCGCACCCAAGGCGTTGACCTGGTCATCATCAGTAATGGCGACCACAAGATGATCAAATCCTACCGCAGTTCGTCTCATTGATCACATAAGAGCATTGCTTCTCTGAAATATACCTTTGTAGAAATCTTTGCTACTCCTTTCGCTATATACACCGACCCCACACACAAGGTATACAAGGCTCTGGGAATGACGCGCTCTTGTTTAGACAAAGGACCCCGCGCAACCTATGTCCGACATGGAACAGCCTCTGGAATTAGGATGGTGGTCGCCAACGCCGTAAGAGTCCGAATGCCAATATGGATGAATGGGGGCAACATTTCGCAGTTGGGAGGAGAGTTTATATTAGGGCCTGGGTATGCATCTACGTATTATTCAGTCTGGAATACTCTTCTTACTCTGTGCCCAGACTTCAGTGTGCTTTTGCACACAGAATGAGATATACTCGAGATCATTTGCCTGTCCTCGAGCTCGTCAAGGAAGCAGGCATAAACATGACTGCTAAACTCAAGTTGATTAAATCCACCGTACCAAGTATGACCGTTGAAGATGAAGAAAAGTGGATGGCGGAAAGAAAGAAGGAGTTCTTTACAATGATGGAACGTAAGCAGAGGCGCAGAGGAGGAGATCAATATTGCGATGGAGAGAGCTGCCAATTAGCGAATGATTCAGACATAGAATAGCAGTGGTGCAAGTCGTGTTGCACGGTGGGTCGTGACTCGTAAGTTGTATTATAAGCCAGCAATGTCCATCAGTATATAAGTTAGGAAATGTCATTATGTGATAGTAAGGCACACAAAGGCGACTGCAGTGCGTGGACAGGGGTTCTTTCTTTCAAGTTCATCTCTTCCTCGTGGTTGGTGAGGTCATGTACCAGCTCACAATTTACTTCACTGAACACAGTTTTCAGAATGACTAGCGGTTTGAGCCAGGATCTGCGACGTCTGAGTACTGAGTCTTAGCCAGGTCTCCGCCGGCTATGGCGCATACTCAGGAGTCAAAATGCTGGAGCACTTTGGTCTCACTCGTCTTATAAAACCACGGTCCATGCATACCTGCCTCTCACCCACTTGCTCCTGGTTTCAATGACTTTACCGAGGCGCCCCAGAACTAGCCCTGCACGCATATCTCAATTCTCGACCTCCACATTTGTCGTCCCCAGGAAGCCGGTTCCTCAGTATGACCCATCGGAATTTGGTGATTATTATCACCATGAAACTGACCGTGTACTTGTAAAGACGTTTTCAGAAGATCTATACCATGCCAGTCACCAGTCGCTCATCGAATCATTCCAGGAGGACTCTGATGTTCGTGACGTGGAGAGCGTTGGTTCTCAGATCCAGGAGGCTCCTCAACCACTACACAGAAGACGCGCCCTCACTATCCCGAATAAAGATTTTGCAACTCCCCCTATGTCTCTTCGTCTTCCCAATTCTATTCAGCCACTCAACCTTGCTGGCATTAGCGGCATATTATCACCAATAACGAGCGCCAAAGCCGATTTCCCCCTACCTCTCAACCTTGCCTATACCCAATTTCAGAAATCATTCGAGCACCAATCAGTGTCCCCGGTACGTTTTCAACGACTATTCTTGAATGTTTTGTAACATGTAACACAGTATGCTTCCGACGCATCCTCTACCCACACTACGAGGGGGATGATAACCTTGCTGCATGAGGCCCAACTTCGCAGAAAAGAACGGGGTCGAAGCCTGTCTAAAGCCTCCATCGCAACTGAACATACCGTTTCTTCAATCACCGAATCTTTTCTTCCCTCGGACCTCATTGATACATCTTCCCCCGGATTCGATACCTTCAACGATCTTTGGCAACAAGAGTATGATGACGATGATGAGAGGACCGTTTATCTCACCAACTCTACTCCACGATCCATGACTTGCGGAAACACACAACATGCGGATCTGTGCTCGGGGTCTATCTCTAACTCGCGACCAATCTTGACTGCCGACTCGCAGCATGTCTCCATCAACAGCTCCAAGTATCCACTGGGCTCGGAGACGCAAAACGAATATCGCACAATCCAAAGTCAATCTAAGATATCTATCCTCTCGGTGGATAAAGCCACACCTGCAGTACCCGATACATCGATCATCCCCTCAGACATCATTGATACTTCATCCATCTCAGAACAAGTCGATCTCGAACGGCTCTGGGGATACGACGATGACGAGAAAACATTATATGCCGCAGGCCCGTCTTGCTCACGACCTATCTCTCGAGGGAGCGCTTTCTCTTCGGAGAAGAATCAGAAAAGAGCAAGTGCGAATCTACACGTCCGATTCACCGACGTACCGCAGGAGGTCGACTCTCCGGAATCATCATTCAGCGATAACGCCCCATTTGAGGAGTACGGTATTCCTACCAGAGAGCAACTCCGCCACGCTGAACAGTTGTGCGTGATATCCGAGTCCGGTGTTCGTGTACCATTCGGCGACCTATGGAAAAACCAGAAAACAGTTGTGATATTCATTCGACACTTTCTGTGAGTTTCTCCCCGAGTTTATGAGGACTGCCTTGCTGACGTTAGCTAAAGGTGCCCTCTCTGTCAGGATTACATGTTCTCAATATCCAGGAACATTTCCGCCGATATGTTGAAGGACGAAG
Organism: Paramarasmius palmivorus; assembly: GCA_037176845.1. Classification (NCBI taxonomy): domain Eukaryota; kingdom Fungi; phylum Basidiomycota; class Agaricomycetes; order Agaricales; family Marasmiaceae; genus Paramarasmius; species Paramarasmius palmivorus. The sequence continues at coordinate 275,106 of JAYKXP010000054.1, read as the reverse complement.
GTATACAACTTGTGATTATTGGTAACGGTTGTTACGAGTTAATCAAATACTATCGCAGTGAGTTCATTGCTTCGGACGACTTTTGTACATCTCGCTCACTTGTATCACAGAAATTTTTCGGTCGCCCTTCGCTATATATACCGACCCCGGCCGGGAAGTGTATAACGCCATGGGAATGACACTGGAAACGCTAGAAAAAGGACCTCGCTCATCGTATATTCGTCATGGCGCTGTTGGTGGATTTGGTATGGTTCTAGCCAACGCTGTGAAAGTCAATATGCCGATATGGAAAAATAGCGGTAAGATCGCCCAGCTCGGCGGGGAGTTCATCTTGGGCCCTGGGTAAGGCTTCCATGGCCACTCTGACCGCTCGCTAATCAACCCATTACAGACCAACGTGTTCATTTGCTCACCGAATGCGTTATACTCGTGCACACCTACCCATTCTGGATATTGTCCGTGAAGCTGGCGTGGATATGCTTACTCCTCTCAACATGCTCATGGAGACTACTGGCAACACTTTCCTTGGCATACCCGTTGCCCAAGAAGCTCAGTGGATGATTAAACGGAAGAGGGAGCTCGCTCTGATACGTGACAAGAGGCGAGCCAGGAGAGGTGGTGGTGAGAAGTGGTGCGAAAACCCAAGCAATCCGTCAACCGAGTCCCACCTCTAGACTTTGGCCGCATCACTGGGGCATAGTAACAAGTCGGAGAATGATCAGATGCGATCCGAGGACAAGTCTAGGTGTCTTCATTGCTAGTAGGCATTCAAAATGATCTTACAGCCGTGGCAATGCATGTAATGACAGGTTCTATATCGTGGTTCTGCACAATACTTGTTGGTTGAAGGGATGGACGTCAAGTAGTTGGGCGAAAGGTGAACTTATTACAATACTGTCGGTGTAAACATTATGCTGCGAGTATCTATTTCCCCTTATCAAACAGATTCTGTCAAGGTGGTCAGAGAGAAGCTTGAAATGAACAGGATGGTTGCATACGTTGTAGAGCATTGTTGAGCTTGGTGACGCGGGACTGAGCGCTCATGTCGATGGTCTTGTCACCAAAGTCTACAATGATTCCCCCGAGTATAGAGGGGTTGACCTGACAGTATTCTTCAGTTGGCTGATATGAAGAAGGTGGGTGATTTACACACCTTGTTCTCTATTTTGAGTGATTTTGCCTGTTGCGCTGTCTGTGACTGCTTGAGAACAGTCTCGAGACGAGAGAGTACGTCCTTCTGAAGGGGTGTAGCGGAAGTGACGGTGACGGTAAGTTCTCCTTTGTACTTGGAGACCAGCTCGTTGAATCCCTGAATGACACCCTCTGTCTCTCCCAACCGACCGTTCTCGGACAAAACGGACAAAAGGTTCTTGGTGATGTCGGAAACAGGTTCCTTCTTCGCGCCTTCTACTTTGGAGAAAAGGGAGGTGAGACCGGCTGCTCTATCCTTGGCTGAGAGGGTAGGATTGTTAATGAATGCGTTGATTTCGGGGCTCTGCTTGATAGTGGTAGAGACATTGGCAAGTTCTGTGTGAACCTTGGTGAGAGTCTGAGGTGACTTTGCGAGAGCAGCACCGTAAACAGCGTTGGAGTATTTGAGAGCGATAGCTGAGGCAGCACGACGACCGAGGGCGGGAGTGGTCGACACTGTACGTGCAGCAGACGCGAGCAGCATTTTGTGGTACTGGAGATGAAGGTTTTGCGCAAACGGCCTAAACCGGGAACCACCACAAGTGTGCACGTGACCACCTGGAAAGAGTTTAGTGGCGAATTTACGATATGAGATTTTACGGTAAAATTTTTACCTGGATTTTACACTTTTGTCATCGAGTTTGACTGTTGACCAACAGCGGACCGAGCTGCATACGCATACATATATTCTGGTCTGATGCTGGCAGTGGTAAGTCTTGGTAAGTTTACTGGTGCTTGCTGCGTTTCTCATCGCCTCACGCAGATATAGAATTGTTCACTGTTCCATCGGCATCGGCTAGACCGTCACAGACGAAACGTGTTTAGCGGGCGTTTTTCCAAAAATGGAAAGTATAATCATTGGTGTTATAATATTAATTTTTGGGGCGATCGTGGTCGCGATCCCCGACTCGTCGTCTCTTACATACCAGTCGCCACGACGAGTGGAGTCTTTTTTATCGCCGTCGACGCAATCTCCACTCGTCATTCCCTTCTTTCCTTCCAACCACCACCAGCGCCCCCAAGTGAACGAGAACAAAGCGTCCTTATTGTCCATCCCGAGTCCTCATTGTTACTCACCCGAACAATAAGGACTCCATCCGTAAGCAGTACAATGGCACGCTTATTCCACGCTTTCTCACCTATTTATCTTCCAGTCTAAACGGAATCAGTGAATCCTTGTTTCCCCACCTATTCACGCCGTTTCAAGATGTTCTCTTCACTCGCCCGGTTGCGAGTTGTTCTTTTCACGACTCTTTTCTTCACGATCTTCTCGTCAGCAAAGGAAGACAAACTTTGCAAGTTCCTTTTTCATTACTATTATATTCTCAGTGCTAACACAATTCACAGTCACTTCTTCAGTTACTTATTGTCGACCACCGGAATCTCTTCTCGTCCAACAGTTCGACGTTACCTATTTCGCCAAGAACCAGTCCGTGTCGTTCAACATCACAGCGGCCAGTGTTGTCCGTGATATTTTTTCTTGTCGTGTCACGTCACTAATCGTTATTATTTTAGATTCCAAATCTCGATGTTTCCGCCAACTTGTTCTTAAATGCCTACGGCATGAAACCCGTCAACCTGACACTTGATTTCTGCAGCATTCTTGACGGCGCGCTTTGCCCCTTACCCATACACAACTTCTCCGGGCATGCATCTCTCACCATTCCCGACGAGTTCAGCGACCGCATCCCCTCTATCGCATACAAAATACCCGATCTTGAGGCCTTCGCGCAGCTGATGCTCACCGAGAGGGACACCGGCGACGTCAAGGCCTGCGTCCAAGCAACACTTGCCAACGGTTGGTCGACTCGTCAGCCTGCAGTGGAGTGGACGACAGGTGGTATCACCATTGCAACCTTCCTTGTTGCCCTGTGGCAATCCCGCTCCCCCAACAGTATCATTCCTTTCCGACTTCTTGATATGATCTCATTATACCAAACCATCGCGACCAGTGCATTCTTGAACATCAACTATCCATCACTCTACCGTTCTTTCACACTGAATTTCAGCTGGTCCATGTCGTTGTTCACCACACGCTCCGCAGCAGTCCAAAATGCGATCAATGATATGCGAGCTCGCACCGGAGGAGGCTTAGCCAACTCAACTACCGAATCTGCAGTTGGATTGGTAAACCGAAAGCTATCCCCTTTCAACGATCTTATTGCGGCCCTGCCCGTTCAGGACTCTGTGACGGAGATAGCATCTTCCTACTACTCTAGGATATACAACGCAGCTTCTAATTTCACGGAGCCCTCCGACAAGATAGCAGGTCTCCGGCTGTTTGCTGCTGACGCTGACGCCGTGCAAACTGTCACCGAGGATTCGTCCAACGTTTTACAGGCTGGCGTACCCATTTACGTCAACAGTCTCCACATTGCGACGGCAAACGCATTCATGACTGTGTTCATATGTGCGCTAGTCCTCATTGCGATCGCGTTGTTTGTGTTTGGAGTGGCATTTGCGGTGCTATTCGCCATGGAGCATTACAAACTTGGCCAGGAAGATACCAGGGCAAAATTGAGACATTCCTATGGTCCTTTTGTCAGGGCATGGTCTCTTCGTTTGGTACGTTCACTTAACCATTTATTATGGATTTGGAAGTTACTTACTATGATATCGTTCGCAGGCCCTCATCATGTTCTCCCCAATCGTCGTCTTCGCATTATACCAGTGGACGCTCGATGATTCTTGGCTTTCTGTCTTGTTTTCAGTCATTTCTTTCCTTGCAATCATGGCTGGTATCATTTACGTCTTCTTCCTCGTCTTCCGCCGAGTGCGGCGTTCGGACACTGCTTCATTATACTCCACCGAATTCCTGCAATCCCACGGTCCTGCCTACGCACAGTACCGTGATCCGCGGTATTACTTTTCCTTGATCTTCATTGGGGGCACTTTCCTCAAAGCCCTCTTTATCGCGGCTGCCAAATCTAATGGCTTGGCACAAGTCATTCTCATTCTCTTGGTGGAAATTGGCACTCTGATTGCACTCCTTGTTTTGCGACCTCACAAAACTCGAGGAGGCGACGTTTTCTCCACGTTCTTGGCCGTCGTCCGCGTTGTATGCACAGGATTATTGTTCGCTTTCGTCGAGAGGTTCGCCGTAAAGGCTATTCCTCGTGTGGCAATCGGTGCCGTGATTGCAGTAATATTCTCCGTATCCATCATTATCCTCGTTATCAACCTTCTTCTCAACTTGGGTATCCGTCGTTTCTGGAGAAGAAGGACGGAGGAGGAGAAACTAGAACGACAAGAATCCGCGGATATCATGCTGGAGAAGGGAGGTCGTTCACCCCATTCTGATTCCGAGTCTACTATTACTCGAGCCAGAAATCCAACTCCCGACCACAACATTCCCCTTGATCCAGAGGTCAATCGACCATACCCGTCTACACCCACGACCGCTCACAGTCCAACGGAATATGCCAGCACTCATAATCGTGACTCTGCATCAACAAACTTGGGGACGGTTTTACCGCGTAGGTGGTCAATAACGCCACTGCACACGCCTACTTCATCCTCACTAGATCACTCGACGACTCCACCTCATCAACCAGGCCTCTTGGGGAGGACTTCGGAAGCAACGGAACCACCATCACCAGGAGCACAGGTCGGAAAGGACTTATATTCGCATTCGCATTCGTAGACTTTAGAATTTGCAATCACCTCATTTTCTCCATCTCACACCACACCACACGAATGTTACACACTCATTAATAGCATGTCGAGTCATGTCATTAGCGTTTTGGTAGATATTAGTTGTATTTCTTACCATATTGAATTTACATTGTATTATCTTTTCTCGACAGATGCTCGAAGGAGGTTAATCGACGATACGGGGATCAAGCTAAATCTCGGTACGGCATCTTCTACAACTTTGTATCTCAACGACGTTCCGTTGTGCGCGAAGTCCTTTTGAGGTAGACGTTCAGAACGTTGCGCTCGTGTAGGTTCAAAAGCTGAAAGCGACGACATCTTTGCTTCCTTTGCAATTGGTAGATAATCACTTGCCAAATAAATACATACACACTACCAGCATTTGACGCCCGCCAAATACATGCTTCCGACATTGACTCGAGGCAGCCGTTGCTGCTTCGTCCAGGCTTCCCGACTAGCCTCTACGAGTACAAAGCCTTCAAATCCTTTTCCATTTCCCACACAAGCACGTCCTTCACCGTATCAAATCTTCCATCTGTCTCCTAGCGCTTCTCAAGAACAGATAAAAGAACGATGCAAGTAACCTTGTTGAAACACGTTCATACACCTTACCTGACGACTTGACACTGCGGCAGATTATGAGCTTGTTCGTTTATATCATCCCGACAAGCTCAGTGCTTCGGCTACCTCAGAGAAAGAGGCGGAGGTTGCTCATTCGCGTTTTCAAGCTATAAGTAACGCCTACAACGTACTAAGGGGCAAGTCACTATCTACAGACCCAGGCGACCCAACCAACAATCCTCACTATGGCCCTCAGTCTCACTATGCAACTACTGCCGCTAGAAGAGCGATGCATCTTCGACGTCACAGAGAACTTTATGAAGCCGGCGCAATAGACGATAGGTGGAAGGATAGACTCATACTGTTTGGCGTTGCTGCGGTGCGTGGACCGATCATCATTCCCAAACACCTGAACTGAATGTAGTTTTGGCTCATAAAGGCGGTGGTGACTTTTGTTGTGCAAGCTATGCTTACTAGGAGGGAGGCTCTCGTCGATGCTATGGATCGGACACGATTCAGTCGGTTCGATGCTGTCAGGAAACCAAATTTGCCTCAGAAGAAATTGGATGAAGATCCTAGGCTGGACGCCTCCAGAGATACAGAGCCTACTCAGCAGTAGCACGAGTGAGTTCCTAAGGTCGATGCATGGTGTGATACCAACTTATGTTTCTACAAAGAGTACCTACCAGACATTTTTAGTTAGCGGTCCTAGTACGCTGTCATTCCACGATACATATGCGTACTTTTGAGGTACACCTCGCGAGCCTAGAAACTTGAAGGGTCCTGCTTCTCTCTCGGTCTCATATGATGGGCCTCGAGAAGTGTACAATGCCAGAAGGGAGATGCAGAAGGAAGTGTAGAAGATGCGTTGTTACAATCCTTCCAGATGCTTTGAAACTAGAGTATACACGTGTTTTAATGATTCTAAGGTTCGACAGAAACCTCTATGTAGCGCTACCGAAGATTTGGTAGCGTCTGCAAATGCTGGGACCAATCTCGTCGTATTGTGCCTTCGTGTGGCAAGAAGTGTAGAACTCGGGCTTAGGGTTGAGCATATTCAGTACATGCAGTTCAACGCATGATAATAGAGCAGCTTACAAGAGAGGCCAAAAGAGAACCTCCAAACCAGACAGCATAGCTACATTAAGGATCAAAAAGAGCACATGGCATTTGACTATTTGAGGGACGTACCGCTGGCGTTTGTGCGAGATAACGTCGACTTCGACACCAGACGACTGCATACACGTCAAAAAGCGCCTTATAAAAATAGTGTGGCAGCTCCCACCTTTTGCGTGCTTCCGCTTGCAAGAACACTTGCATCCAATCTACGATCGACGAGCTGCTTCAAATCCCGCTTGAGACGGTTGCCGAAATGTTGGAACATGGTGGATCCACCCGACAACACGATGTTCTTTGAGCACTGTTAGCTCAATGACTTTCGCAGACATAGACAAACATACTTTGTACAACCCACGACGAACATCAATCGGAGACTGTTGAATTACATCGTCAACAATCTCGGGGAGTGGAGTAAGGAAATCAGAGGAGTAGATTTCTGGGTTGAAGAATATTTCGGGTGCAAGGAAGCGTTCATATCCAACGTCAATAGCATATTTCTGAAAGATTCGTTGAGTAGAGACAAAGACAAAGCAAGCCCAGAACTTACTCTTCCTGTCACGCTATGTTCTCCTTCAAACCTCTCGAAGTATTTGTATGGTTCCGCATCGTACTTCCTGAACTCCTTCACGATATCTTGGCATACATAGCTGTAGTTCTCCTTCACTTTGCCTGCAATTCGAAGCTGGTCTTCTGGAGGAATAGCAGCCGTCTCTCCACGTTCACGCATGAGATTGAGGACGAACTGAGTGATATCGCGTCCAGCAATAGGGATGTGCTTGATGGCACTGCCGATAACATAACCCTCGGCGCACGGAATAACATGGGTAACACCGTCACCGGAATCGATGACAGTACCAGTTAGGGTACGGTCGGTGACACGGTTGGACGACCAAGAAGCGGCAAGGGCAAGCACGGCCTGAACGGCGATGTAGAGGCCTTTGATGTTGAACGATTCGAAGAATATCTCAGCTGTCTGTTCTCTGTTCTCTGGCGGGTTCAGAGGTGGTTCGGTCTGAATCAATTGTCAGCTATCTGTTCTTGTCTATATTGATCATTGGAACGCACCAAGAGAAAATAGTGGTCCTCTGGCTCTGCCCTAAGATACTTGAAGATGACCTGCTCCCAATAGCGTTCCATATGATCCCAGTTATCGATCATCCCATGTCGAATAGGATAGTGAACCCCGTAGCCAGGCGTTTTGGCGTTTGCCAGGGCCTCGTCTCCGATGAAGAAGTCAAGATCCTCGACTCCACGTTTCGATGCAAGATGACCGGGTTTTGATGGTACAGCGGGTGCACGAGAAGATTGAGTTGCAGATCCTCTAGTCGCTATAGCAGTAGGGAAAACGCTGGATGCTGCTGGTGAATTGAGCGGTCAGAAAGGTCCCATTCTAGACGTACAATGATGGGTCCGAATTCCCGGCAAAACTATATATAACAGTAAGAACGGATGGACATTAGAAGACGGACTAATATACAGACCCAATCTTTGAATATCCGGTACCATTGTCGCAGATAATGGGGGCGAGGAGAGACATGATGTACAGAGTCAATTGCCAGGAGAATCGCAGCTACACTGCTATTCGCCTATTCGCTCATTCTCCCACGCACAGATAGCTCTCCAAGTACTTACCATGTCATCCGTCCCTCTGGCCGTGTTGTTTGCACGCAGCCTATCCACAGTTTCCAAGTCCTTGACTCTGCCAAATATTGAAGACGAGACACAGGTGAGTCTGTAAAGGCTTCACAAATAGGATAGTTGCAATACTTCTAGACAGGAACTTGTCCAATCGAGCTTGCAGGATCTTTATACGCTGCAATCGCGTATCACTGGCCTTTCTTTGTTCAGTAGAAACGAGACTGTCGAGGATATTTCAACGAGAGATCTTATATATCTACTGGTCCCCTTCGTTTTGTCCGAAGTCCAAGGACGAGTACGGACTACAGAAAGGGAAGATCGACTGAGTTCCTTAAACAAATCCGAAGTTCGTCCTCATTCTTTTCTGGTCAGGGCGTCATGCACGACGTGATTAATGCTACGATATTCTCAGCAATATCTCAAGTCCTTTCTTTCCTTAGCGGACGAATATCAAATCGTTCCTCAAGACGAGATTGAACTACACGAGAGGAAACTTTCATCAATTGGCAATCCGGCCGCACGGAGGGAGCTAAAGCTCAAGCAATATCAGAAGGAAAAGGATCTCAGAGCGAGAATTGAGGTCAGCCTACATATATGTGTATCCTCATCTTGCTCACATTTGCAGGTGGTACGAAAACGCAGGAATCAACCACAACAATCCGAGATATCCAACGACTTTGATCTCATTGCCTCATTGCTACCTTCTCCCAATGCCTCTAATGCAATCAATGACGACGATGACGACGACGAATCGGATCAGGTCCTTCGTGAAGCCACTCTACTGCTCATCAGACTAGGTTGTGCACAGGCACATTCGCAATTACAGAATATGGAGCAAGAGCTTGAGTTGCTACGAATAGCACCTCCAAGGTTGCTTCCTCCCCGATTTTCGGAGGACTTGAACCAAGGACACAAGGATAAGCAGAAGGAGAGTGACCGTGATATGTGGAAACTCGATTTACCATCTGACGGAGGCCCAGATGGAAAAGGCCCACTGATGGATCCATCAGGAAAGGTTGGCGGACCAACCTGATCACTTTATAACCTCACTGACATGAATGGCCCCAGCCACTTCGCGCCTTTACAATTTTGCCTTCTGATTCTGCCAGTCGTGCACGAGTGCATGCTCAAGTTTTCCAGCCAGGACACAACTTGCCGACCATGACAATCGATGAATACCTCGAGATCGAACGGCAGCGAGGTCGTATCATATCTGGGGGCGGGTAAGTGCAGCTTTTCTCGTCACTTGATCATTCTTCTGAACTCCTCTAGGCCTGCCTCAGAGGCAGCCTTGACGACTTCAGAGCAACTTGCTCTCGACTCGGAGATGGATGGCACACGAGACGCCGAGGACAAGTCTGAAGCTAAACGCCAGAAGGACGAGAGATGGGCCGTTTTTACCGACGTCAGCCCCAGAGGCACTGGAAACACCATGAACAGAGGTTGACCAGAATGTAGAACGGGACTCGGTAGTTAATATCGAATACGCAATGTACATCCTGATGATCGTTCAGATCAATTCAAAATGTGTCTTGTACAGTGTGCAGACTGGCAGCACGCCTACCGATACCTTATATCTCAGCTCTCGCCCCCAAAGAATCATTGCAACTTATCTCATGGGTACGGTATGGCCAGCCTAGGCCAGGTGACAGGGGGTTAGTGCACTTGTTGATAAGCCTGCAAGATGTATCGCTGTTCGACAGATCTAGAATTTGCTGCCTTGAATGTGATAATCCAGCCGTTGCTAGTACATGATGCATGATCAACGAGCGCCTCTCCCCTTTGCGTCAAGATCAAGCGCCATCTTCTCAGTCACAAGGACTCACAGCTGTGACAACTGTCAAACGGCAACCTCTCCACTCACCATTCAATTGCAACGCCATGTGTAAGGCCTTCATACACCCCTCGCCCGTCCCCACTATACTGATATCATATCATTCAAGCTGAGAATCCAGTTCGTCGATCCTCATTCGACCAAGATACTGTACAGAAGTTGGAGAAGAAACTGAGCGAACGTCCAGAGAAGGGCGATCTCGTCGAACGTAACATTCTGAAAGGCGAGTGAGCACATTCTGGACCGTATGAATTCATCTCATGTATCAATTGACAGACGACAAAGGAATCGCCCCGGCTTTGTTGCAGGCCAAGATACAATTACAAAGGTCTCAGCTCGAAGTCCGTCTCCATCATTTCCTCCCCCTCGAAACACACACTGATGATTCATGATACGACCCAAATGATGTAGGATAAACTGGATCATGCATTGCAACAGCGTCCCAAGCCAGAGGAATTGGTAAAGGACGGGATCCTTCTTGGTATGTGGCTAGCCAAGCTCTCTTCCTTCCCATCATTCAAAGCCATTCTATTCTAGCTGATGAAGCACCCCCAAGCAATGCGTGAGGACAGGTCTAAATGACGATTGAGTAGGGTGTAGTATTATGACTGTGATATGGACTATGAGCTGTGTAAACTGGGTGCTATTTGGCGAATTGCAACGTACTGAGGTGTAAATTATAGTCGACAATGTTCGACATGTGTTCAATGGGAGCTCCTGTTCCTAGCATTCCTCAAACGTTCCCTCATCTCCTCTGCAGCTCGTCTGGTGCCCTCGCCTCCGACCCAGCCTCTTGTCCTTAACCAGTTCACAAGTCGTGGTGTGAAGGCGGCCGTGACTCCTACTCTGACCGGCAGGAAGATGGTTTTGTGAATGGTCCAAGCCAATACTATCATGGCAAACAAGCCCTCTCTGCCGCCCTGTGCATGGGGAGCTGTGACTGGATCAATCTCATCCCTCCCAGGTTCTGCTGGTTTGGAATGAAGTATGCCAGAGACGGTGCTTTTGACAGACGCTGCCATACTCGAGACTTGTTCTGCTCCTATGAGATTGATTGCAGCGAATGCAGCTGCAAAGTCTACGGCACCAACGACGAGGTATACACCTAGCGCATACCAGCCATATGACTTGATGAGGTATTTCAGACGTTGAGAGAATGACTGGCCAGAAGACGAATCCTTCGGGGGAGGTGAAGAGGTGGAGAGACGTGCTGGGAAATGGGAGAAGAGACGAGAATTGGAAGAACGAGGAACGGATGTTAGAGGTTGTCGTATTCGGGTAACTGGGAGTATTGGTGCTGTTACACGAGGAATGAGAGACCGCAAAATAGGTCTAAGCATTTTTCAAGGTCGATTTTGGCGAGTGCAAGTTGGTAGAACCAGTGAAGAACCAATGAGGAGTTGAGCCAGACACTGGCTAGACAACTAGACGGGACGAGCAAAGACGTAGTTGGCCGGCACAGAAAATGGCTCACGTGGCTGAATTGATTGCCGGTCGGCGGTCGCGAAAAATTTCGGTGACTGTTTTGGTTGTCTCTCAACACCTCTGACCTCGACCATCATCATGTCTGCAGCTCCCTTCGAGGGTCCAGAGAAACTACTGGAGATCTGGTTCGCTCCTTCTGCCGATGCAGTACCAGATGCCGCTAGTCCTGTTCATGGACGAACCGGCCTCAGAAAAATCCCATCTTCTGTGTGGGACGAGATGCTGAGCATCGTTCGGTGCAAAGTTCTCAGTGTCATCACAGGAACAGAGATCGACGCTTATCTCCTAAGGTCAGCTTTGTATCTCACCTGTCATCTTTCTGTTGACCAGCGTTGACCCCAATTTCACAGCGAGTCTTCTCTCTTTATATCTCCCCATCGTCTCATTCTCAAAACCTGTGGAACCACCCTCAATTTGCTCGGACTGCCCCGTATCCTAGAGATAGCGGCTACACAAGCCAACATGCCAACCGTCTACCGATGCTTTTACTCTCGTAAATCATTCATGTTTCCCGAGATGCAACTCGGTCCCCATCGCGATTGGTCCCAGGAAGTCCAGTTCTTGGATGGCATATTCAAGAATGGCGCTGCTTATACAGTGGGCAAAGTCAATGGTGACCATTGGCTACTTTACATCACAGGAATATGTTCCGAGCCGTCATATTCGGCTGTGGTACCGCCCTCTGTACCTGCTGCGCCCAGTGGGGAATTCCCGGATTTCACTATCGAAATTTTGATGAGCGACCTCTCCCCTCAGATACGCGAGCCCTTTTCTTCCTACGACCAGTCATCCAATACTACTCCTTCTATCCATGCACACGATCTCTCAGCATCCCTTGGTATCACCGAAATTTTTCCTGCTCATCTCACTACCCTAGACGCATACTCATTCACTCCCTGCGGATATTCTTCCAATGCACTTATTAGATGGGGAGAAGATCCCTCTTTTATACCTACCGGATCGGCCAATGGAATCAGCCATCCAGGCGAAGGCTACTATACTATTCACGTCACTCCCGAGTCTGGCTGGTCTTATGCCAGCTTTGAATGCAACGTTCCTCTCCCTGCCTCTTACACCTCATCTGACAACACCGGCATGCCCGACTTGAAGACCCTCGTTCGGCGGGTGGTTTCCATCTTCAGGCCTGGTCGTCTTTCGTTGACTTTGTTCATATCGAGCGAAGATAACGAGGTTGACGAAGATGGTGAGGGTGCCGAAGAGGTTGCCCAGAGAGTCTTCCGAGCCGCACTCTCTGAACCATTCGAAGAGGAGGAGCGAGGGAAGGAGGCTGGTGCAGAGACTACTGGGAAGATGGTCAAAAAGTCATACCGGAGGACGGACAAGATTAATTACGAGTTTGGTGGTTACGATTTGGCATTCGCTAGCTTTGAGTTGTATGATCACCCTTCATGACAATCAAACGTTATGTCATAGTACATTCAACTGGACTCGAGCTCGCAGCTCGGGGCGCGACATGGTTTTGCGAGTATGAATTCACGCAACCTGGTCCATTATTATAAGAGAACTGCGTCATTGTTAAATAGACAACCTGAACAGTGCGTATGTAAAGAAACAAGAGGTATATAATCCATATCCACATCACAGGGAAAATAATTGATGATATAAATGAACTTCCATCCAGAATATGGGAAAGGAGTACAAAAAGATGACGGGTACGAGCATTATGCTCGCTTTTTGGCGAGGAATTGGACATAATCGACCAGAAACCTGGCCTGTTCATACGTTTCTACAGCTTTGGCGCCTCGTCTTCGCCGGATAACTGAGATGACTTTTTCGACCAGGCGCAGTGTGCCAGGTTCGGGCTTGGTGGTGTTCGTGTCTGAAGAGGGTGGTGCAAGTAAAGAAAACTCTGTACTCGATACTTCATCACAATCAAGCCATCCGCAGAGGCCTAACTTGATGATCCAGCAGCAGGCGATTACGCCGGCGCGGCCGACGCCTCCTCGACAGTGAACGAGAACGGGTGTGCCCCGTAATGTGTATCGTTCGATCAGGGACGTAAGTTCTTTATCTAGACATGCGGGTGAGAGCGTCGGCGGGAGTCCTTCGGGCGTTGGCAGACTGGATGATGGGTGAGTCAGTGATTTAGAGAACAAAGCCACGGACTCACCGAAGTACATCCAATCCAATTGACTTAGTTACCCGCTCATACTCGGGCCATGGTGCTCCCAGAAACTCCAACTCGGAGTCATCTAAGCAACTAATGAAAAAGTCACGTTCATGTCGGCGCACCAGAGTATTGCAGGCCCTTACCATACGATGCAACCCACACCTTGATCTTTCATCCGTCGCAGGTCTGACTGGAGATCACGGCAGACCGCCGAACGCCCTCTTACGGGACCATCAAGTCGAACTGTGTTGTAACATCAGAGATGTAGATGTGTATTGAATTTTGGTACTTACCTTTCTTGCCAGGGCATGATGACAGCAAGAGATTGCCGAGTGTAGCACTAGAATGAGGTGACATTGGAGAAGAGGTCCCAGAGAACGCTACTTTGTCTGAAGTAACGGTTGTGTCCACAGACAAAGATGGGCGAGAAAGGGGCGGGACGACGGGGTTGGGTTGTGAAGAATAGTTTGGTGGCCCCATCGGATTCGCCACCGACAGCGTCAACGATAAGGATACGGTGGAAGCATTTGAATGAATGGTAGTGCGTGTAAACTTGTCCATGTCACTGTCATAGTCAAACAGCTTCGTCAGGGAATTGGTAGGGGATGGGAAGCCCGAGTTCATTGCAGCCTGTAGTGCTTCCGTGACGTTTGAGCGTGTCTGCAGCTGGTATGCAAAGTTGGGTTCTTGTAACGGTGACGGAGGTAAAGGAGGGGCTAGGATGCGCTCTTGTTGATATGCAAACTGGTGTGAATCGGTAAGTCTGTCCAGATTGAATGGCGTAGGGACATCGAAAACGGTGGGCAAATGAGTGAAGGGCGAGTTTTCTTCTGGTACTGGGGTCGAGAAGTTGAGAAGAAGGTGGGATGAAATAAGTGCCAGTAGTTCCGGAGGGACAACCGACGATATTCTAGCACCATTGCTTGAGTTTTCCAGATACTTGGAACGTTTTCAATGCACGTACTTTATGGGATGCGAAGCCGAAGTTTTCACGGAGGGGTGAAGTGGAACCGGTGATATACCGGTCTGAGGAGTTAATGCATCGTCCATGGCCGCGAAGAGTTCCTTTGACAGAACAGCGGAGTCGGGTTCTGATTCCGGTGGTGCGCCATTTGGGCCCAATACCAACGGTGCTGGTGATATAGGCGGTTCATGGTGCCACCAAATCCTTGTTTCAGAGGATTGCAATTGTCGAGTGCGCAATTCTTTAAAAATTTCCGGAGCATGAATCGACAGGGGAATATAGCGAACCGGGGAACCTCTTGGACCGAATTTACTGCAACTGTATTCGCTATTGTGATGTTGTGAAGCCAGCCGGGCAATCTGAGGTTCGGAACCAGTACAGGCGTCAGTATAAAGTCGGCTTCTCAAAAATTCCTGACATGCCTTTTCCTCGTGCTCTAGGACGAAATTTGTCGCCAACTGGGCGGGGAATGCGACTGACACGAGTTCAGCTCGCGGCTGAGGATAAACTAGCATGCTACTCAACGTCTGGAACAACGCCGGACAAGATCAAATGCCATTACTAAGCTACTCAAGTTTCAACGTCACGAGAGCCTCGTTCTCCCATAAATACAGGGAAGGTCCAAGATACAAAATCAATGCTTTTCTACTCCTTTATTATTCGTTGACGTTCTCCTCGACTTTTTCTGTCCTGTAAATCCCCCCGACGTTGCCGTCGTCATTCCACCGTGATGTTGTGGTGACCGCGGGTCAAACTGATGGTGCGCTGATTGGCTACGCATTCTGCCAACTTGAATGTCTCTGTGTCTTTCGTTGTTTGCAACGACTTCGGAAGTGCGACGTTTGTGCTTCATAACCGGTAGTTCTTGTAGGACGTCTGGCATCAATCTCGTCGATTCCGTTTCTTGCGAAGTGCCTCGACAAAGTGAAATCGGAGAAAGGGATACGGGTGTGACAGGGGAATCGGCGGTAGAAGTGGACTGTGTAGAGATAGAGGGCCGCCTCTCTTTCTTCCCCCTGGACTCGAAAAGTGGCGAATTATTGAGTTTGTCTTCCAGTTTACGGCGCTCCATTTCGGCTTGCTCCCCTGTCCATTCCTGACCGAATCTCGTTGCCTCGAACCATGGATGCTCATGTGCCTTAGCTAGAATATCCGACCCGACCATTCGATCCCAATCGTCCGAGCTGATCCTGGGCGGTGCATAGTCGACCGATATACAATTGTTGTTTCTCAGTCCAGGTGTCAATCGCTTCACGAACCAAGTCCCACGACCAACTCTTCCATACCATTCTGTGCGTTCTATGTATCAGGGACCTCACAAGAAAAGAAGACAATCTGACCTATGACCTCTAGTTTAGAGCATTTCTTCGCAAAGCGTTTCACGTCCCGTAATACTGGCATGGAAGGATCCCCCGTGTCTCGGGACAAGCAGGTTTGTGTGTTCATTTGACTGACATCCAATAACTGAGGTAGAGCGTGTCTTGATTTGAGGCTTTGAGACTCTAGTGCGGTATTCGGACAAGTATGGTGCGGAGGTAGAGGATCTGGCGGATTCCCAGGTGCGTGAATGGCAACAATCGACACAGAAAGCAAATACAAATGTGCAAGGGCACCGAAGGTTGACGATAGGGTGAGTAATTTAGAGAAGGGGAAATCCAGGCAAATCTTGGTTCTCTAAACAGATGTATGAGCATAACAGCGACAGGGCAAACTAATCTTTACGAACCTGGAGGTTTCGGCAGCTTTGTAGGAGAGATTTCAAGTCGGCATAAGGGAAAGCCCAATAATCACAATGCAGATATCGAAGTTGCTCGCAGTCATTGAGTCGTTTGCTCAATGTTCCAGGAAGAGTGGTAGACGATGGGATATCGTCAGTGTTAGTTAGCGATTTGGGTTGATCATTGTAAATCGTGGGCCGTGTTTCCTGCTTTGCAATGACGAGTTCTTGCAGTGACTCTAGTGGAAACGAGCTGAGTGAGTCCATGTGGTCTGCAATCCATGAGTGCTGTGGACCATTGTCAGAGAAGATTATGTGTAGGCAGGTTGGTCGAGATGAGTATGATGGTTTTGTCCACAGAGCACGACTCAAGCGACCTGTTGATATCATGGCATATGCGCAAAGTTAGAATAGACGACGAAACAGGTGGAACTGTGTACCTTGAACCTCGTCCAGAGCAAACTCTTCCAAATCATCACAACTTTCAAGGATAGACACTACTCCCGGATCAGTGAGTTTCGTCCCACATGTGGTAAGGCGCAGTTTGCGTAGTCTCTTGCCTACTTCAGCGATCGCGTCGCACAGCATCTCATCCAACCATAAGAGATCTACTAGTAGGCTCTCCAACTGGTTGTCTTCGCCGAGATCCGAGAGCAACACGGCAAGAGATCTTGTACCAGACTGCGATAGATGAGAGAAGTGGAGGTGTGTTATGCTGAGAAAACTGAGTAAAGGAAGCGATTGACCGTCCCATCTTCTTGGTGAGTGTAACAAATTCGGTATTTCAGGGATGTAGGAGAACCTCTGAAGTCGGGGATTACACGATAAGAGCATCTAGTGTTCAACTATTAAGCTTGAGGGTCGATTCTAAATCAAGAGACACTAACCTCAGCCAGCCCATCTGGAGGACAGACCGCGCTAGTCCAAACGATTTCTTCCAGGTTACTGCATACAGACAAGAGACGCTCTATTTGAGATGCCTCGCATGGTTCGACATCGGGGTTCTGATCTCCCAGCTTGATCGGGTTGCAAATCGTGAGTTTTCGGAGCGATGAAGAGTACCGGTTTGAGCTGCTATTCAGGAGTGGATAGATGATGGTCCGCTGGGAATGACCAGGTGAATAAAACAGACGCGAGTCATCTTCGATGATGACAGACGCAAATAATACGCGAATTGCTGATGCATGGATTCGAGAGCCCAGGGCAGAAAGGAAGACATATCGAAGAGATGGTTGAAGCTTGATTGATGCGCTGAGAATTCCTAAAATCATCCGAGGGCAGCTGAGTACTATCAAGGTGTAGGCACCAACTCATCACTTACTGTCGAGAAGATCAGGATGCTTCTCCAATGTTATGTCCATGATGATGAAAAGAGAGAATTGAGCGAGGCGCGTTTGGCGCAGCACAAAAGTCTAATAGTTTCCATTATGTACGTCAAGTACAACGAATGACATTAGTCAGCTCCTATGGACACAAGAAGGTGAATGGCAAAAATGTACTCCAAACCAACCCATGGCAACGTAGATATAAGATGCGATATACAGACGGATGACAGATTATGTGGTCAGTTGTGTATTAAACCGGTTCTAATGCGATGAGGGGGAGGCAAGGTGTGGCGTCGGAGAGTGAGGGTATAGCAAACAAAGCGATAAACGACAAAGAAAAATAGCAACAATGATAGTCCGTCCGTCCATTTCCCTCAAAATCTCGTAGCAGGGTCTAGGGGACCCAGTGGACCATAGCCTTCCCCTGAACCATTGTTTGTTGGTGTTCTTGTAGCATTAGGTGCATTGAAACTCGTGAAAGGCATTGTCGGCGACGTAGGCGACAGTAAATTCACCTGAGGCGCCATGTGTCGTGGTGACGGTGATGTCGACCTTGCGAGCGGAGAGTATCCGTTTCCACCAACCAACTGAGTTGTCGAATCGTCGTTGAGCTGATATCGAGGAAGATGCTGTGAATTGGTCGGTGACGGCCGGTCATCGTCGAAGCCAGCCTCAAGCATAGCTTCCAACTCCGATGGGCCTAACGTTTTGGCAGTCCGTAATGCGTCTTCTTGCGGAAGCATCAATCCAGTAGGGGGTGGGGGATACTGTGCATTGTGTTCATTATAGCCACCAATTTGTGTCCCCCACTGGTCTTCCTCGGAGGATGCGACTGATACCGTATCCGAACCATCATACTGGCTACGGATATCAGTGACACTGAGCAAGTCGCCATCCCCTGTAATATAGCCATGAGGATGCGCGCGCTCGAAGTCACGACGACGTCGTTCCTCTCGGCGCAGCTTACGCAACCTGGATCGTTCCCAATCTTCCCATCGACGGAAGGGAACGGCGACACCATTAAACTTGCCACCGCCTCCACCATGGGCTTCTTCTTTAACTTCTCCTTCCACTTTTCTGGATTATGTGAATTAGCAGTGGTACTTCAGATTTCGACTAGAAACCTACCGTGTTTCACCCCATGTAAAGTCATCAAAGTGCCAAAATGCATACACGGGAAGGACAAAGTTCCAGATCGGTAGTGCAGCCAGATAGACAAACATCCAAAAGACGTAGACGATTTTGCCTGTTGTCAACAAAATCAAGATAGCAGGGAGACCAAGGACGGCAATGAGTAGCATGAGGGGAATAGCTTCCTCAAAGCTGTTAGGCGGTGAGAGAGCCATGCCAACGATGAGCATATACGTCAGTGAAATGGCAATGGGGAGTACAACGGTACCCAGCAAGTCCATGAAAACGACGAACTGCATACTGAAGCAGAATGTACCGCATAGATTGCGAACGAGGACGAGTTCCATGAGGTTGTGGATAGTTGAGTTGATCCATCGTCGGCGCTGTGACAGCAGAACATTGAAGGAGTCAGGAACGACGGTTCTACACCGAGCTTGGGGAAGGAACATCATTTTGCGATTTGGGAATGTTCGTAGAAGAATCGTGGTCAGGAAACGATCTTCTCCAAGAAGTAAGAGGTTCTTCTGGTGAAGAGTGGTGACTTCGTTCTGGCTGTATTCCTTCACTATTTCAGGTTTGATGATGAGAGGAACCCAGTCATCGCCTGTCGACCTTCGAGCCTTCAGGCGGAACATAGAAAAGCATCCAGGAAGACAGGAAACACCACCGAACACAGATTCGAATGCCTTGGCGAGGTGATGTGAGATGAAGTACTCGAACACCTGTATCGCGGTGACCCAAGAGTCTCGTTTGTTCGCAATGCGTGTTTCGCCGCAAACACCCATAATCATTTGGTCATGATGCATGCAATTCACCAAATGGCCTAATGACTCGGGGAAAACCTTTGTATCTGCATCAACCTAAAAATGATTAATGAGCTGGCTGATGGACAGGCTCCACAGCATTCGACATACCATCAAACAAACTTCAAAAAAATCGGGGGTCACACCCATCAAAACATGGATTTTCCGAAATAAGTCGAAATCCAAAGGCGTCATTCGGTCGTTGTACGTGACTCGGGAAAAGAAGTTCATCAGGATGAGCTGACTATCGCGCTTCCCTCGATTTCCGGGTTTCTTGTCAGTGTTTGCCTCTACTTCGGTTCCGCATTTGACAACGATGACAGTCGGTGTACGGCGACCAGCAACGGCTATGAAGGAAAATGATCAGTAACATAGCGGGTGAATTGGGTGTGCAATACGTACTGTAATGACCAGCATAAACCATAGCCCTGTTCTGAGCTTTCTGGCCTGAACCGACTGCCTCGTAAAGCATTGGGACCGGATCACCGAATCGAGGGTCCGCCTCTAATAATCCAACACAAATGTCCGGTGTACTCCTCTTCTCTCCAGCTCCCGTAATCATTCCGTCAGCTACGACGAATAAGAGCTTCCGATGATCGCTGTACGTAGTTCGCGATATCGAATCCAAAGTGGTCCTTAGCGAATCCTCTCCTTCAGAATAACACGTAACAAGACAAACCGCGAATAATTCCCTGCCGATTTGGGCTAGGCTCATGACGGGCGCGATGTCTGACGTCGAATTATTCAGTGTGGTGGAAGAAGCAATGGAACGCGGCACTTTGCTACTCGGTTTCTTGTTGAGCTTTCGCTGAGCCCCACCAGGACCCGCCCAAGGTGCTGTACCATTCTTGTTGTCCACTGATACGTTAGCACCTTCAGGCATGACGGCAGGGCTAATGGCCTGACGGTCGAGCTCCTTACTGTCAGGAGGGCCTGCGAGTCGCTCTGAAAGGAACCATGTGAAAATGCATGCCATGATGAACCGTACCAGAACCAGGCCCAAAATGACGAAAAGACCAATGTATAGGAGGAGAGAGGACACAAAACAACCGGGTGTGATTTTGTCGATGTTACCAGCCACGTAACGTTCCTTGAGGCATGGTACGGCTGATTTGAGGTCGGCTCGATTGTAGAATAGTCTGGTGCCATCCTTGCCACTCGAGGGGTCCTGCTGGCGGAGGATTGTTCTGATGGCAGCGTCGACATTGTCGGCAGGGATAGGATTTGGATGGTTCCTCATGTACATTGTCATGTTGAGGACTGCTCCGTCAATGACAAAATAGTCGGTCCTGTTTGCCACATCCTCCCAATCATAGCCAACCAGGAAATTTGTATCGGCAAAACCGAGGCTGGAGAGAGTCGAGGAGGTCAAACTCGGAAGAGGACAGGGGGTCGCTGATGTGCAGGGAGCATCCTGGGCTACACGAAAGGACAGGCCGGTGCATGAAGGATAGTCCGATATCTGCCTATTGAAAAGTTCGGTGATATCACGACCTGGTGATTGCTGTGCGAGTGAGATGAAGTTGACATCGTTTGATTTGGCGGAGGTGATGTTGTAGAGACGGCCAAGGACACTGAGAGTGCCCACGTGCGCTCCTACTCGCTCAAAAGCCTTATTTGAAGCAGCGGTTTGTGGACAGAGAACCTTCTGTGTTCCTACGGTCGCAAAACCCACGGCACCACAGAGAAGGATGATGATAAAGCATAATGCTATTTTCTCCCTCCACGCCTGCTGCGTAGCCTTGTCCTTCAGGCCTCCCACAGAGCTCAGAAGGAATCCAGGAGCCCAAAAGGTGACGATGCGTGAAAATATTCGCCAAGCGTTCGAGCCATTGTATTCGGACTCTGAGGGTCCCGTCGATACAGCTTGGGGTGCAGAATGTGGATTTATGAGTGGTACTGGAGCGACGCTGCGCTCAGGGCGAGTGAGGGTTTTGGCTCGACGAATTGTGGTGCCGGTGGAAGGGGGAGGATGGTTTCTCGTTGTCGGGATGGGGACGTCAGTGAAGTCAACATTTGACTGGAAACGAAGGGCCATGACAAGGAGAAAAGTATGGGAAAGAAGGGGGGTAAAAGAATAAAGGAGAGTGTCGAAAGTGATGGACGAACAGCAAGTTCAGTCAGACCCTGTCAGACCTGCTGGAACGACGGAGTATAGGGCAGGAGAAGGAGGACGTGGTGGGAGACTGGGAGTATTGATCAAGGGTGCGAGTCCCTGTGGACCATGTGAGAAAAAACGTCACTACCTCATTTTTACTGTCGCTATTCGGTTGCTATGCTGTCTGCGCCAGTTCCACATTGCGAGAACAATCGCCAGAAATTACCACAATACTACGTACCCCTAATACGAAAGTAAAATGTATAAACACAGATGATAGAGAAAAAATTGGAATACGGAAAGAGAAACAGTTCGCCCAATGACATTGATAGTAGTTCTATGCTTTGCGTGGGTATAGTCAATCGTGCCAAATGTAGAAACTCGTACTAGTGTAGGACAAAATGAAAGGTGCATCTCGGTCATCGTCTGTCGTCAACACAAAGAAAAAAGTGCGCAAAACCAAAAAGAAATGTCTCAAGAGAGGGTTGTGTATACGTAACATACATGGTCAAATCCCGCGCTGTCATGAAACGTTACTGCTCTCTGAGCTCGAGCTAGCCAACCGACTAGTTGGGGGTCGGGGGTTGGGTGTTGGCTCACGGGAAGGTGTCCGCGAGCCAGGCAGCGACGAGTACGGCGAGCCATATGGCGCGTAATTATATCTCTGCGTGTCTAGTGTATCGGGAAATAACGAGTTGGAGTCTCTTGTACCGTTCGTCTCACCGATAGGACCCAATCCAAGTGCAGTGGCCATGACTCGGGGGCTACCAAACGGTGACGATTTCTTCCTTGGGAACTCTCCAATGATCGGCTCCTTGGGATCAACGGGGGTGAACGGAGTCGATTTTTGGCCAGTCAAGACCTTGGATACTAGGGGCTCCTTTCCGGCAGGTTGATTGTACATCCACGTCGCGCAAAGAACGGTAGATGCGCCAATGACGAACGAGGGTGTGATGCAGAAATTGAACAGCACCACTGATGCAAGGAAGGAAAGGATAATCGAAAGACTGGTGGCGAAGCCTTTCAAAATGTTATCCGAGTACTTGATGACGATTGCTGTTACGAGACCGCCAAAGACTTGGATAGCCACGGTAGCCCACGCCCATGGTCCAAAATTCTTGAGAAGTCGGGTGAGGAAACCTTCTGTGGGTGGGTGCGCAGAGAAGAGGATGGGTAGTAGGGCAGGAATAAGTGAGAATAAGGATAGCTGGACATTACGGACCCAGAGGTCTGCTTTAGAGTTTTTGAGGACCATCTCGAAATAAACGCCGGCAAGACCGGATGTGAAACATGCAGCGGTGACAGCTGCAAATCCCTTCAAGGGGCTCATGACGTGGATATGAAGGGGTGCAGATTCATGGGCACTCCCCACGGGAGTGTTTTTGGAAGGTGCTCCAGAGGACGTCTGAATTTGGACAATGCCAACACCGATTGCGAGGAAGAAGAGGGAGAGCCATTTTGCAGGTGTGAGCTTCTTCCGGAGAAGAAGGACTGAGAAAGCGGCGGTGGTCAGGATCTTCATTTGGTAGGTGACTTGGAATGATGCGACAGGGAGATTGCTAATTGCGACGAACTGAAGCGAGTTCTGAACGACGTAAAGAATCGCTGGAATGGATAACTTCCAACAATCTGGGCTGAAAATCTCGCCGCAGACATACCAGAAAGGTGGTGTCCAGGGATAAGGCAGCGAACACAGAGACTCCCAAAGAGACATTCTCTGCCATGGCAGCTCCGCGACATCTGGCGTACGCGCGAGGGCTATCAAGAAGGATATGGTGCCCTTGAGAAGTTCATTGAGGAGAACCGCCGCCGCCGGAGAATACGCGAGTGAAGGGGGCGTTGAAACACGCGAATGGTGCATAACGATGGATAACGCTGCATTCTGTACTGCGAGCGTGACGAGACTTGGACAAGAAATCAACAACTGATAACTGCGGAACGAGTAAAAGAAACTCACGAAAGATACTTCAATGGAAGACCACAAAAAGTTGGCTGGGCAGAAAAGGACGAAGAAGACTGAAGGGGCAGGGGAGTAGGCTGAGGACGGTTGCGCAGGGTCGGTGTTTGGCGGTGGTACATTTGCCTCGAACGAGGAAAGCGACCAGCTCGAGACGACGCCGAGCAGTTGAGCGAAACCGGGAAAATCCAACCCAGGTCCACTTCCCTTTTCCGCTTGCGACTCGGCTTTCCCACACACTCAACATGAATGACCAACGCATCGACGTAAGGACTCTTTGCTCTCTGTATCCTGTCCCATATTTCAATCTTATTCTCTTCTTTCAGTGGAATTCAGGATACGATGAAGCAGTAGAAGTCAACCAGCGCGCCCTCATTGACAAAGTTCTCGCTCGTTACTCTGCAGAATTCACCATCTTTCGTGAACTATTGCAGAATGCCGATGACGCACATTCAACTGCAGTTGAGATCCATTTCCAGTCTTCTCAATTCCTTAGTGGACAGCTTCTGGACGATGACAAGCTTCCGAATCTCAAGACTGCGCCGGTGACCCAATGGATCTTCAAGAACAATGGTGATATATTCCGAGAGGAGGATTGGAACCGTCTCAAAAAGATCGGTGTGTCCTATCATACCTTCTCCGTAACAAGTTACTAACAGATGGCTCCAGCCGAAGGAAATCCTAATGAAGAAACTATTGGCGCATTTGGTGTTGGTTTCTACAGTCTGTTCTCAATCACAGACGAACCCAAAGTCTTGTCAGATAGTACGTCCTCCGCTCCATCATGTTTCGACACATTCTGACATTATGCGATTAGACCAATGGATGTGGTTCCACTGGAACAAAGACCAGTTACTTGCGCGTCGTGGAAAGACAGATCCTAGCGCCTCCGATTTCAAGACAGAGATCCGAATGCCTTTGCGTGAAGAAGCACCCATTCCCGTCGCATTTGACCTGACACGTTTCCTTGCATCATCCATAACCTTCATGGCAACTTTAAGCAACGTCGACGTCTTTTTTGACAACAAGTGTCTGGCCAAGCTTTCCAAGTCTACCGGTGTACCTAGGCCAATTGAAATCCCTCCCTACATACAAGTCCACAGTAATTCTGACAAGTGTAGCATGCGTATCGTTGGCTTGAAGGACACACGTGAGTAATAGTCTCTATGCAACGAACAGTCATATCGACCTGCTTGTTTAATCAGCTGTCACTATTGACGCTCAAGTTATGAGATGGGTGTACTCATCTGGTACACAAAAGCCCCCACCCCCCACGACTATTCAACCTGTGAAACCAGCTGCCCAGAGTGGCTGGCGCACCTTTTTTTCTACTGTCATCTCAAAGCCTGCAACACCTCAACCGCCCCCGCCCCCAGAACTTCCAGTAGATCTCCTTGCAATCTCTCCGACTACTGTCTCGTTGTCCATCATATCGGCAGAGGTTGCTCTTAAGAAGATAGACAAGAAACTCGAGCAAGATTTAGAACGATCGACTAAGAAGCAGCCACCCAGAACTCTCAGATACGATCTCATTTATGTGCGGCTATTCTTCAATAGAGCAATGATATACTTTTGACACGGGACATAGACCGGAAAGGACGAATACGATGCCAGTAGGAAACTGGATGAGGAACAAACGTTTGCAACTGGGAGTGTATTTCAAGGCTTGCGAGCGGATTTAGAAGGGTATGATTGACTCTCATTTCCTATGCATAAGCTCACGATGAATGAATAGAACTGGTGCTGCACGAATATTCATTGTACATCATCTTTCAATAAACTGGCTATACTCAACGCTCACTCAGTTTATGTAGGGGCACGCTACAGCACAGACAACTGGTCTGGGAGGACATATGGTACGGTCACATCCTGTCGTGCTATTGTAGTAACTGACGCATCAGTTACTTGTAGAGCTCCAGGTTTATACCCACAGTAGAGCGAGAGTCAATAGATCTCATGTCAGTATCGAAAACCCATGTTAACGTTGCTTACTCTGACTTTTCTTTTATAGGGATCGTAGCGTAGCTGGTAGGTGTATAGCCGGTCTGGCTGTTCAAAGACTAACGCCTTCCTTTTATAGTCTGGAACAGGGAGCTACTTTTCATCGGCGGAATAGTAGCTCGCATAGGGTACGAGAAGGAAATGCGTGAAATCAAGCAGAAGTGGGACGAGCACTCCACAGCTCCCAGTGCAGAGATCCAGAGTGAGCTTAGAAGTAAAGCCATTCACGCTATGAAATTCTTTACATTCTACCCATCCACACCATCTTCCGATATTGCCAGTCTCCTAGAGGCTGCTTTCTACTCTTGTACCATCGTACCGCGATTTCCGTTCATGTCGTCGACGGGCATTCGCGATGTCGCCGACGTACGACTCCCCGACGCATCCTTCTCCTTCCTCAAGCAATTGCCTGTACTGCCTGAAGACATCGCACAGGGTGCTCGGCACATGATCACTGCGTTGCAGAACCGTGGATTGATCAAGCCTATTCTTCCTGACGATGTCTGGAAGGAGCTCCGGGCGAGGCCTTTGACAGTAGAGGAGCTGACTAGCTGTCTGCAGTGGTGGACCAGCTTGGACAAATCTAATATCGGACCGACGCAGTTAGCAGCTTTGCTCGACGCTGCTGTCCTCATCATTGGCCAACCAGGAGGAGCGAACGAAAGAATTATACCTCTCAGTACCATCAAAACTTTTTACAATCGAAGTCGCGGTCTGAACCTACCGATGGATGGCCCATTACCGCCTCATATGCTCCCGGAAAGCGTCAGCAAAAATCTGACGGCCACAAAGCTCTCAAGCCATCTGGGGTGGAAAGATTTGACCATGGTCGATTGGCTGGATCATCTTCGCACAGACCAGTGTCCCCCGGAGTACGATATGCGTCTTTCGCCTCCATGGGCAGAGAACGTACTACAGATCATCGCTTCGTGGGCGTCTCGTTCTCCACCACAGGACCAGCTGAGCGAGATAATTCGACTCCTCAAGTCGATACCATGCCTACCGACCTCTAAGGGGATGAAAAGACCTGAGGAGGCGTATTTTGCATCAGCAGATATCTTCCATGATCTTCCGGTAGTAACACTGCTCTCAGGGGGCTCTTTCATCCCAAACAGTAAGGAGAGACAAATGGAGGCGCTTCTGATGAAACTCCAGGTTCGGAAGCACGTAGAGCTCCAAATTATATTTGACCGGTCGGTGTCTTCCTTCTTCCTGCCATATTGAATGTCATGGCTGACGTCCTAGCAGTATGGTGAAGACAAAAGAATGGACATCTGCAGATCTAGTCAAATACTTGGCTTCTGTTCAGGATACTCTTACTAGCACCGAGATGAAAAGGTTGGAAGAAACAGTTGCATTCACGGCTGAAGGTGATGCTATGAAGCGGTACTCTGCGAAGCAACTATATGTGCCCGATGATACATTTAGACAAATGGGTCTTCCAGTGCTTGACTGGGGAACTAATGTCAAATGGAATAGTAGATCGAATGAAGGTCAGTCGGTTACCTCAGTTCAATCGTTATTGTCTCAACAGGATTCTACAGCAAACTTTCTTTTCCGACTTAAGCTTCAGCGGCATCCCAGCGCAGAGACGCTGGTACGCCTTTGCAGTGGAGACCGAGAGAACGTGAGTCTGATGCAACCTTCGTTTCGAGGAACCAGGTTCACTTCGTATAGGTTCGAGATCTTGCGTTGACATACCTGATCAACAACATCCCGGCTATCTACAACTCGAATGAGTTCGATCCTTACAAGCACCAGGACGTAAGATTTATTCCAGCTCAAAGGAGCGGAGTCAGTTGCTTGTGCACTCCAAACGAGGTACGTGTCCTCTTAGACGTTCCCGTCTCCGCGAGCCCCGACCGTTGAATCAGGTGTACGTGAACTCAAAATGGGCGGCCTTTGGGTTGCCAATTCTCAGATCAGACAAGAGGGACATTGCAAGTAAATTAAGATTAAAGGACCATCCTCCAGCATCAGCGCTTGTCAATATTCTGACCTCGTGCCCACCGAAGGACGAAGTGCAAGCGAAGGAATGGTTCCAGATCCTCGCGGGGCACGTAGCCGGTCAGTCTCAAAGTTATGTAGCCCCTATTCGATCATTAACAAGGACACAGAATTCTCGGGAGGACAATTACAAAGACTGTCGCAGACACCGATGATACCCGTCGGAAATCAGGAGAAAGGTGGCATACAGTACAGGTGTCCAGTCCAGTGCTACTTTGGCAAGGACGCAAGGGCAGCTTTCCATTCCAAACTTTTCCTTTTCATCGACTTTGGTCAAGTTGCCAATGGATTCCTGACTGCTTGTGGTGTCAAACCTCAGCCAACGACTGACGAAGTCGCTCAGATGTTACTGGCTGACCCAAGGAACTTTTACGAGCTGGCCGGAGGATCCGAGAAGTATTTCATTCAACAGATACTTGCTTTCAGGTGTTAATTGCGATTTTACTAGCTTCCTTATCGAGTTAAAGGCAATAGCAGCCAACAACCGGCTCTTGTCTTCTGGAACCATTATGAGAATGAAGAGGGCGCCGGTGCTACTTGCCTATCAGCGGAAACAGCTAGCAGGCAAAGGTGCCTTGGAGGATGAAGAGCGCGAGCTGCATCCCGTTGGGTTGAAACGCGCAGATCAGGTTATCGTGGCAGACGACACAAATTCGTTCCAGCTTTTTGGAGACGCTTTGTGCATTGCGCCACAGGATACTTTGTTGGAAGGTTTGTGTTTTCTTGGCACATCTAGACCGTATTGACAGTGAGTTTGACTTCAGACTTCTACATCCTGCTTGGTTCTCGCCGGTTGAGCTTATTAGTCACCGAGGATGCGAAACGCTCTGAACCAGAAATCAAGAATTCGAAGCAAGCTACGGAAATCCGGCATCTAATTCTTGAACGCCTGCCTTTGTTTCTACACGAACATACACACGCGAAAACGAGGCATCCATTTTCATGGCTGAAGATTGCGGGTAACTTCGTTGTCAAGGCCTACGGCAAAGTTTCGATGACCAAGTCCCTCCATTTCAATGATTTACGTCTGACCAAAACACATGACGCGTCTGCAGTTGCTCAAGTGCGCAGTGGGTGTCTTGAAATATGGATAGCTGGGCATACTCAACCCGACATGTATGAGTAAGTGCTTTATCTATCCCAATTCATGGACTTTCGACTGAATTGACCGTAGGGTTGCCATGTCATTCAATCGCTTCTTTTTTCATTCGCCTACCGCAAATGATACTCTGTTGTTTATGACGTTACTTTCCTCGGATCTACGATCGTTGAAGCGACGAGGATATAATGGTATGATCTGTAGCCACTCGAGGTACCTAAAACCTAACCGACTTCATCCGTCGGCTCTTTAGTCGACCGAATTCTCAGGGACCAGAAAGCACAACAAGCAGCCATCAAGGAAGAGCAGGATAGAGTAGCCCAGGAACGAGCAACGCAGGAGAAAGCCCGACAAGAAACGCTTCTGAAGACCCCTCTGATACCGCCACCCCCTCCGTATGAGAAGGATTCTACAGGGAATGTTCCACCGCCACCTCCTGAATCATCTACTGCAAGACACAGCGGTTCTATCATGGGAAATCTTCGTCAGAAATTGTCCAACATTGCTACGGCTAACAGTGGCCCGATGATGCCTGGAGGCCTTCCATCGCCGCCACCGCCAATTCCTGATAAGACACGCCCGGCGATCAGCCAGAAAAATCCGACGCAGGGGGCTACGCCTTTGCAGAATATCGGTATGTGATACGTTTTTGATCGAAAACAAACGTCATTGACACCTTCGCAGCTGCCAATATTGACACAGCGATCCGAGGATGCAGAGCTGAATCTGGAAATTTGTTGAAGAATCGAGAACAGATGCAGCAAGTGAAGGAGACTCTGAACGAAGGATACTGTGATGTTTCTGGTCGCGCAGGAAATCTTCAGGAGATCGGAATGATGGGTCGGGTCAAGGTGTATTTATCCGAAGGTGCGAGGTCCAAGCGCAGGGATTAACGTGCGGATTCTGATTACCATCTAGAGGTACCTCAGACGCCAACGTTCATGACCGAGAAAAGAGACTCTATTGCAAGACTTGTGCACATAATGACAATCCTCTCCGACTTATACGCAGTGCCTCTAACGAGTTTACACGTCTTTTACGATTTGGGAGGAGGGATGATTGCCTTCAACCGAAATGGTAGCATCTTTTTCAATTTGAGGTATTATGAGGCTTGGCGTGAGTTTTCGACTCGTATCTTCGCGTCTGACAACCTAATTTCTGTATTTCTAGACGATGACGACGTGAAAACCGGGCGCATGAAGAATGCGTTGATATCTTGGTGAGCAAAAGTTTTAGATGAGTTGCACATTGCCTGACGGCAAATCTCCGGCAGGTATTTCACCTTGGCTCACGAGATCGCTCACAACCTGGTGCAACCGCACAATTCTGAACACGAGTTCTACTTTTCCGCGATATGTGAACGCCATTTAATTAGCTTGGGAGAGGTACTTTCCACAGTGAACTAGGTAGAGATAGGTAGTGGATGTACATATATAGCATCATAGATCAGGGGAATTTGCAGTGCATAGCGATTGCCTCAAGGAGATCTGAGATCGATTTTCGAGCGGCATCAATTTCGCCCCGAATTTACCGTACACTTCGAATTCGTGCACCCACCTTTTGAACGCCTTCTCCTTGACACTGGCCGCCACGTAGTTCTACATTCTCTTCCTCTATTTATCCTCTTGCACACTATTCTCACCGAGATAACTACTCATCTCGTCAGTTTTTGCAAGGTGCGCTTTCTGTTCTGCTATTGTCTTTCCGTCCTCTGTTGTTCTAACGAAAAAGAAAAGGCACGGCATGAGCGTCTCAGTACAATCGGCGACCACAGTGTCGTCTATTCGTCGAAAACCACAATTCACATATCAATCACCCTCAGCAAATGAGTTTCGTGAACCCACGAAGCTCATAGTTCACTCGAAGAAACCCTTGACATCATCTAAACCGACCACATCACCCGGACCGACCTTGTCGACGCTGAAACCACCTACTCCTCCTTCGAAGACCAATACCTTTCCAGCCGGGTCATCTCTTCCCCTCTATCACCCACTCGGACGCCTCGCTCTCTCACTCCCACCGCTTGATCCTGCGAAATATGGCTTGCCTGTACCAATCAGGGCAGACCCTGATCTACTACCACAACCAACATCTACTGCCAATGGTAAATCACCCTGGCAAACAACCTCATCGAATGCGTCAAATCGACGCGAACCAAGTGCTGCTGTCTCGGCAGCAGCTGTAGAGGAGCCAAATGCTTCCTCCTCTACACTAGTGGACAAGCCTAGCCCGCGAAAGAGACGGGGTGGTCCAGGAGGCGCGAGAAAGAGACGAAAGGAAGTAGATGAAGATGCTAGCTATCCTGCTACGGCCAAGAGGCCGAGGCTCCCGAGGGGCGCTGCTAGTGCCGCCAACAGCAATGTTGAGGAAGACGGTGAAGAGGCATCAGCGGCCGTCGCTGATGCTACGGAAGAACGTAAACCAGAGAGAAGGACGACGCGTTCTAGAGGCGCTGCGGCCAGAAGGGACTCGAACGCGAGTGAGACGTCCGGTTCCGCGTCAAACTCGGTGAGCGTGACCAGAGCGGCCAGCGCAGTGAGGAAAGAGGAAGGCGGGGACGTTGTTATGTCCTCGGAGAAGGCCGAAGGCGGGATCAAACGGCGCAGTAGGAGCAAAGAAGAAGGAGAAGTCAGTGAAGAAAGTAAGTGATGAGTGTGGACGTTCTGCTCGCATATTATATTTTATCCATCTGGGTTGTATACCTTTGGTCCGTATCTGTTGTACGTTTCCTCCCAGTTTCTTGTTTTCGTCCTGACTAGCCTATATACACACACGTACATGGAGTCATACAGATTATCCTTTATTTAACATTGTGTAATGTAATGAAGATGCTGTTTTCAGTTTCCCTCCATCAGTGGAGATGCATGGACGAGGTCGGTTCTAGTGCGGCCGGTACCATTCACGACCAAAACTCAACTGACGCAAGGAATGTACTTGACTCAAACATACTCGCGGTAACCAGGGCAGTCTGTACGTATCTCAGGCTCGAATCGCGGTCTGATTCGAGGCCGCTTCTTGAAAAATGTCTTGAGCCAAGGTCGATTGGTACAGCCAATTGCCATCTGCGATTTCGGGTCTTCATGAAGAAACACCGATATCGACGGCAGAGTCTGTTCTAGCGCGTCAAATCTGACTTTCCTCGAAGCTGAAAGGCAAACACCGAAGGCCCCAACCAGCGCTGAGCACATGCCCTGGTGTATGGAAGCACGAAACAGTTCGTCTTCTCCGACATCATTTCTAAATATAATGAAAATAATTTGACGTTTGTCCCTTTGGGTTAACAACTTTCTGATGATCCGAATGACGATGGCCTTTTGTAGCTTTCGAATGTACGTTTTCATCGCATGGCATAGCTTCGACAGTTATCACGGTGAAGCTGAGTTGCCTGGGAACGGAGATGTTGAGGTATTTACGATACCTGATGGAAGGCGTCCATGTAGCCAAGCTGAGGTGAATGTGGTGAATGTTGAACGAACCACTGGCTTTTTGTTGACTTGTCAATTTTTCCCCAGGTTTATTTCAAAAACATTCGCTACAATAGGAGATATTACCCCACAAATTCGGTTGAAAGGTCCGCCTGGTAACGTGGTCGCGTTAGTGGATTAGAGTATGTGTACCGCTCAACTGACTTGGTAAGGTTCAATCTTTGACAGAAAGCCTAAGGTGATACCAACCTATAGACTGTCGGGGAAGATTCATGTGAAAAGGTTGAGTCGATAGAAAGCACTCTCAGAGTTCTCGCTGCCTTTTCAATCCCGGTATGACAGACGCCATTTTCAAGCAGATGACCATTCCTTACCACGAAGACCTACAAAGACGCTTCAGCTGGACAAACTGAGGGTAAGTTAAAGCAAAAAATGAAATAGAGAGCTCTTGAGACCGGTTACTTTGGACAAGATAGAAGCGAAGAAAGGAGCAGTGGACAGGGCACATGATGCAGGAGGAGTAATAACCATGCGGTCGCACGAATTCTTACGCCAAATATGGTCACGGATCTCTGCATCACCGATCTTCGCTACGAGTTTCCTGACATTCTTTTAAAAGATTTCAGCTTTCCCTGAAAAAAATGTCCGTTCCCTGTTCCCCACTTCGCCATCGCAATGGAGGAAGTAGGAAGGCCCGCAAGAAGGAGCAGTGGTATATACGATGGAGCTTTCCCTGCTCAGGCAAGCTCCCATTCGTTGCATTCCCAGTCTGGTCTTGCTGGTATGTGGACATCTTTCTTTTCTTCAACGTTCTTTGCCAGGTCTAAATCAAATCCAGCGAACTCTTCCGCGCCTGCGGGCTCGCGTTTTTCTGAGCCAATCGACGAAGTTCAAAGAGCTACCGCTGCTGGTGTTCAACCTAACCAAAATCCTTTCGCGCATCCTGCTGACAATGACGCGAATGGCAACACCACCACGGGCGCTAACAGCAACGCCGCTAATGCCAATAACCAGGACCAGCAACCCCATGTCCCGTTCTACAAGAGGAGAAAGTTCATCATCTGTCAACTCATCTGTATTCCTCTGGGCATTGCTCTCCTCTTCATTCTCCTTTTCCCAGTCGTCAAAGCTATCGTTCAACTTGTCGTAAATAAGAGTAATCTTGAGGTTGACACGGCTGCTATTAGCTCACCTCAAAATAACACGTACGTACCCCAGCTATGTCGCCGCTGTCATATCCTGACTGTTCACACCCACAGATTCCAACTTGCACTCCAAGGAAAGGTGAGAATCTGCACATATGTGGCTTGTGATTCTCCTTGTGCCTGACCACACTATTCTCAAGGTCACAAACGCTGGTCCGATTCCGGCTACCATCCAATTCAAGGTAATCTTCTTGTGAGTGTGTCGTTCATCGATCTCACGCCTCCCCTTCAGGAACATATCTTCGTTTCCTGGATAGAACCAGATGGCACGGACACAGACATTGGAAATATGACACTGGACGGTACCCTCTATGCCAGGCACAAGCAAGCCGATATCGACAAGACGACACAATTCCAGATCACCAACGAGACAGCCTTTGGTCTCTTTACCGCACATATGATCACTGCCCAGAATTTTACATGGAGGCTGCGCAGTAACAATCTTCGAGTTCAAGCTGCCAAATTCCCTGTGTCGAATGGTATCAAGTTTGACAAGCGGATTACCATCAATGGTGAGTTTATCCGACGTTCTTTGTTCTCATGCATGGCAACCTAAGGGTGTACCTAGGTACGAACAGTTTCAACGGGAACGTGAACTTGAAGGAACTGCAGCTTCCAAGTGATGCGGACAATGGGATCAACTTCGTTGCTGTCACTGAGTTGACGAATCCCAGGCAAGTAATCCCCTTTTCCCATACCCATCTAGCGTTGGCCTGATGATTTCGCCCTTAGTCCATTTGATCTGAATCTGGGGACAGTAGTCTTCGATTTGATGTACAATGGAACGAAGCTAGGGACTGGCGTAGGGACTGATACAAAACTGGTTCGTCACTGCTTCTATCAATTGCCCAACAGCGTGTAACACTTTCTTTGTAGAAACCTGGAATTAACGACATCACTCTCAAGGGCGTGCTTGAGCGACAGGAAGGCGAGGATGACTTGAAGCGAGTTGGCATCCTGTTCTCCAACTATATCAACGGCATCGAAACCCCAGTAGATGCTGTGGGCAAGTCCACTCTTCAGAACGACGGAACGGAGATTTCCTGGTTGAGTAAAGGCCTTCAAGCGCTCACATTACAGGTTCCATTCAAGCCGTCGGATGGCGCCATCAGTCCAATCAAGAGCATCGACATTGGCGACCTCGCCCTGCAATTCTCGCCGAACACAGCCTGGAATCCGAGCGCGGATAGCAGGTCGGTGAAGGCCTCGTTGGGTATGTTCAGTCATCGGCTCCGGTTTCATCAGACTGACTGTTTGCACGTAGAACTGCCCTTTGGTTTCAACCTTGCAATTAGCGAGATTCAAAATGACTTCAACATCACCAAGAACGGTGATGTTGTCGCCGGACTGAGCACAGTACGTACCATACATTAGGAAGGGTAGCGGGTGAATTATTGACGCCGTTTTCGTAGCCTTTAGGCGCTTCACAGTCGGAGGTTCATGTTGAAGGGCCAGAAAAGACGACTGGTTCCATTAACATTAGCATCGCCGACACGCGTCTCAGCTGCCCCGATCCAAGTCATCCGGTCTTCTCTGCATTCAGTGAGGCTATATCGTATTTCCCTTCTATGACGCCAGCTGAGGAATGTGTTTAGACGCCAACTTGACGAGCCAGGATCAAGCCGAATTCCGTCTAGTGGGACGCTCTAGTGCCATCGCAAACCTAAGCATTGGACGAATCATCCTCGATCCAATTAATTTTGATGTCCCGTCTTCACTCGGAGGTTTGCGTGG
The DNA here is from genome assembly GCA_037176845.1 of Paramarasmius palmivorus. NCBI lineage: Eukaryota > Fungi > Basidiomycota > Agaricomycetes > Agaricales > Marasmiaceae > Paramarasmius > Paramarasmius palmivorus. Next base: position 240,027 of record JAYKXP010000054.1, on the reverse strand, counting down.
ATTGAACGGACTTACCCAGATCGAGTCGGTGGATGTCCAAGGTGGTACCAGCGAGGGTGTCGTTTTGGGCATTGATGGTGTGTATCTCTCGCTTTGAGGCGAGTACGTCCTGCTTATCCAGAAAATAAGTTTCTATCAATAACCCGTCGAATCTAAAACTTACTACGGGAGACTTGAGTGAGTCTCCTGCTTGATCCATGAAAGAGCTTTTCTGAGCTTTTCCGATATAGCTTTACAGCTCTTCCGCGAGGGTGCATTGCTAGGAACTGCACTGATGCCAAATCTCACCCTGAATATGGGGATGAATAACGTTACAGCCAAGTCTACATTCGCGGTGAGCTTAATTCCTGATCCGCTTTGCCAAGATGACCTACATCTGAACCTTACATAGGCAAACGATAGCCCCCAGGGTCTACAGACTTTGAACGACTTCGTTGGCAAGAAAGGTCAATAAAAACACTCGCTATATTGACCCCTGGACTGACCTCTGTGCAGATGTCCAACTATCAATCAGTGGCTATGATGGAAGTACCCAAGTCGCGTCGCTTTTGGAAGCCTTCAAAACCTTGGACATTGGCGTCACTCTTCCGGCACTAAAGACGAACTTGCTTGATACGGCTTCGCTTAAGGGTGCGTTATGTTTTTCCACGGACAGCTTGGATACTGATCCAAACCCTGCCCAGTGCTCCAAACCACCGGCAGGGAGAACAATATTAGTCATGTCACCGTTAACCTCGACAACCCTTTTAGCGCTGGGCTCAAAATCACCAACATCAAGAGCACTGTTTCTGCATTCGGTATTCCTCTTGGAACAATTGACAGTTCGACGAATTTTGAAAGTCAACCTAAGTCCAAGACGACATCGCCAGACCTTGACCTGAACATGAACTTTGATCCAAATGCTTTGTTCACCGTTACCCGCGCTTTGGCGGTTGAAGCCGGTCTGGACACGACTCAGCTGGATGGAATTGTTGAATTAGGAGGCTACTCGTACCTGAAGACCACTGGAAACCCGCCAGAATCCTCGAACAGCCGCCGGGCGAATATATACACGTAAGGACACCTCCCACTTCGCCATCCATGTTTCTGATCGTTTTGCAGAGGTTTCGAGCTCCCACCATTCATCCAAGCCGCCTTCAAGAAGCTGCAGTCAGATGTAGAGCTAACTGCCAGTGTGTCTATTGGTACGCCAGTCTGACAAGGTTTAAAAACAAGATCACCTAACATATTCGTTGATTAGGGGATTACAACACGCAACTGACCTATACTCAATCTAACGTCCCCACAAACACTGACGAGAGTCTCGACCTCATTCTTCCTATTCTGGCGCAGCCAATAGTCCAAAAGATTGTTAGCGGAGCGAATCTCGGGTAAGTATTTTAACAATTCTGTTCTTCGCCTGCTCAATTCGCCTACTTAGCATCAACAACGTTCTCATCAAGGACCCTCAAAAAAATTCCTTCAGTCAGTCTCGACTATTGATACCACATTCGTATTACTCACCTTGACCCCATAGACACTCAACTGAGCGGGAACATCGGCAATGCTGGTCCCTGTGCGTGCTGACGTTACGTGCGATCATTCAGAAGGGCTGATAGAATTTTGGCTTTAGTTGACGCAAAGATTTCCTTCCCTAGTGGGCTGACTGTCAGCTGGGCAGGAAAGCCGATAGGTAGCATCAAGATGAATGATGTGGACGTTGTTGGTGATGTTGGTGCAAACATTGATTTAGAGTCGGCCTTTGAGGTTGCCGACATCGAGCACATCACGCAATTCACCAAGGTTCGTGGGAACAAATACCGATCTGCAGAAAGCACGTGTCTCAGCTGCATTCCCTAGACTCTGCTAACCGAGGAATCCTTCGAATGGGAAATATCTGGCGACAATCTTACAGGTAACAAATCAGTCTCACTGGATAGCAACGATCAATACTGAATGTCGATGATTCTCTCCCTACTTCAGTCAGCGCCCTCGGTAAGCAACATGCTCCAAACATTCCGGTCAACCGTTCCTCATTTTTTGTTTCGGCAGGTATCCAAGTCAGCGGCGTCTCCCTGGGATCCAAGAAGGTCACCTTGAAGGGCTTCAACGGTCTGAAAGACGGTGTAAAGGTTGAGAGTTTTGACCTTCCTGCCAATGATCCTGCAGGTGGTATCCATCTCGCCCTGGAAGCATCCACTACCAACGTATGTATAGGACTTTCCGGTTCCAGAACAATATTTTAATGTCTTAATAGCCTTCCCAAGTTGGTATTGAGCTCTCCAGTATAAGCTTCGACACATATGCCGGCGACGTGTTGATTGCACCCGTGACAAGCAATGGTGGCGTCTCGCTAGCTCCAGGATCTACATCTTCTCTTTCTCTCGTTGGGCGCCTCATACCACAAGATAGTCAACACGGGCTCGATACCGTATCTACAATTTTCAACAACTTTGTTCACGGCAAAGATAGCGACTTAGTTGTTCATGGTGCTGGCGCTGGATCTAGCGATGTACGTATGGACAACAGATTGAATGACAAACTTGACTGAACTTCATATAGGTCACCTGGTTGAACGAGGGCATTAAAGTCCTGCAAGTTGCGACGGTACTCCCCAACCGTGGACCTCAGAACATCATCAAGTCCATTGGCCTCAACGAATTGACGCTTCTATTTAGCCCAGACACTGCCTACAACCCTTCCACGAGTAGTAGCGACTCCGAGGCTGCCTTCACTTTGCCATTCGGGTTTCCTATCGATATTTCTGCGCTGGAACAGACCATCAACGTGGCATACGATGGAAGCCAGTTCGCGACGCTCGCTATACCGAAGGGGCCTAGTTCCACCGATGTCGAAGATCGGATTATTCATCTCACATTCAACAACATCCCATTTGCTGTTTCTGACGGCGGCCATGGCACATTTGACTCGTTCCTCGCTGACACTACCATGGGAAAACAGGAGACTATCGGACTTTCTGGAACATCCAACGCCGATGCAAAGACCGCTGTCGGGCTGTTATCCCTAAGCGACATCGGGTTCTCTGTTGACTCCACCATCAACGGCCTTCAAGGCCTTAACGCTGCTCCTGTCACCGTCAGCAACCTCGATGTCAGACAGGGATTCACGGATTTCCTTCTCATCGTCGTCGACAGTGCTTTGACCAATCCAAGGTGCGTATTAATATGCAGAGTATATGTTCTCGTCACTCATTTCTTTCCTAGTAACTTGACTGTAGGAACAGGAGATGTCGCGTTTTCTCTTCAATTCGAGTAAATTTTCCACTTAGCATACCCTTTCCTTCTCTTGCTGACTGCATTTTCAAGCAACCAGGTCATTGGCACAGCAAATATTGTGAGTTTCTTGAACTGGTTGAAAGGATACTCCTGGGCTCAACCTCCCATAGAATAATCTAGTAATCAAACCCGGAAACCAGAGCTACCCAACAGGTAAAATGTTTCCTATAGTTCTGGTGCCTTACTGATACTAAAAACTCTTCAGAGGTGCATTTTGCTCCTCAAGGCGATGCTGTATCTGCAGGACGAACCCTTCTCCAAAACTTCATACAAGGGGTCGACGTGGATACTAGTATAACGGGGACTCGTGACTCCACGCCCATTGAGTCCCTCAAGACTGCGCTCTCCCGAATCAACCTGTCGCCGGTCACCATTCCAGCCTTGCACGAATCATTGATCAAGAGTGCATCTCTCGTGTTCCCCACCGACATAGTGCAGACCGGGGTTGCCCAAACATCGTTCGACTTGGCCAATCCATTCACAGCGAGTATCAACCTCTTGAAAGTCCACGCGGATGCGATATATCATGGCCTTCGACTGGGAACGATCGATACCGATGTGTCGTCCAACCCAATCCGTGCTGAAGGACATACCACGATTTCGTCCCCGACGTTGCCAATTAACTTCAATTTGGACCCGGCAACTATAATTTCCTTCCTCAAAATCGCATCACAGGCCAACGGCGTGGATCTCGGTCCATTGAATGATTTATTCCAGTTCATTTTGGATAACCCGGATTTCCATCCTCCTGCAAGTCATACAATGCACAATCATGCGCTCTCGCTGATTTTATCATGTGTCTTAGGTCAATACCTCTGTCTCCACTGAGAGCCCCACATGTGTCAGGTGCGTGAGGAGTGACAGCGTTCCCGCCCTCGCTAAATGCTCTATCCAGCGGACACCAATTCGACTTTGAGGGGTCAATCTTGAACTCTCTGAAGAATCTTATCGTAGATCTTCAGGTCGATTCATCTGTCAAGCTAGATGATTGTAAGCTTATATACCTGATGTGTGCACCATTACATTCACTGATACAATTCATTTAGATGCCACGGACCTTTCGTTTGCCCAGCACAACGTCTCTGCTATAGTACGTTCCATGGGATTTACCTCAGGGGCCAGCTAATCACAATTATGCAGACTGACCAGACCGCTTTGTACCTCATCGGTGCAGTTGCTGGACCTATTTCACAGCATCTAGTGGACGGTGCAGAGCTCAAGTTTTCTGAGGCGAATATCACCAATCTATCGGACGATGGGTTCGATCTGGCCCTTAAAGGAAGCTTGACCAACACCGGTCCTTTGGATGCTCTGATAGAGTTCACTGAACCGCTAAGGTAACTCATTTTTCTCCTTGCTATCTTTGTCTAAACTGTTCGTAGTGTGCAGTGGCAAGATAACACTATCGCAACAATCAACCTTCCGCCAGGTATGACATTCTCTTTTCCCAGTTTAGCGAGCTGTGAATTCTCTGACCACTTTCGCAGTATGTGCATCGGCAAATGATGGGGTTCCAGATTATGTCACGACTGGAAGACTGACTATTACTGATCTTGGGCAGTAAGTAGCACTTCTTTGAAAAGTTGATTGAGTGGCTGACAAACTATCACAGATTCACCTCCTTTGCCACGTTCCTTCTCCACAATCCCGACTTTGAATGGACGGTTTCGACTCCCAAATTACGAGTCACTGCGCTGGGGACCATATTTGACAATGTCTCCCTCTCCAAGTCTATATCGTTCAAGGCTTTCAACAACCTACCTGGTGTCACTATTGCCAACTTTGAGCTACCATCCGACGATGCTCAAGGAGGTATTCACGTCGAGACAGATTCAGCGATCCCCTCTCCTGCCCGTACGTTCTACCAATTTTTAGCGTGCTTTATAGCTGAAATTGAACCTAGAACTTGGCATTGACCTCGGAACCGTATCCTTCTCGTCGTTCTTCAAGGACACCTTCCTTGGACGTACGTCACGTTATCATTGTAGCAATACATCATCCTCACTTTTTGTGCAGCATTGTCGGCTAGTGGTTTGTTCCTCGCGCCCAACGCAGTGACAAACACACACCTCTCCGGTCGCATCGTTCCTCAGAGCGGCTCGGACCTCGAAAATGTTGGAAAGTTGTTCACTGGATACCTCGCAGCCGAGAACCAGACACTTAGTGTGAAAGGAGATTCTGTGCAGCCCTCTGGAGGACAGACAGTAACATGGCTCAGTGAAGCATTTAAAACGCTGACACTAGAGGTAACTCTACCTGGACAGAAGTTCGACGTAAGCACTCTAAAACGCGCTCTTTTTTTGTAAATCTCACTCAATGTTTTCCCCAGATCATTACTTCCATTGCTCTCGATGACCTTGATGTCACACTTGACACTCCTGATCAGACTTATGCACCACTCACGAGCGCCAACAATACTCTTGCTCAGTACAAGAACCCATTCGGTTTCTCTTTGCAGGCGATAGAAGCAGGTCAGAAGATTACATTGAGCTCCGGAGGTACAACTGCCGCTGAGGTACGTAGTTCGGATACGTTCCGTTGGATAGAACTAACAAGCAAAGCAGCTCGATCTACCGAAGACCCCTGTCGACGGAGGAGTCTCCACCGGAAACGTCGCTGATTTGCACATCACATGGAGCAACCAACCCTTGAAATCGGTTGATAACGGCGCTTTCCGACAACTCTTTGCCGATGTCACTCTCAAAGATAATGTAGACCTCACTCTGAAAGGAAGTGCAGATGTCACTGCAAGAACTGCTATCGGAGATGTACCTATTGACGGAATTCAGTTCGACCTTCCTTCGCATTTGAAAGGTAGTGGAATCATTCAGCCATTTGTGTTTCCGTATTGAAACTCTGGCAGGTATCAACTCATTCAGCGGCAAGGCAACCCTTGCAGACGTGAAGGTGACTGGAAGCGGCGGTCAAGGCGGCAGCGAATACATTGTTTCGCCACTGAAAACGACGCTCGATAATCCTTCTCATGTCTCGCTGCATACGGTAGACATCGAACTTCCAGTGATATACAAAGGAACCAAGATCGGCAGAGCTGCTATTGATGTGAGTAGATTTGAAGCGTTATTGTTATATAATCTAAGTCTGAACATCCGTTACAGCCATTTAATCTTTCGCCTGGACAAAACGTTTACGCTACGGAGTTCCGGTATAAGCCTGACAATGCCAACGACACGATTGCTCAAAGCTTCCTCTCCGATTTCCTCACAAAGGGGGACACACTACCCTTGGAGATCCAGGGAGATGCAGCAAGCACACCTTTCGAATCGCTTCAAACCGCTCTCACTGGTGTCAAACTGAGTACCGAGCTCACTGGTAAGTCCAAAGCGTGACATGGATATTTCGATTGCGTCTCACCGGTCTGTTCAGGTCTCAATCAGGCATTGTTGCAGCACATTAATGTGTATATCACTCTGGATTCTCTCATCACCGATCTGGTGTCTATCGATTTTGATGTATGTGAACCTCATAGTCATTGTCGAATTCCCTATATTGACCCCTCCGTGTTACAGATCACGAATCCTCTTGACGCCGACCTTGTTATAGAGTTCCTGCAATCCGATGCAGGCGTTAACGGCGAGACCTATGCACACTTTGAAGCACCCATCAACCTTGTTGTCCCTGCAAAATCGACCATCAACTCTGGGAAGATAGACAATGTCCTTCTGACAAAGGGCGCCATTGCCTCTCTCGATATTATCCCTCTCGGCTTCCTCGACGTCTTTAACGCTGCTACTGCTCGGGTGGGTCAAGGCGGATACCAAGTACCCTGGTTGAAGCTTGACCAACCGAATGTCAAGACCGACTATCAACTAGATCTATTGGGTCTAGTTGATGTCCCGCTTCCTCAATTGAAGGGTATAGCGGAATCTGTAAGCAGTGAATCGGTCGAAAAAACTGCGACGACGAAGGATGACACATCATCGACTCAATCTGGAGGCGGCGGTGCTACGACGACAGGACAGGAAGGACAGGCGACGAGAACAGCTCAGAGCACTCCGACGTCCGCTTCCGAGGCTGAAAAACCGTCGTCAAGTTCAGCTGGATCACAGGATGATGGTATAAACGTGAGTTTCATTCTATGCTATTCTCTTACAAAATGAGACTAACATGTGTTATGTAGATTCTGCCTACTGGGAACAGTTCGCTGTTCTCTTCGTAACTTATGAAACAGACGCTGTCGCACTGCACGCTTTGTTATTACCCTGAACTTTCACCAACTGTGCATTATTAGGATACAATTGGGGGACATTTTTTATATTCTTGTAGGACTGTTTTTTTTATTTGTTAAAATAACGCTTGCGCTTCTCTTGTCATGATGCACGCTTTATCGTTCGTCGAGATGTATTACTTACTTGCCACGATTAATGAGATGTTGGTTTTTGGAGAATTTGTGTACAGTGGCAGGAACGAATAAGAGCCAGGAATCATGAGTGTGCTCCATAGTGAGAAATAAGATACAAGAGTAGGTGGACATATGTACAGATGCTAGGACTACATAGAGTAATGAGCAGTGGATATACTGTGATGGACTAGTGTACTTACTGCACCAGGCTTTACTCCAAAGCGCTCCGCTCGTTTCTTCCTTCTTTCCTCCTCTTCTGGGTCAACGGGAGTGTCGGATGCCTTTTCGCTCTTCTGCGCACCGAATTTCTCCGTGCGCTTTTGCCGTTTGCCCTCTTCCTCAGGATCTGCAGGACCTTCCGAGCGACGCTTTCGATTTGACTTTGCAGAGTCCAGTCGCTTCCCGCTTTCGTCGGTTTGTATACCAAACCGCGCTGCCCGTGCCTTGAGTTTGTCTTGTTCCTGAGTAGAAATAGGCGATGAGAAGAAAATATTAGTGTGAGAGAGGTGATAGCAGACCTCTGGGGATATTGCTGCTCTACCCTTTGGGGTAGACTTGGGTTTGGGTTCGACAACGGGAATGCCGAACCGCGCTGCGCGTTGTTTTCGTTTTTCTCCCTCGGGATCCGATTCAGCAGGCTGTGGAGGGGCTGCTGGTTCTACTGATGGTGCAGCCTCCGTAGACGATGCAGCTTCTAGTGTGGTCGAGGTTGGTTGTGAAGGGGCCGGTATGGGTTCTGGCTTTGAGACAGGCGCGGGAGGTTCTTCTATCGGTTTGAGCGCGTCATCTGCAGCCCAATCAACACTATGAGTATAATTCAGGATCTAACGCGAGAATTCAGCAATAAGTTTCGCAAACATACTCTTCTGGGGGTGCTAGCAAGTCGTCGGTAGCAGAAGGATGAAGGGCGTTGTAAGCAGCTAGTGCTTTCTCTGAAGCCAATATCTTTGTGATGAGATCTTGCTTCTTTGCTCTCGAGTTTGCAGGTTCCTCTGCTTTTGTGAGAATGGCTTTGAGGTCATTGACTGTGAGGGCCTTTAGCTTCGCTTCCATGACGAGGGTTACAAGTTGATATTGTGACTTGGTGTGACGCAAAGGGTTGGTGTGACTTTCAAACTCCGCTGACTGCTGTTTTTGGGCGCTTATACACCTTCGACTGTTTTTCCTCCTACTTTCACTACAGGCTGCATATTCGACTCTAGCCTTTCTTATCTCAGTCTCTCGCATCTATAAATTCGAAGGGTAAGTTACCACTGCTTCTTGCTCCATTTTTCTGGCAAAAAGCCGTAATTCTAATATAATTCTCAGGCAGGTGTGCCAGTACGTTGCTCGTATGTTTTTTTTTTTCACCTCTTCATCATTCAGACTTTATCAAGGAATCTTACAACTGTAATCTGACCAGGTAAATCTTAGGCTTTTACGCTACCGGGGATATCGCAACCACTTTTCCAAACAGCTACACCCTCGAGCACGCTTTACACCAATCGCGCACGCTACCGTGGTCTGCTCTCTACTGGTCCCAGGGTCTAGCAAGGTCTAGCGGAGGAACATAATATTCTCGAGATCCTACAAACACTCGAGTGCTTGACGCGACGCGACGCGCTTGGGTCCGTCACGCATCTACGGCAGTCAACTCGGCAATCGTCGGCGGAGAGTAAAATCTACCCGTGCCCAGTTTTGTGTCAGTGACCGCTGTGACCGTTACAGGAACCGTCCAATCGTAACCAAGACACGAGCGGAGCGACAAAACCGCCTCGCTGGCCAATAATGAACGTCGATCAGCTCTTCGCCCCCAACACCTATCCTCTCAACAATTTTGTTCAAGAAACAAACTCTTACCCAGATGTACAGTCTCACGACGAGCATGAAGCAATATTTGTGAATGCCAAGCAAGGGCGTGCTCTTTTTCTTTTTTACGAGCGAGAAAGACTGACTGAAGAGTGGTTTTACAGTATTTTCGGATTTTGAAGCGGCGCGTGGCCCGAGCGCGACTGGAAGAACTTCACCGCCTCTCCCGTCAGCGCAAGGTTGGTCCAGTCTCACTTCGCAAGGATCAGTACTGATCTACACTCCTTGCTTTTCAGCCTTATCTTCACGAGTCACGTCATAAACATGCGATGAGGCGACCAAGAGGTCCTGGGGGTCGTTTTCTCACTGCTGAAGAGGTTGCTGCACAAAAGGCTGCTCAGGGCGAGGATGAGGGTGCAGTCCATGCCGAACAGGACCATGACGAGGACCTTGACGACGAGGAGAATACCAACGATACCCAAGGTCGTTCCCACGACACTTCCCCAACAGATCCCAGACCAAATGTCAACATGAATCCTGTCGCAAGCGGGAGTGGTAGTAACACTGCTAGCATGCCTCAGCCTCAGCCCCAGCCCCAGCCTCAGCCATCTTTCCAGGTTCCTACTATGAACATGCCCCCGCCGCCTCAGCAGCCACCATCGGCAATGTACATGCAACAACATCACCATCAGCCTCACCAGACGCAGCAGCATCCACACTCTCACGTTCATCCTTCACAAATACACCACGCACCTGCAAAAGGCACCTCGAACCCACCCCATGCCGTATTAAATGCTCCTTATGCAGCAAGGGTTCAGATGCATCATGTTCCTCATCCCCACGCCCATGCAAGGCATCGCCATTCCCAGCTCAACTTCTCAGAGGGCCTATACCCATCACCTACACCGGAACCACAAGGACGGGCCGGAAACATGGTTCAGTTTGGCACAGGAACCGGCCACAACTGAAAAGTGCTGGGAGTTTCTGCATATGCACCTTTTCTCCACTGTTGATATTCTCACTCTCATTTCTTGTTTGGATCGGAACCAAAATTATAATTGTACAATGGGTTGCAAATTGGTTACTAGGATGTAAATAAATGTAGCTATTGTCAACAACACTTCGTGATCATCTACTTTTGAGCTATAACGGTTCGACGTCCATCTTGTCGTCATCATCGACGTTAATTTGTGGTGGTGGTATCTCGACCTGAGGTGCTAGTGCGTCCAGTTCGTCATCCTCGGGCGGTGCGGGTATCATTGGTGGACGGTATAGAATGAGTGCCTGGCTCTGGGTCGAGTCGGTGGGAAGGGATGCTTTAAGCATATCCCTTTCACGTATTCGTTGCAGCAAAGCCGGCGATATGGTCAATGGTCCGTCTTGATCGTCTGAGCCATCCTCATCATCGGACGAGTCTAGATCTGTCACAACAATACCTGCGCGACGTGGAAAAGAAGGGTTTGAGTGTGACGGCAAGTCACGACGAATGGACGAAGAAGGCTCACGATCTGGTTCTGGTTCATACCAAGATGAGCCCTTCATTTTGATTTCAGGTATCGTTGCCGAAGGCGACGTAGGTTCCTCGACGGAATCTGGTTGAGTTATGGTATAATGGGAAGGGGGAAAAGACTCGGACAATTCAATGTCCATTTCCGTCGCTGAAAATGACGGCTGTGGCCATGAGGATGTGGATGCGGATGCAAGGGGACTGACACCGGAATTTGGGATGTCAGGAGCAATGTTGGTCCCATAGGCGAAGTTGTTAAGAGAAAGGTTCGAGAATCCGCGCTCGAGATGGGTGACTCTAGGACGCTTTGGAGGATCTGGGGATTCCGCTTCCGGAGAAGAGGATTGAGAATGTTTTCTCTTCATAGAGCGGGTGGAGAACCAGGGATGGCTGACATAGGTAGAAGAGAAACTTTGTATGCTAGCCATTGTGGTCACTTTTAAAGAGATGAGATGATTGCTCGACAAGCCAAGAATGTTCGGTAAAAGGCTCTCCAGTTCTTTCGCGCGTCAACTTCAAGAATTTCCGCGAACATTCTAGCACGTGCCACAAGCGCCCATTACATCGACTTGGCGCCCGGGTAAACTATGCGCTCTTCCAGATTCTCAGCAAGATGCCAACCGCTGCAAGCGATCCCTGGGGTGCTCTCACCATTGCTCTACTTCCCCTTTTCAATGGCGAGGCTCTCAGAACCCCCATGTCAGTGAAAATCTAGTCTTTCACCTCTTGTCTCATGCAAATATCTTGCACAGAGAGGAACTTAACCAACTCGTGGGACGGCACATTGCTGCTGTTGTCTCTAGTTCACCTTCAAAGACAGTCGTCACTCTGGAAAGTTCGACTATGGAGCTTCTAACCTCTGGAATGGTCACCTTGAATACCAAGCTCAATGGAGTAGACGACGATAAACTCGTCAACAGGGTCGTGGATCGCTGGAGCTTCTTTTGGGACCAAGTTTTGACATATGTTGAAGGAGTACGCGTCACCTCTACCACTATTTCGAGTCGCTAATATTGGCATTACCTCTAGGTCTTACTACCACTTCAAAATGACCCACTCATTTCATCCCTGTATCGCACACCAAAGCGGCCCTCTTCACCGCGAAGACAAGCCACGAAAGGCTCAATCTCATCCCTCAACAGTGCTGTCGCTATATCTTCCCACCATATCGATGTCCGAACATTAGCCTTGCGATCCTTTAGAGATCGAATCATTTTGCCACTTTTCCAACGCTTGTATGGTCGCCTGTCTGCGATGATAAAACAAGAAGACGGTCCGGAACTCCCTGCACGTCTACGTCAAATGTGCGCATCTTATTTTCACTAGTGCTTCCATAACTTGAACATACGTATAGGCTCCTCGTTCTACATGCTCAGGCACGCCAACGACCACAACCATTCTCATTAACTGCTCCGCCACCTCAACCAAGTCAAGGTGAAGCAGCTGTGAACGACTTGCTACGCCTCATTCAATCTTCGAGGTCACTACGTTCACAAAATAATCGTGGAGCAAGTTCTCTCAAATCCCGCGAGGTGATACCGTCCCGAGCACCTAGCTTCTTGTCAGGCGGTGTACCTAGAGACCGTAGAGGCCGGATCGCGATGAAATCCAAATCCAAAACGCCTTCATATCTCATTGCAGCGCCCAACGACACAAATCAAGCTGATATATCAGGTGACGAAACCCCGAGAAATGCGACCGGGAACGTGCTAGATCTTGAGAGTAAAGAGAGGGAACGGTTCCTTGAATCTTTACGGTTCGATTATGATGCCTGCCATTTTGATTCTTGATACTGATGAAGTCTGTAGGAGTCCAGATGTTGATACCACTACTGCTCGTGAGAGTGTTGGTGGAGGATGGGGCTTGGGTGCCGGGGATGTGGATAACAGCAAGGCTGAAGAGGAAGAGGAGTTATTAAACTGGGAACAGGCTCAGGTGAGTCGAATCCTCGACACATCAGACCGTTCCACTGAGCGTGTGATACAGCAAGTCGTCGAAGAAATGATTGGTATGGAGCAAGCACAGACTTCATCTAGACGCAGGATGACCTAAATTATTGTTGTACATTTTTGTATTGATAATGATATGAGCAAACACGGCAAACCCAATTGTATGTACGGAGATTACTTCAAAAAGTTAATTGCAGCAGCAACAGCCTCATCCACTTTGGAAACTTCAGTTCCAACACCTTGTGCGGAGTCTTCTTTACCACCGGCCTATGAAAGGCATGAATGGAAGGTTGCAATGATCGCTAATAGGACGCACCTTGCCACCAATGATATCAGTCACAGCTTGAGCCCACTTGCGAGCGTCAACTTTTTCCTTCATTGAAGGCGGAACAAAGTTGACATGGGCAACTTTACCGCCATCCGAGTCCACACTGAAGACGTAAAGGGCTTTATTGGCTTTTCTGGCTTGAAGAGCGATGCCTTGTAGGAGCTGTAGGTGGATTCAGTGCCTATCTCTTGAGGTGGTACGTTACAAGGCTCACCTTGGCGTTTCCACCGACATCCACATTCTTGATGTAATATAAGGCACTGGGGTTGTCCTTGAAGTGTTGCTGGAAGTCCTCCAGGGCCTAGAAGAGATTCAGCACTCTGTGGCAGTATATTGTATATCAACCTACAGCCTTGCCAGCAGCGGCTTCCTTCTCCTTGACTTGCTTATCAAAGGCCTTCCGAATGACAGCGAGGCGATCCTTGAGTTCAGACTTCTTGATTACCGAAATATCTGCTTGGCCGAGTTCCTGAAGAATATGTGAATGAAAGTCAAGAACGAGCTAGTGAAGTTGTCTCACAACACTGAGGGCCTTGAGTTGAGCATCCTTATCCTTGCCCGACAGTTTGTCTGCTTCGTTCAATCTTGTTTCTAAATCTCGAGCAACCCGAGTAACTTCTTGTGCTTCATGGCCGGTAACCGCAGTGATGCGACGAATTCCCTTTGCGATACCTGACTCTTCAGTGATAACAAAATTCTTGATGTCGCCTGTCTTTGCTACGTGTCTGTTGTGCATGACTCAGAATGAAGCAAGAGTGAGAAGAACGGGCAACTTACGTTCCACCACAGAACTCGATACTGGTATTTCGCCATCTAGGATTTTCGAGGTCCTTGGCGATCTCGTCTACGTCGTATTCCAACGAAACAACACGAACAGGGTCAGGGTATGCTTCACCAAACACTGCTCGCAACCCTGGGATCTTGAAACCATCCTGAAGGTTGAGATCTTTGCTGAATACCTTGACGTTCTTCTGAATCCACTCGAGGGACATGCTCTCGATCTTGGTCAGCTCAGGATTCGTTATCCCAGCCTTGTGTGAAAAGTCAAATCGTAACTTTGAAGGTGCAACGAGCGAGCCCTTCTGGTCAATGTGATCGCCCAAAACTTCACGAAGGCAAAAGTTGAGGATGTGAGTGGCGGTATGGTTATTTCTGAGGGGCCAACGGCGTAGCTAGTTTGAAGAAGTGTCAGGACATAGATGACGAGCCATCCATGATTGACTTACCTCGTCGTATTGAGAGACCACTTCGTCGTTCACTTTGAGCTGACCGTATTTGAGATGGCCTGTATGGAGCACATATCCATTGTACACCTGAACGTCGGTGACCTCAAAGTCTGCGACACCGTCAATGACAATGCTACCCGTGTCATTTTCCTGACCTCCAGATTCTGCGTAGAAGCTGGTTCGGTCAAGAAGGACCCCAAAGTTTGTCTCGGGCGGTATCTCTGATGTCGAAGACACGAATGACTTGTTGTAGAAGATGGCCTTGACCACGGCGGTAATGTTTCCAACGTCTTTTTACCCCCACAATTAGCCCAAGATGAGTGAGAAAAGAAGGTAGCTCACTATATTTAGCTGAATCGTTGGTCTTTGGAATGTCGGGGTTCTTCTCTAATGTAGCAATATCATGCACATCGAGCTTTACGGCGTCGGCATCGTCCTTCTTGGCGGTTGCCTTACTAGCTTCCTTTGAAGCAGCCTGAGCGTCCAAGAATTCTTGCTCGTCGATCTCGAGTTGTAGTTCTTCGGCCATGAGGCGGGTAAGATCGACAGGGAAACCATATGTATCGTATAATCGCCAGACGTCTTTGCCACTGAGACGCTTCGTCCCCTTTTGCTTTGCCTGGGAAGCATACTGTTCGAATAGTTTCTCGCCACGATCAAGTGTTCGAGAGAAGGACTCCTCTTCTTCGTCGAGAATTTCCTTGATGTCGTCGACCTTCTTCGTGATTTCTGGGAAGGTTTGGCCCTGGTGGACAATGAATCAGAGCCAAGAAAAAAACGCAGAATGGAGAGAAGTCTCACCATATGTTCGACAACTACAGGAACCAACGAAGAAAAGAACGACCCGATCTCGACACCGAGTTTCTTCCGAGCATATCGAGCACCTCGCCTCAGTATTCTCCTCAGTACGTAGCCGCGGCCATCCTTGTTGGGCACACCTCCGTCGCTAAGAGCGAAAGTGAGTGTCCGAACATGGTCGGCGACTACACGATACGCCGTGTCGATTCCATCTGCATCGTCGTCGCCAAACCGACCACCATACGGACGGACTCCAGTCAAACTCTGTATTCTCTCGAAAATGGGAAGGAAGACGTCGGTATCGTAGTTTGAACGTTTGTCCTGAATGACGGAGACCAATCGCTCAAAGCCCATGCCGGTATCAACGTGTTTTGAGGGAAGAGACTTGAGTGTACCATCCTCTTCGCGGTTGAACTGGATAAACACGTTGTTCCAGATTTCGAGAACATCCGGGTCATCTTGATTGACTAGGTGAGCCGCGTTGCGCCCTCCGATTCTATCAAAGTGTATTTCGCTGAATGAAGAGGGGTCAGAAAGGCCAATTTAAATCATGCAGTGGAAGTTTCTGACCTACAGGGGCCACACGGTCCCGTAGCACCCATTTCTGGATAGATGTTAGACGGTGATAGCATTGATGGTTGATACGACGCACCCCAAAAGTTGTCCTTTGCATTTCCGGGAAGTATATGATCTTCCGAAACGCCTTGGTCTAACCAGTACTGTTTTGCTTCGATGTCGGCTTCCAAATTATTTTTTGGGTCTCCTTCAAAATACGTGACGTAGAGGCGATCCTTTGGGAGTTTGTAAACTTCGGTCAGGAGCTCCCATGAGTATGCAATTGCTTCTTTCTGTTACTTTGGGGTTAAGATGTTTAATGCATTGGGATAAAGATGGACGTACCTTGAAATAGTCTCCAAACGACCAATTCCCCAACATCTCAAAGAAGGTATGATGATATGAATCCTTCCCAACGTCGTCTAGATCGTTATGTTTCCCGCCGGCCCTGATACACTGGAAGTAGATGGTGATTAAAAGGCCACCGCTTCGACGAGTGTAGACGAACCTTCTGAGTGTTGAAAGCACGCTTTAGTTTGGACAAATCCGAATTTGGATCGACCGTTCCGAGGAATATAGACTTGTATTGATTCATCCCAGCATTTGCGAAGAGAAGAGTTGGGTCATCGTAGGGTATTGTGGAGGAGGAAGGAACGAAAACATGGTCTCTCTGGCGAAAATAGTTGAAGAATTCCTCTCTAATTCTCGAGGATGTCCAGGAGGAAGACATGGTTGAGGTCGAACGGCGAATCGATGGTCGAGTCAGACTTGCAAAGATGATCCTCCGATTCAGAATCATGCCGCACCTTCCCAAGTCACGCGAGGACGCGACTTTTTCTGTTCAAACTCATAGGCGCGCACGCAAGCCAATTGAAACACTAGAAGATATTGGGTCCAGAAATTTACTGAAAAGTCATATGTATTTTATTTTCTACATAGAATCTATACCAATGCATTGAATGGAAAAGGTTCGAATTCTGGAATAGGTTAAAAGGTTTTGACGTCTTCAGCTTTCTATTTGCGTATGCTTGCAATGACCGTGAGAAACTCCAGCTCATAGTCGGGCGCAACTCGCTCTTGCTCCTTTCATCTCGTCTCCGTTGCTCTCCTTATTCATAGTTCTCTTTTCGCCATGTCTGACCTTTGCCCCGTCTATGCACCCTTCTTCAGCGCCATGGTAAGCCTTCATTTCCTTACTTTGTATTAGGGGCCATCAAGCTTAAAATATCCCTCTGTCTCTCTAGGGCTGCACCAGTGCCATCGTCTTCACCTGTAAGCCAAGGAGGTTCCCGGGCTCAAACTTCAGAGAACTAATGAGGCTGCTCTGTTTGGGGTAACATATAGGCATAGGAGCAAGGTTCGCGGTACTCTTTTCCGTCCTCCTTTAACCCAAGGCTCAACCATTACACAGTTATGGAACTGCAAAATCCGGTGTTGGCATTTCTGCCATGTCCGTTCTGCGCCCAGACTTGATGATGAAGTGTGTCGTTCCAGTCATCATGGCCGGTATTATCGCCGTACGCCCATCTTCCTCTTCAACCTTCAAAGTTACCTAACATGCCTACAGATTTACGGTCTCGTCGTCTCGGTCCTCATTGCTGGTGACCGTGTGTCTTACTTCTTTCTTCACCCAATATCTCTGTGCGCTCAAGGCTTTCCCAACTAGTTTCGGTTCAGATGTCACTTGCCCAAGGTTTCGTTCAACTCGGCGCGGGTCTCGCAGTAGGGCTCGCAGGTCTCGCTGCTGGGTTTGCCATTGGTATTGTCGGTGACGCAGGTGTCCGAGGCACGGCTCAACAGCCCAGGCTCTTCGTCGGCATGGTATGCCTTCCACCATCATTACAGTCAACCGATATTCATGTTGTACCCCTGACAGATTTTGATCCTCATTTTCGCTGAAGTCCTAGGGCTCTACGGTAAGCATATATATAATAATGCATAGTCAACTTCTGCTCATATCGTCGTCTTAGGTCTCATTGTTGCCCTCATCATGAACACGAACGCCAGTGAGATGAAGAATGCTGTACGTTTCTCGGTCCCTTGCGCAGTACGTCAGCAGTTACTAACACCCCGGTTCCAGTGTCTCTGAGCGAAAGTAGTGTACTCAATTGAAGGCTGTGGACTTAATTCCTCTTCTACTTTCATGTTGTTAGCCGCAGTAGTCTTACTCCGTATTCGATACCACATGCATGGATTCTAGCATGTACTGTACCCTGTGGAAGAGTGCAACTCAGTAATCACGTTCACGACATTCTTTCTATGTGGATATGGGTGCGGGCAATGTCTGAAGTGGGTTGATAGAATTCTTGAGCTTGAGCCTTGCAAGAATACAGGAATCAGTTCCACTCGTGCGCGTGTGATCTGCGTGTGGTTCTCCGCGGGTCGCATCTGGGGAAGCGTATCACTTAATCCAAAACTGTCAGTTTCGTCTCTCAACCCCGCTTATTCCTGCTATTACGACTGTAAATTCCAGCCTTCCTACACATATTCATCATAATGGAGAATCCTTCAACGCCAGTCACCGCAGATTTCTCTTCTTCTCCGCCAAAACGGACCAAGATTGTCCTGCTCGGCGACCAGAGTGTTGGGAAGACTAGTTTAATTACAAGGTACATCCATTGCGCTAAACTCTGCTTCTGTTGACTGGCTTCTTTAGGTTCATGTATGATACATTTGACAACACGTATCAGGCAACTATCGGTATCGACTTTCTAAGCAAGACGATGTATCTTGAGGACCGAACAGTACGATTACAGCTTTGGGACACTGCAGGACAGGTACGTCGCTAATCCTGGCAGCATGATAACTAATGTAACTCTGTCATGCAGGAACGTTTCCGGTCGTTAATACCATCTTACATTCGAGATTCATCCGTCGCAATTGTCGTATTTGATATCACAAGTGCGTAAGCTAGGCGTCGAATACATGGGTTCACCGCTGAGAGAATTTCTCAGACCGTCAGTCATTCTTATCAACGACGAAATGGATTGACGATGTTCGCTCGGAGCGAGGGAATGATGTTATAATCGTACTCGTAGGGAACAAGGCAGACTTGTCAGATAAACGGTACGTCTTGCCCTATAATTTATCATCTCTAATGTTTTCACTGATTCACTTGAAGACAGGTAACTCTGGAGGAGGCTACAGCAACGGCAACAGGCCTGAACATCATGTTCATGGAAACATCAGCTAAGGCCGGGCATAATGTGAAGACATTATTCAAGAAGATAGCAATGTCATTGCCGGGGATGGAGAAGGAAGGGCAGGCGGAACAGAATGCCAGTACGTTTGATACGAAGATTTATTTCTTTTGAGCTAATCGCGTGGCACCCAGAAATTGACGTATCAACACCTGCAGCGAACGAGGTTCCTGAAGCCTCACAGTGCAATTGCTAGTGGGTGGGCAAAGAGGTTTTTTCTTTTCGTTGCTACATATACGTCATGTAAACCAGCCAACTAGCTGCTAACATGTACTGTACCGCCATATGTAAATGAAGATTACATCGTACCCCGACTGGATATCGGACAGTGCTCCCCGGACCCGCCGCCGCTGTTTGGCCTGTGGCGGTGAGTCAGCCAAGTAGCTACTTATTAATATAAGAGCCATCACTAAGAGTAGCGCTTACAAATTGAAAACTGTGTCCTCTACGTCCAACTTCAAGCTTCAAACACAATGGAAAACCAACCCCAGCAACATCTTTTTACATGCATATCATGCTCCATTGCATTCTTCTCTGCGGAAGAACAGCGTAAGTCATTTCCTTGGGGGAGTTTCAATACGCAAAACTTTTTTTAACAACCATTCACAGGTGCACACTATCGATCCGACCATCATAGGTATAATATGAAGCGTAGAGTAGCAGGGCTACCCCCAGTTAGTGCAGCAACGTTCAATGAGAAGGTTTTGGAACGGAGGACAGAGACCGCCGTGATGTCTTCGTTGAAAGGTTCAACTTGTGAGGTTTGCAAGTAAGACGCAAATTATTCCTTGCCCATATTTTTACTAATTTCAGTATTAGCAAAACCTACTCTTCGGAGAACGCTTATCGGTCGCACATCGTCTCCAAAAAGCATAAGGAAAACGAGGTTAAAGCAGCCCGGAAACCCCAGGTGGTTGAAGCTGCACAAGAGGAAGCGGAAGCACACACTAAGGCCCCTCTGCAAACGGAAGAGATCTCGCAGCCACCTGCACCACTAGAGGAAGAAGAGAAACCAGATGCCGTGTCGCTGACTGTCGAGGATGGGGATTCAGAAGAAGATATCAACCAAACTATAGACCAGAAAATTGCTGCTGCACGCTCCCGTCTCACCCCATCACATTGTCTTTTCTGCCCACTCCAATCCTCTTCATTAGAAGACAACCTGTCGCACATGTCATCATCTCATTCCTTCTTCATCCCCGATACCGACTATCTCATCGACCTTCCTGGTCTAATAACCTACCTTGGCGAAAAGATTGCAGTAGGCAATGTCTGCATATACTGCAACGGGAAAGGGCGGGAATTCCGCACTCTGGACGCCGTGCGCAAGCACATGATAGACAAGAGCCATTGCAAGGTAGCATATGAGACGGAGAATGAACGTCTAGAGATCTCAGATTACTATGACTTCACAAGTTCGTACCCCGATGCCAAACCGAAACGCGCGAAGAAGGTGAAGGCAACGGAAGGTGACGAGGAATGGGAGGACGTAAGCGGAGAAGAGGACGATGGAGATGTTGACGAGGTTGTTGACGAGGAATACGATTCCGATGATTCCGACGACAGCCTAACAGAGAACCAGATAACCTATGGGGATACCCATTTGGAACTTGTTCTTCCTTCTGGGGCACGGATAGGACACCGAAGTATGCGACGGTATTATGCCCAGTCGTTCCCTGGTGGGGGGAAAGCTCAAGATCCAAACTCCGGCGCTGCCATAGTTCGTCGATTGTTAGCTGACAAAAATTCGCAGCTAGTACCTCTGAAGGGTGGTTTCGGTGCATTTGGTAGTGGGACACAGGTGGTGAAGGCACGTAACAAAGGGGAGGCCAAGGAAGCAGGCAGACACGTTCGCGAATTCCGTGATCAGGCTCGCCGAGAGCACTTCAAGACCAAAGTTGCTTTCAAACACAACAACCAGAAGCATTTCAGAGATCCATGTGAGTCTTAACATCACGATACATACCGCGTTTCTGACGTTTCCACAGTATTGCAGTGATCCTGTTCCATCATTGCGACGTCAAAAATATATCTAACATAGTTCCATACTTCACAAACATTCATACTCGTCCGATAACTATTAAGTGCTGGCTATGCATAGCGAGAATACTGCGACGCGACTACGAAACACCGGAACATGAAATGCAAGGGTATAGAAAAAACGTGAACCAATCATTAAGTACGAAACGAGAGACGAGACTAGAGAACGGGAAAACAATATATATCTAATACAGATAGGCGGCAGGAACTACTCCTTCTCTTCCTGTCCTGACATCACGAGCGTACCACCAACTAAAGGCGACATCAGTTTGCGTAACAAGGCTCGATGAAAGAGTACTCACGCGTGGTCCCGATCGTCCAACACTTCCACTTCTGCTCCAGCAGTAAGGGGAAGTTCGCCCTCGCCTGCCCCATCAAATGAATACCGTGCATGCGCGGGGCGACTTGTCTCTTCCATGCCCATACCGTGGAAAGCATCTGAAGGTGTTTCAGCACGAACATAGTTGCTTGCATCTGGGCCATAGGGATCATTATCGCGGGCCTCAGCCAAACCCTTTTCATCTCCTTTCTCTGGGAAAGGACTGGGGCTGGTACTAGAGCCAATGATGGTGCCCCTTGTCGCAGCATTGACATGCTCAAGTAACGACGAAGGACGATGGTGGATCGAATCGTCATCGTCTTCCTGAACATCCTTGTTCAACTTGTCGTCACGATCGCGCCTCGAGAAAAGTGTCCATAGTATGCCAATCAGGGCCAGTAAGAAGACAATACCAGCGGAGATGGCAATCGATATCAGGATCACAATGCCCGTCGCCAGGAAGTCTATGTGTATGTTAGAAACTAGCTCAAGATCATTTCATTTTTTTTGCACTCACGATGCTGATTAAAACTGAAGGTCTTGAATGAATGGAACATAGATGCCACGAATCCGGCAGTTCCAGTAGCAGTCGAGGAGACAATGTACGGCACAAAGCTTTCGCCATCGAACAAGGCACTGGAAGCGTTGCCAAACGTGGAGTCATCCAATGACCCGGATATCATCAGCATTCGGTCGGCCTCAATGAGAGCGTTGCCCGGATGAGTGTCCTGCAAGGGAACCATTGCAAGCTGCGAAACCACCGTGTTTGGCTGGAAAGAAGAAGCTAAAACTGATGTTAGAGAAGGGTACTCCTCTCAACACTAAATCAACGTACCCAAAGTCGTCCAGTTCGCACCATTATAATGAGACAAGAACGAGGCACCATCGCTAGACCTGTGGTGTTTCGTGAATGACTGCAAGCAAAATGAAGACCCCTCAATACTTACTTTCCAGCTGCAAAAATGCTACTTGTGTTCCCATTATTGATTTCCAAAGCAGTCACAGGTCCTGGTAAGTCTGATGCTGGACCGACAGCAGCCCAGGAAGAGTTAGAGAAACTCATTTGGGCTACATTTGCCACAGCGCCTCCGTCTAGTCCAATGGAGCCGGCAGCGATCAAAATGTCCTGGTTGTTCTACATAAATTGTATTAGATCGCGGAAACGAGGAGTATTACGATTCCTTACCCCAGCATAGAGCACTGTGGAGACCTCTCCTTGAATACCGTTCCCGAGAGAATTCCATTGCCTCGAAGATGTATCAAGCGCACATATTGCCTGACAACGGAATGAACCAGCCTGAGCAAAGTGTCCAGCAACAATGATCGTGTTTGGCTTGGCAGTAGAGCTGCTGATCGACCGAACAGACACAATTGAGCCATCCGAAGTTTGGAGTGATTGGATACCACTCGTTTCCCACTGTTGCGACTGTAGATTGTAAACAGCAAATCCATTGGCATTGACGTCTGAGATCGAGAACTCGCCACCGACGTAGAGGAAGTTATTCTCCACGAACAGTGTTCGGACTGTACCATTGATTTGATTACCAGGAAGGGCTTTTAATGTAGCCTCATCTTGGTCATATATCGCAAGACTTTGTGACCTCTGGGAGCCGAATGCCGAACCAGAAGGCAAGAACGAG
The DNA here is from genome assembly GCA_037176845.1 of Paramarasmius palmivorus. NCBI lineage: Eukaryota > Fungi > Basidiomycota > Agaricomycetes > Agaricales > Marasmiaceae > Paramarasmius > Paramarasmius palmivorus. The sequence goes on along the minus strand of JAYKXP010000054.1, from coordinate 217,042 downwards.
AAGTTCCCGCCAATGATCGCAACCTCGCGGGAGGAAGAACTGTTGGTCCAAAATGCACCTGCAAGTACAGCTGGTGCCGGAGCAGGAAGAGGAGCAGGAAGAGAAGCCAAAGAGCTGCTCGACTGCCTCTTCGCGAAAACACGCGGAAACTTAACGTGGGACATCCAGGATGTACGCGCAATATAGGATCGTTTGCGCGCTGAAGCCGAAGTGGAAACACCAGCGACGCCACCCAGAGGTGCACTCAACGGAGTAACCTTGGGACCATTGTCACCATTGCTAACCATGACTATACCATCGGATCCAAACTTCTGGAAAGCGGAAACACTACCAGCAATATATTGCGTCGAGTCTGTTCCATTTGCGACCATGGTCATACTTCCAACCACGAAGCCGCCGCTGTTTGCCCATATGGAAGCACTAGTGTCCCAAACGGCGATACCAGGTGCGTCAATTCCGGAATTATCAGAGGCTGAAGTGAGGATTGATGTAAAGTTTCCGATGACCTGTAGTTTGCCGTTCGAAATGTCCAAGCCTGTTACGGGGCCGTTCAAACCAGCTCCGAGCGCACTCCATCTCTTGGTCTGCACGTTGTACGAGCCAATGTTCTTCACCAGGCCGTTTGTTGAAGCTGCTGCAGTGTCTTGGAAAGAACCTCCGACATACAAATTATCACCATCAAGCAACAACGCTGCAACGGGACCATCCAATCCGTTGTCACCGAGAGCCTCCAATGCACCGTTAACAAAGGCTACAATGTTTCGAGCGCTAGAAGCTGGGCCTGAGGACAACGACAAGTTGCCACCGAGGAATACTGCACCATTGGGGTGGTGCACCACACTAGTGACAACGGCGTTTCCAGAATCCACATTGGATGACCCACCCAATGCATTGAAGAGGCCCAAGCCGGCAGAGTCGTAGAAAGTAAGGGTGTTGTTGGGGAGAGTCTTGGTGGCATCGCTACCGGACGAGGATAAAGGCCATTCGAAGAAACCAAATGCATTGCGAGAATTAACGCCTGTCGTGCCACCATTTGAATCGCCTGAGGAGCTGGTATCCGCGGAGAGGAGGGTCAACTGGATTCTGTCTGCGACGATCTCGTACTTCCCATTTTGACCTGAGCCCTTGGGGTTGTCATCTAACCTCATCACTACTGTCGTGGTAAAATCAGAGGATGACGGTATGACAGGACCGGTATAGATGGGGACAACCGTGTTGTCAGGGTTCGCTTGGTCAACAGAGGTGATAGTGGGCGGTAGATCCCTGCCTGGGAATACCGAGACACTGATAGATGTTCGAGCACCACAATCATTGGCACATCCCGGGATGACCATTGAGATCTGGTACTGTCCGGAAGCTGAAACGTATGGCATCCACGTGAAACTGGGCCCTGAAGATGGGGAAGTACCAACGTCAACCTCAGAGACCAGAATAGATTGAATAGTGCCAGGAATGTCCGTGTTTGACTGCTGAGCTACCCAGTCACCGGTGCGTGAAGTGTTGGATGGATTGGGTGCAAAACATGACTCGCCGTTATCATCAGGAACTGCCGATGCAAAAGCGCCAGAGGAAAGGATCTGGGCGATATGCAAACCAGGGCTGGAACCAGTCCACTGAGATAACTTGATTTGCACACCGGTTATAGAAAGATCACTGGGGAATAGGAAATCCTGGTACAGGATTGAGGAATCAGTGGAAAGGGGGCAGGGATCGGAACATGTGACATTCTGGTTCGTGACAGGATCGAGATATTTCAACGTTTGAACGTTGTTGTCTGGGATGGTAGTTACGCTGGAAGAGTGTATGAGCAACATTTTGGACATAGATTCACGAGACTACAAACCTGAAACCTGTCGTTCCGTGGTTAGGCTGGAAGGTATTCCCAAGTCGAACACCGCTGGCAGAGATGAAGGAAAACTTTCTGATGGTGACGACGGCGGTGTTTGCATCTGCAGCGAACCAAGAGTTGCCTGGACCATCTTCACCCGAGGGGCAAAGGATGTTATTGATGTTACTAAACTGTGGGTCTGATGTTGATGGCGAGCCGTCGACCTGTGCATTCTGGAGTGGTACAGGTACAAGGGAGGAGGAGAATGGCGTGGCTCCTGCTGAGAATGGGACGTTGGGATTGTTCGTTCCATTCAAAGTACCGTTTCCTTGGAATGAGGCGACGAATGATCCAGCGAAGAACAGACTTGTCTGCGAGGTATTGGAAGTGATGGCGTACACGTGGCTCTGTGCACCAGTGACGCCGACGAAGGGGGGCTGCGACCATGAGCCTGCCTTGACATCCCAAACAGCTACGGAACTGCCTGGTGTCGTGAATTTCCCTCCAACCCACACCTTGTTATCCTTCGAGTCACAGTAAATAGCGTCGATTTGTCCATTAGGACTATTCGAGCCGAGGGCTGAGAATTGTGAGGAAGAAGGTTGATACGACGCGATGTTGGACGCGGGAATGGAACCAACTGAGGAAAAGGAGCCGGCGAGATAGAAAACTCCGTTAAGCGCACAACCTGCAGATATACGACCGCCAGTGTTGGTAGAGGTGAGGAAAGCTAATGAGCCATCCGAGGAGCGGGAAAAGAGCGTCGATGACGAAGAGTCGAAAGAGAGCGACGAATTTTGAAAAAAGTCAAATCCAGCAAATGAACCCGCTAAACCAACTTTGCCCATACGATCGAAATCGACTTGGGGAAGGGCGGCTCTGACGACATTGCAGACGAGAAGAAGAATGAGGAGCATGGTGTCGGGAGGAGCTCGTCGTCGCATAGGACGACGGCGAGGAGGTAATGGACGATGATGGGGGATGTTGAGCAACAACAAGCACGCTCGTTGACCGTTTCACACGCACAAGTTTCAAATTCAAAAGTTTTTGTCACATTCTCAGGTCACTGTCACGCCGATGGGCTTATCACGTGATGTCGCTTCTCAAGTCTAGGCCTACATTTCCTCTACTACTCCCAAAGTTACTCTCCATCCCTCTTCACCTTGACATCGCTCATATCTACATTCATTCCCACACCATTGAGGAAAGGAGAGGCTTGGTCAAGTAATCTGAATGGGCATGTGTAAGGCCACCACGATAAAAGTTCAACGCTACTGCACTCACTGTGGGAAACGAAGTCGGTGCATAACGGGCTGAGCTCCATTGTTGAATAATTCTGTGGTTTCCGCAGAATCCTTCGATTGCGCAGTATGCCTTGCATTCATATCTAGCCACGTTTCCGAAGACGTTGTGTAGAGCTTCAACCACTGGGTGAGGTAGGCATCTTCGCTGGGTTCGGGAGCATATTGATAGGCAGCAATTGCAAGGGCAGTTGCTAAAACACCGTTTCTCCATGCAGGCGACGTGAAGCCTAAACTACAATGAGAAGGAATGAAGAGAAATAAATGGCAGTCGTCCGCACCTTCTTTGGGATAAACAGTATTGTCATGTTCCTCCGCATGGTGATGTTCATCGTTTGAGTGTGAAGATGCATTTCTTCGACCGATTATTGACGTAGAGGAAGAGGGTTGTGCCCGAGACCGAGCCAGCAGCGCTGCTCTGGCCAACATGGCGGTAGAATTAAAGTCGGAAAGCGCGTGACAATTGTGTGACAATGTCACTCTCAAAATGCGTTTACGAACTCCGAGTCTCTCCTCACCTTGGGGGAAATTACAGTCAGGGATACCAATGGCAACTCTTTCTTCGCAAGGACTTTTGACTCGTTTTATCTTCCGGTCTTGGAACTTGTGCCTTTGGTTTAGATCTCTGAAGTATACTATGAATTCTTTCACTGGTAACGTCTCGTCTTGGTCTCGTCGAGAATGCATCCCCTGCCAGCCTGTATTTGTTGGCGCCTGGTGAAGAGATATCAAGGAATGGTCGGCATTTACCTTTACAGTACTCGATTATTGTAAGCTACCCCACAACTCCACATGTACCGCACGCTCTCGAAAATTCCTTGATGCTCAGTCTTCCAACTCGTTGTACGTTCGATAAACTTCAGATTTTGACGTCATCTGACTTTTTGAAAAGCATATAAGCCTGTCATCCCTATACGTCTCCCGCAATCGCGACTTTGTAAACAACCACCACATTCTACCTTTTTCACTATGCCTACCGAACACACATTCTACGCAGACGCCGTCCTTTTTGATATGGTATGTCCCTTTCTGCTTTGCTACGTGACGCTCGCTAAATATGGTATAGGATGGCACCCTTACAGATTCCATATCCGCCGTCGAAGCCGCTTGGGGCAAGGTCGCCAACGATATTGGTCAAGACCCCGCCAAAGTCATCGCAGCTACACACGGCAAACGCGCTATTGACAATCTCGCCCAGTTCAAACCCGAAATTCCTGCGCACGCCATGGACGAGGAAGTTCAAAAGTTCGAAGAGTCTATCTTATACTTTGCCGACGCGTATCATCTGCATGGCCCAGGCGCAAATCCTCCAGAGAACACCTTTCCTTCCAGCGGAGCCTCCTCCGACGCCAGTACCCCCGCTCTATCGGTATCTGGCTCCTCTCCAAGCTCTCGATCCTCTTCTTTTGCTGCTTCTGATGCTCGCCGTCCGTCCTTTGGCTCTCGCCTTGAGAGCAACCTCCAGCGGGCCGCTTCCGAGCCGCGCATCGTTGATCTTAGCCGGAATGATTATGAAGACGCTATTGTGGAAGGCACGCAAGAATTGCAGCCCAAGGACAAACAAGTGGTTCAAGACGAACTCGAAGCATGGCAGATCGAAGCAGCTGGCGTCGACCGTTCAGTCCGTATTCTGCCAGGAGTCAAGAAAATGATCGAATCCATTCCTGATGGACGCTGGGCAGTGGCTACATCTGGTGCAAGAACTTATGGTAAGCAATCACGACTTACCTCGCGGTAGCCTTGAGGATGCTGACTACTTCTTCTCACTAGCGTACGGCTGTATGACACGCGTCGGGATCGAACCGCCTCCTGTGACCGTCACTGCAGACGACAAACGTCTGAAGGCAGGCAAACCAGCACCCGATCCTTTTTTGCTGGCCGCCAAACGCCTCGGATACGATATCAAGAATTGTGTCGTTTTCGAAGACTCGCCTAGCGGTATACGTGCGGGAGTGGCGAGCGGTGCTACGGTCATTGCGGTATGCACTAGTCACGAACGGGAAAAGATCGAGGGTTTGGGTGCCCACTACATCGTGGAAAATATGGATTTTGTCAAGTGCGAGGTTGACCCAGAGACGAACAAGTTGAAGTTCACTGTGCAGGCCTAGAGAACTGATGGATAGATACCCTTCTTTTATTACAGATTGTTGTAGAGTATTTTTTGGTGTATCCAACGTGATGTATGGTCAAACAGGTATATCACAATTCAATGTCCGTGCAACGACGTAATTACAGGATGCCGTTCGACAAGGTGTAAGTATGATCGTGTGCGAAGAGGAAAGAGGGAGAAGGGCTGGAAGTAAAAGGGTAGCATGAAAGAAACGTTATGGACAAGTCGTGTCACTGAGCAGGCGTAGCATTTCCTGAGACGGACGGCGCATGAGTCAAAGACATTATTGGGATGCAATCTTCGTACTCACTTGATCATGAACTTTCGGGACCACTGCTTTACACCAAGACAAAGACGGCAGACAAGGCGGCGACCACGGCACTCATCGATGCACCCAATCCAATAGCACCACTGTTGTCGCCCTCCTGGCGGAGCGGAGTGACAGGGCCAGAGGAAATGGGAGAGAAGACACAGGCGGAGGGTTGGCCAGATGCAACGGAAGTGATGGTCACTGGTCCAGACGCAACAACGGAGGTAGAAAATCCTGTCCCAGCGATGGAGGTGACAGTAACTGGTTCAGAGCCTGTTCCGCCAACAACGGAGGTGACAGTGACTGGTTCAGAGCCTGTTCCGCCAATAACGGAGGTGGCAATAGTGATGGGCTCGCTACCTGTGCCTCCGATGGAAGGTGTAGCAGCTACACTTGAGATGGCCCCCCCATTGTTGCGAGCCGCGATAGATGCAGTCACGGTGGCCGTAGGTGCAGTGTCGGCGAGGGAGGATGACACAGGGACACCAATAACAGATGTGACAATGGAAGTGGTGCCGTCGGCGATGCTAGTGAAGGATGCGACTGCCCCAGAAGAGACGGTAGTGGGGGATGCAACTGGCCCGGAAGAGACGGTAGTGGGAGATGCGACTGGCCCAGAAGAGACGGTGATGGGTGTGCCAGCGATCGATGTGATACCACTGCCAGCGGACGTGGTCGTAAGTGGCACACAAACACCGATGGTCGAGCTGCCACCTGCGAATATCGTAGATGTACCGCCGGGAGCCACCACCGTAGAAGTGCCTCCGCCACCAAAAATCGTCGACGCAGTGGGACCAGCGATCACCGTCGAAGCAGTGCCACTGAAGATTATGGTAGTGGGACTAGCTATCACCGTCGAGCCAATACCATCACTAGCGAAAATCGTAGTTGTAGGTCCTTCTGATCCAGTAGCAATGACTGTGATGGCTGAAGAGACGACCTGTTGCGGGATCTGGGGGACAAAATCAGATACGGAATGTTACTAGGAAGGCATGTCTCAGACATACTGCTACGACGTAGGATGCTCCAAGAGTGAGGGCCACAGAAACAGTGCGAAGAAGGGAGTTCATCGTGAATACTTTGCGTGAAGGTGAAAGAACAAAGAGAAGAGAAGATGAAGGTGCTGGTGGAGCATCTGGCAGGTCATGTCATGCCTTTATATGAAAATCCTCGTGTAGAGATATCTGCATCATCTTTGTAATGGTCATCGTTTGTTTTCGGTGTTCTTAGCAACTCATTCGCATGTCGGGCAGTTATTGCCTTAAGATGCAGACGCTGAAGGTCTGGGAAACGCGAGGGGCTAGGCAATTCACGCGGATGGGCAAGTCCTCAACTGTATTGCAATCATTCCGCAGTATAGGCTTGTTGAGTGCTGCGGCTCGTCAACCGGTACCTGACAACTGTAAGTCCTTTAGAAACGGATGTTAACGACGCCACAATAGACATACCTGGTGTGGCGGCTGAATTTTGAAGTAGCGAGAAGGGGGAAAGCCCGTTTCTGCGTTCCAACGCGCAAGACCACGATATCGCTGTATATGGTGCTTTTCATAGGTGCTGAATAATTGAACACTTGTGAATCCTCTGTAGAGAAGCACAACCGAACTTGACCCGGCTCGTTGATATTTAATCAACGGGCGAGGTAAGGTGCTGCGGAAATTTCAATCATGTTTCGAAACAGTGGTTCGTGATACCTTCACAGCTTTTAACAGTCGGCATTTGAGATTCTTGACGGTTTCGACGTGCCGTCCGAAAGAGTTCTGTCCGAATCAGTCACGTCCGGCTTTGAATAAAAGAAAAAACGTAGCTCAGCCACGCGTGGTTCGACGAGATTTCACCGCCTACAATGATAAGAGACAGAAATAGGGCGTCGCGTGTACCCGTGAAGAAATCACCGTTTTCCTGGGCATTGGGCTTCCCTGGATGGCAAGGTATATGGATGAAGCCGGTATCTTGCGCGATAAAGGCCAATCCATCGCGATATTCGTCAGCGGTCAAAGATCTCCTTTCAGAATCCTTGTATCAGCCCTGACTAGCACACAAGAGAATCTGTCAACCATTACAGACCCTTCGAACCTTAGAAACGAAAGGTTCCTACCGGTCTACGTTGCTGAAGGACCCGGACATCCCAATGAGGAGTCGGAGGACGCCAAGTCGCAGAAAGTGGACTCAGAAGCAAAAAGATTCCGACTGATGCATATCATTCCGTTGCACAGAAGGTTGGGATCACCCTGAATGTGATAGACCTGAGGTCTTGAGTCTTAGGTCTGTAATAGCGTCCTAGTCAAAGGTGGCCTTGAACGGGTGCCTGGTAAACGTCCATGAATCGCTGTGGGCCAGTCATGCATGCAAACACCGGTTATCAAGATATGCTTACACTGTGACTGACTTGAACACCGGATGCCTACGCAGCAAGCATCAGGAAAAACTTACTTTGTAAATTTACCTAAATGTTTCGAAATTTGAAGCAATTTAGGAGCAAATATAAATTCCTGATTATTTCTGCCAATTATTTAGGTCCCGGACGCGTTTTGGTAAATAACGCCCTATAACGACTCACGTTCAGCGCATTTTGCTTCTCGTTATTGTGTAGTATTTCCTCAAATCACGGAAGTCATATCTTTATAGGACGAGAAAGTTATCAACGATTTATATTCAAGACTATACTGAGTACATAGCTGATACTAGTAACTACACACTACAACTACACCCCGCCGTGGACTATAGAAACCTTCGCAGCGCAAAACCAACAGTTAAAATGAGAAATTGATTGACCTACAAGCGTGAATATATTAGCGATGCAAGCTACATGGAGGGCTGCAGAGTATGCTCACCATCAATCACCATCAACAGGGTCGGAGACGGCATACCGGGATCCGGCTATGTTTTGAACACTAACATGCAAGGCCGGCTCTGGAAAACAAAGGTGTAATCCTTGCAACGAGAAAGAGATCGACAGGTGGGTGTTGTTCTGGTTGACGTTGAGCAATACTTGGATGTGGGAGCCGGGGAAAGAATGGTCAACCACTAGCACCAATGCAAAACGTCAGATATCAGGATGTAGAGCCAATAAATGCTCACTCACCAGCTGGTCAGATTCTCCCAGTTGTGTACCAGAAGGCGAGAACCGAGATACTCAAAGGATGAACATGGGGAACATGAAACGAGCGTCGAGACTCAGAGTGCCGCGATATTTGATGTGCTGGCAATTGCCCGGGGTCACGGCATCTTCCGGTGTGACTGCATAGCTGTTACCCAGTGGCTTGTCACCAAGTAACTTGTCACATGTTGACCACGACTTTGTGATTCTGTCCTCAGGCCTCAGCGCCGCTCACTCCCTCTCACTCGGAATGCTCTCAGAGTCTCTCATTCCACTTTCTTGCAGTCTGGAATCTGTGGCCGCTTGTATTACGGAAGGATGATTTTGGACGACGTGTATCCAAGGTGTGTTATCCCTGCGTTATCGTACACTCCCGATAGCTCATTCTTGATACCTAAGGCATCCAACTTGGTCAGTTCACATAATAATATGTTCATTACGCTGCCACCCTATTCTTCACTACAATATCAAGTCTACAAATGTATCTATACCCCTTTGTAGTATGTTCACACAATCCAGATAAATTACGAGTTACTAGGACTGAGGGATTTTGATTTTGTCCAATTTACAGAAACTGAAATGTTGAGATATCAATTTCCCGCAATACTATGTGATTTTGTTCAATTTACCCCGACGCCTAACACTGGATGATAATTTACGAAAATTACATGAAATATCTCGTAATTCACAAAGTAGGTTTTTCCTGATGTCAATTGTATGGAGGAAAGTAGATTTGACGGAGTTGATCAATATTGTCTGAATCTGAGCAAGTCGGAGGCTTCGTCAAAAAATTGTGTATTCGTTTATCATCAAAGGTACATTCCGTCATTTTTCAATCTCTGGTTATTTTGCGATGTGGTTTCGGGATCGTAGACTTCGACACGTACGGCCTGCTTCCATGGCACTAATACCTGCCCAACGTATCGGCCGTGGACACTCTCCAGATACATTCCTGCCCGTACTACGCCATCCCACAGGTCCCGACCTTCTTCTGAACACCCAGACGCCTTTATTCCCATCAAGCGAAACTCTTCAGCATCTCCCAATAACAGATTTAGCTTTTGGTCAGTCCCAATGAAAGTTCCTAAGAACACGCGACCATCGACTATTGAGATTCGAAGATGTTTATGGAGAAGATCTCGAAGAACTCGGACTGGGTTTGGAGTTTCAGGGATTGGCAAGGGAGATGGAATGACAGGATTAGTTGGGATGAACGAAGGGATCATTGCGGTCGGTGACAGAGCTAGTGTCGTGAGAGTAAATGTAGGAGTACTAGTTCTGGAGGTGCGCAATCCCCTTATACGGTCAGTTTTTCCCACGCGGCAGCCTCCCGCCAACCGTCATCCTCTCGACGGCCGGTGATTTTTTCATCCATCTAGCCCAAGGATGATGCTACTCTTGCTGTAGTGTACACTTTTTTTAAACCTACCAATGTATCCCTGGATTTCTTTTACAACAGAGAATCAATGACTCAGTAAAATGCCCTAAAAATAGGGTTTTCGGCAGCTCATGACCAAAAAGTAATAAAATACGTCCAAGAATGTATTTTTTACTCATTTTCAGGGATAGTTCTCACCAAGAAGCAAGGGAAAAAATCAGCGAGAGTTGAGTAAGTTACTGTTGTCGATGGCACCGCCAAAATTTGTGTGACAAGTGTGACACGCGGCATTTGCATCCTGCCAACTCGCGACGCGTCGACGAAAGACGCGTCGTGTAGTTGAATCCACGCTCCCTCTGCTTAGCTTTTTGTTATAAACACCCTCTTTTCATTCTGGAACAGGTTCCGATACTCTAAATCGCTCGTTCATCGATATTCTCCCACCCTTTCCCTTGATAGTTTCGGATCTATTCATCATGACTAAACGCACTCGCGCTCAACGGGAACACACTGCATCAATGTCAAATGCGAAGAAGAAGATCAGTGAGAATATAGCTACATCCGAAGATACACATGACGTCACAGATCCTCCGAATTCCCCTCCACGGAAACGCCAGACTCGTTCTCATATGTCGGATCTCCAGAAGGAATGCAAGTCTCTATCTGCTCAGATTGATGCTCTCTCTGCTAGAGTCGATGCGGATGCAGGTACCATAGCCCTCCAGCAGGAGGAAATCAAGAGGTTGACGGAACTAGTAGCTGAGCTGCGGGGATTTCTGTCATTGGCACGGAAATGCGAACGAGAGGCTATGGATTCAAAGAACGAGTGGTACAACGAGCTCAGGAATCTCCGGAAAGTTCATTCACGTACTGAAAACGAACTTGGATGCTTGCAGTCTCAATGTCTTGTGCAGGAGGAAAGGATCAGTGATCTGGAGAACGAGAACAGTAGCTTGCACGCAGAACTCAAGCGATATCAGGGACTCTTAGACGAATCAAACACTCTCTATGGCTCTACCGCTGCCGAGCTGCGAATTTCACACTCGGAAGAACGCTCATTACGCGCTAAACTTCGCCGTTCGCTCACATCTCGTGATATTGCCAAGGAAAAGGCTCGACTTGCTCAAGCTCAACGTGTATGGTCGTTACTTGCCAAAGGTGTCTACACACCGACTGCACGAGCTCTTTCACGACAATTTGTTAGCTTTGGCATGGCAGAGAAGCACGTTGGAAAGGCTTTGCAGCTTGCTGGAGCTGCCGCTGGTCTGAAGGTCATAGGCCGTATGGGTGCACGTACAGTTGGACAAACAATTCTCGAGGGAGGACTGGCTGCCAAAATCCAGAGTGGATATGAAATCTCTCGTGCTCCAGGTACTTGAACTGGCTTATATGTGCTATTGATTCAGCTGATGTTGCAACACAGCAATTGCTATTAGTGGTGATGCTACATCCCACAAGAATGTCAACTACGAAGCTACACATGTTACCATGTCTGTTCCAAATTACGCTGATCAGTCCAAACCTGATTATATCGCAACACGCGCATTCAACATTGACTCCACTGTTTCTCATCATGCTGAGGTCCAGCTTGAAAGCTGGAAACGGCACATCACCGAAATCGAACATCTTCTCAAGAATTCACCATTTGCCCGGCGCGTGGGCCTCATTTTCAACGCTGCCACTTTCGCACGTGTCTTGAAAGCCTATCACAGTGATCATGCAGCTGATCAAAAGAAGCTGTACCGTCTCTTGAAGGAATGGAAAGCACAGGTCATTCGGATCGAGCTTGGTGAAGACCACCTGCTCTCCCTTGATCCTGCTGATGCTCTCAAGCTTCTTGACGATGTCAAGAAAGCTTGCATCTCTGCAGCTGGTGGTGAGGACGCATGGAATGCTCTGTCTGACGAAGACCGTCAGCAGCATATCAAAGTTGGCCGTGATGCTCTTGCTCTGAAGCTTGGTGACGAGTGTTATGCGCAGCTTTCGGACGAGGAGAGGAGGATCATTGACCTCTTTTTTTGGGCTGGGTGTAGTATGCATAAAGAGTTGAACTCGGTTGTTGGTGGATATGCCCTAATGGAGACATTCTATATGGAATTCTGCCTCCCAGCTCCTGTTCTTCTGGCAAACAAGGATAACGACGCAACAATCAAGCTCTCGGAGGAGACGGGACAGGACACGGAAGCATCGGATCGGGCTAAGCGTGCTTCAAGTGAGTAAATTCAATCAGTATTACACTGTGACAAGCTAATACTGAGTTTCTTTCTCAGAGCGCGGGGCAGTCAAGCTTGCACAGCTTGCCGGGGCCTATTTCCGAAACAAGGACGACAAAAAGGGTGCTCAAGACCAACACCGTGACTACTTTCAGTGTACGCTTGACGAAGTTTCGCAATTCCCAAATGTTGGAGCATCTCGTTATCATTCTATCTGCCTCGCCGCCGCTCGTCTTCTCAAATACCTTCCAGAATACCGAAGCTTCATGCAGATGACTCATGACAAGAAAGATAAACCCGGTTTCAATCACATGGAGGCTAACATTGATAAGGCATTGAAGGACCCACCGACACTATCTGAATGTGCAGTGGTTGCGCTATACTATCAGATGATCTCGGGACCCTACGCGAGCCTTATGCGGGGCGACGGCAGCGATAAGCTCAACATGTTGAAGCAGGGACCTCTTCATCGAAATCTCATTGCTCACATACGGCGCCAGATCATGAATCCCAGCAACATTTTCGGAACTGATTCGTTGGAGCCGGCAGAGGACCTCTACTTGGCAAGTGTTTTTGCAGCCTCACCCGGTGGCACATGGCTAGATGAGACACTTGTCAACACAATCCTAACAATGTATCGAAAGGGAGAGCTACCATACCTCGTAGAGCTTTTCACCTTGTTCCTTGTTGGCGCTCTCGAAACCTGGGCTCGTTTCACCTCGGAATTCGACGACGACAGCATCATATCCAAGGCAACGGCTGCGGAGCTTGACTCAGTTCATGTACCCACCTCAAATTGTCCGAATGAAGGGCTTCTCGGCTCGATGCGAACCTCTCTGCGCGAAAAAGGTATAACTATTGGACACTTCAATGATCACCAACTTTTCAAAAGAAACGACACTCAAGCTTTTATGGATGCTATGTTTACAAACGAAGACCACGAGTGGCTACTACGGAAGGCTCGTGAGGTTGACCGGAGTGGGGTAGAGAAAAAACGACGTCGCATTCTTGTGGATTATGGGACACGGAAGGCAGCAGAGAGGCAGGCGAAATTAGCAGCAAGACTTGCAGAGAAAGCGGCGAGAGCGGCTGAGTTGGCCAAGATCAAGCTACTTTATGACGAGGAAGAGATTCAAAAGCTCAAGTACAAGAAGGACCTACTAGACCAGCTGGATATTTGGAGATCAATGGTGAAAGGCGTCAAGTATAAGAGTCACATGAAGAATAACGAGGCAAGGAAGGAGGAGCTTCTGAGGGTGGTGCGGGAATACTTGGCTGCTGGCGAGGACATTGAAGAGGATGCTGAGGAGCCAGATGACAACGAGGACTCGGAGGATGAGATGATCGATGAATGATTATGATGCTTTAACGACCACTTCCATGTATAACCACTGCTTCTGTATGCGGAAATCAATTGCTCTTGCTGGAGAAATGCCCTGTCGTGAGTCGGTTTTGAACATCCTTTGTTTGACGTGGCAGTTGAACATGAAAGATAGCCTACACGAGGCAACAATGATGCCATGACGCAGATTGCCGGGGGCAGTATCATATATCTTGGGAATGGCCGCGTCAAATTGAAAGCAGATTTTTCTACTATCTTATTACACTAAGAATAATTGATTCTGTATACTTTATGGCCCCATACATGTTGAGGAAGATCGAAGAACGGATTGTGCCACGAAATGCCATGTGGCTGCTGACTAAGCTGTTCAGGCGCGGAAGAGGGATTGCGCACCTCCACTAGTTCAGCAGAACTAGTGAAACTTCAATGTTTCTTCAACTCGCTCGTTTTTTCGCCAGCGAAGCTCCTCACATCCCTCACATACTTGAAGCTGAAATGGAGCCGGTAAAGTATGACAGTGGCCTTGCATTTTTTTCATGCTCTCCCAGGCAAGTGCATCATCTGATCATACCACGGTACTCTCCATCGCCTTAGAAAGAAAGCCGAGTAACCGGTTCAACTGGTTATAACACGACCTCATCCTACATCTTCTTCTCCCAAACATGTCGGGTTCCGTCGAGTCGACCACATCTACTGGACAATATCCTTCCACTAAGAAGGGCAGGAGAACCTTCTTGATTGGGGGAGGATGTACGGCTTTCATCAAGGTGGTTTTTGGGCGTATTGAACCATCGTCGCGTACTCATTGTTCATTCTACAGCCTCGAGCGACAAGAACAACAGAAGATGTAAGCTACCGCCACTCGGTCAATTGAGGTCATCTCATGTAGTTGATAGATGGGATTGGAGGCGGCGACGAAGGCGTTGCTTGATGCTGGTATGAAGTGTCGACGACCTGTGCCTGCACATACTGACCTATCCATTCCAGGTATAACGTATGACCAGATTGAGCAAGCAGTAGTTGGTTACTGCTACGGGGACTCTACCAGTGGTCAGGTAATGAAATGTCCCGCTATCACTTCATCGAAGACTCATCACTGTTCGGAACACCACAGCGTGCTCTCTACAACCTTGGTCTAACCGGTATACCTATCACGAACGTCAATAACAACTGTTCAACTGGATCTACCGCTCTTTTTCACGCCAACAACTCCGTCAGATTTGGTCAAGCAGAATGCGCTCTTGCCCTAGGTTTTGAGCGTATGAAGCCGGGTTCCTTGGGTACCAACTTCCCAGACCGAACACCACCTACAATTCTTCTCATGCAGCGTACCATCGAAATCGAGCAGGAAGTAATAGGAGAGAATCATGGCCCTGGTGCCCCGAGACAGTTCTCTGACGGAGCCAAAGAGTACTTTATGAAATACGGTGGTGGTATTGAACATCTCGCTAAAATTGGTTAGTACAAAATCCAGAAGAAGTCAGTGAGCTCATTCCCGTTGTTAGCATCCAAGAACCACACACACTCCTTGAATAATCCGTATTCTCAGTTCAGGGACGGTTGGACTGTCGAGCAGGTGCTCAAGGCGCCCAAGATCACCAACGAACTCACCAAGTTCATGTGCAGCCCGACCTCGGTATGATCGAATTCTACTTTGCAGCGGTCTTCTCACTCTTGGTTAACAGGATGGCGCTGCGTGCTGTATCGTCGCGTCGGAGGATTTCGTGCATAAGCATCATCTCGAAAACCAGGCTATTGAGATTGTAGCTCAAGCGCTTACGACGGATTACCCTGCTGTATTCGAATCGAAGAGTGCCATGGAAGTTGTTGGATATTCCATGACTAAAAACTGCGCCGACAAAGTCTTCACAGAGGCTGGCTTTGCCTCAGGAAAAGGCCGAGATGAAGTTGGCGTAGTCGAGCTACACGATTGCTTTGCCGCAAACGAGGTATGACAAGTTGATGATTGCACGCGGCACTACCTGATGTACTTTTGTAGCTGATTATGTACCCAGCCCTTGGTCTCTGCAAAGAGGACGAAGCACACAAGTTCGTCGAGAGGGGGGACAATACCGTAAGAATCACTCTTGACCGTGATTATCGTCAACTTAGCCCTCAATATATAGTACGGTGGAAAGTATGTCGTCAATCCCAGCGGTGGACTAGAAGCCAAGGGGCACCCACTTGGTGCAACTGGCCTCGGAATGCATTTCTACATAATGAGTGAGTCTCATACGACTCGAATCTTGATCATACGTTGACGACGGCATTAACAGTGCAACTCCGGAATTGTAAGTATGCTTCGTCTGGCTCTTCAATCGACAACTTTGAATGCTATCAATATTAGGGGCCGGTCCTATGCAAGCACCTGGCTTATTTGACGTTTCCGACCCACGAGGCAAGTATGGGTTGGTTCATAATGTTGGCTTGGGAGGCGCTGTTGTATGTTCGCTTTTGAGACGGCCCGAGTTCTACAAGTCCGGCGGACAGGATGGCAGAGATCGGTGAGTTCCGATGTATCAAATATGCTTCACGTTGCTTGACCAGGATGTGTATTCCAGCGTCGGTTATAATCATGCTCACGAGTGTCGGGGCATTACCATGCAAGACGTCGACAAGGTCAAGTCGAAGGCTTACTCGAACTATGTCCTGAGACATGCAAAGCTCTAGGTCTATTGGATCTTGTACTCGGATCGTTTAAACAAGGAGCTGTGGATGTATTATACATGTACTTTAACGTTGATTTTTACGTCTCGGTCTCCCAAAGACTCCGAGTCCTTAAAGCCACGAATGGATTGAGTATCTCTAAAGCCATTGTAATGTACATTGCATTGAATTTCACTACTCCATCAATCTACCCTGATAACTAGACCCCCCACAGTATCAGCCGACCTTGGAGTGCTATCGTGGTGCACGGAAATGCGACGGTCAAAATGACCCTTAACCAGGACTTGTAGCGCCTTATGCCTGCACTGCAGTAATTCTCGGACTCCAGTTGATTGTCCACCGCACCGAACGTCTCCTGGGCGTCAGTGATTTTTGTTTGTTAACCTGGATTTCGATGATCGTGGTTTGGAAAGTATTGTTTCGTATCCACGAAATGGTGTTTAGTTTTCTTTTCCTATACAGCCTTGGGGTATTGGCCAGATAGCCTCACATTCGCATGGGGGCCATCATGAAACGGAACTTCTTGGATGGTGATGCTTTCTGCTGGAATCCCGGGCTGAGAATAGCACCGTGTAATACAGCCTAGCGTTTTAGATTCAGCTCATGTACTTGGAAGAGAAAAAAGTTCCTACAGTAAGATTATACGCGTCGATGTGGTTATAGACAGCAGTGCGCCTCCGGCGCTGTCCCCGGCTATAACGGTACTTCACAAGCATCGATTCCTCTGCGTCATCAGATAGGTTTGTAGAGTTAATGATGGAAGTTTTTCCGGGAGATTGGATGCTCGGGATCGTTGGTGAGGGTAACTGCTCGTGAGATGCAACTGCGAATTGGCAGCCTTGTTCGACAAGGACAGATAATGTAGTAGACACGTCCTGGGTTCTCTCTAGAGACGATATTTTGCAGGAGAATTTGCCCTCGGAATTCGGAGGCAAATATTCAGCTCTGCCTGAATCTTCGTACAATCCTTGTATTGGCAAGGTGACCTTGCCTGGCAGTTCCTGTTGGAGAATAGCGCACTTATCCAGAGAAGGTATATAAATATAATCGAAAAAGAGTGAGGAGCATGGACGTACGCAGCTTGTGCTATTAGGGCCACTGAAGATGTTAAATCCCACCACCGAAGCGCCAGCAGCTCCTAGTGCGAAACTTGAGAGCAGAGCAATGACTTGAAGAGCAAAAAGCAACATGACAGGGAAAGACGGGTGTAAACAGCTACTACAAATCGTTATCACTACTGAGGTTATAAGGATTCTCTTTTCTCATGGGTGCACGACCACAGCCCGTACATTGGTACGACGGCCGGAGGGAATCGAGAAGCCCGAGGACCAGCAACTTGACAGATTCCAGTGAAATGAGCCATTCAGTCGCTGTTAAGCCGAGGACGTAGAGTTCCATGTCCCCGCAAACCACCTTATTACAGCATCTGGGGAAGAAATAGGGTAGAGTCGCATTTCTCTATCAGTAGTATGAATCCGCGAACGATGACTGTGTCCGAGGACCTAAGACTCCATGGATACGCAATAAAACGACACCAGACGTGTTATTGTATGCGTTGAAGTTGACTGGGTGACCCTTAGGTAGATGCGCCAGGCTGGTCGGGGTGGTATTGTGGCAAAGTAGTGGTGCAAAGTAAACTGGCGAAAATCAGGTCCAACTGAGGTCCATCACTTGGGTCGCAGGGACCAGTGGACTAAGCAGCACAGCCACAGCAATACCATCCGAGAGCGTCCGAATTGTTCTGCTCAAACTCTTCAACATTGTCATGCACGCCTCTCTCGTTCGCCGCCAGCTCGGTGGGCTCGTTCCCCCAAAAATTGCCAGCAAGAACCTTGTCGTATGTGGCTCGTGGTTTCTTCTTTTATTGAGACTGACCTCAACTCCCCCCAATTTTCCATTGCCATTATTTTCTGGTCACAACCACACATCGACTCTATTGCGATATCAACAATTCTAATGAAATGCGTTTCACCAGGCTGGCGGATCTGGTGAAGGTCTCGGGCCTCTTGTCAACTTCTATTCCAAACTCCCTAAGGGACCTGCAACCCAGCGCGTGGGCGGTCTCAAGAACCGCTATTTCAATGGCGAAAACGCATCAGGAGCACCTCTTGCAGCCCTCATTGTTGGCCTGTTCGGTATTGGCTACACCATTGACTACAACAGTGCGTCGCTTCTAATCCTACCCCGAATTGCACTCACTGACGTCCATCCTATCACCTTTGTACTATACAGTGCACTTGAGTGAGTCTAAACGCTTTGACTTACCTCTGCAGGAGACTGACACATTTTGGAATACAGAGCACCACAAGAACCATGCCCACTGATCACGTCGCCATGTGGTTGGGTATTACAAGCCGTTAGAGTAGGAGCTTGAGCTCATGTACATGTACATTCAGAGAGCCGAGGAAATAATTACCCCAATACTTTCATTTAGAAGCCTCACTTTTGCGTGCATCGTCGGCGGATTCAGGAACCCATGGACATGTGTTTCTCAACATTGAAGTCCTCTTTTCACGGACTTCTTCCAAATACAACTCGCGTCGTTCAAGAGAGCCGTACCACCATTTTGTGTATTGTCCAAGCTCTGGAATCGAATCAACTGTTGGCAACGCCGCGGTGGTCCCCTCATTCACTGGCGGAGAGCACGGAATCGAAATAGTATCTGATAGGCGTCTCTTGCTCTTATTCCATCACAGACAACATATCTAGACAATCCTCACCATACATCCCTTAGAGCATAGAAATACTATTGTGATCAGCAATGATGCATTGATGTAGATACAGGGATACGGAATGACGAAAGCTCTAGTACCCCAGGAAACTCGCTAAGCAACGTCTTCATGCTGGAGGCAAGAACGCGGACCACAGCACGATTGATATTGTACCCCAAACGACACTCCAGCCTATCCACCACCGACCGATTTTGGGGTGTTCCGTCACTAGCCACGCTGCAGCCCAATAGGTTAGCGGCATCGACGCAGCAAGACGAAGAATGATTTGCACGTGTGATGTGAAAATCAAAATGGCACAGTGGACTAGTGCATGGATGGCATGGGGTACTAGCGAAGGATTGGCAAACGGAGAATATCCTTCGCTCTTTTTCTGATTGACAAGGACGAAGGAGGAAAAGGCCATGATCGACAAGAGTGGTGGTGCAGCGATAACAAAATTGGGTATCTGGGACACTGTCCAATAACGAAGGAAACCGTTATTCCAGTACTTGGATTGGACGTGGGAATAGATGAGAGGTAACGTTTTCTGGCACCACTGAGGCTTGTCCTGGTCTCTGCAAAAAGCGAGGTATCCCGTATATTGGTGGTAAATGAATGGCGCAAAAGCTAGCGCCGTAAACGGAATTGAATATAATATCCGACGCGGGTGAATCTGTCAAGTGTATTAGCAAAAGAACGCAATCGTTGCACTCTACTCACTTTGCCAGTAAAGAGAACCGGCTGGACTACCAAGTCCCAAAGTATAAACCCCCCAAGGAATATACCATTTGATCTAAACATCCCTGCAATCATGAAGGATAAGGATGCACGCAAATGTCTTGATTGAGTGCAATACCACATTCCTATTGCCATGTCAATAGATTTGTAGCCAGAGACCATCTAATCGCTCACCCTTGTACGCGAAGAACGTGAAGAACGGCTCCGCGTAAGCTGCAAGACGTAGTGTTGCTGGACTGCTTGGAAGGAGGGATAGCAACGTAGCTAAATATGCGAGCTTTTCTGAACGCAAGTGGTGCAGAGATAAACGATACAGCGTCGAGGTCGTGTCACACGACATTGCAACCAACGCAGCACCGAGCATCAAGTCGGAATATCCAGTCAGAAAGTAAAGGCCGTCGTGAGCGTATCGCATTACCAGAGGAACTCCGGGAAAGAAGGCCCATTGGTGTTCGTAGAGATATCCGCCTTGGGCGATTCCAGCGAAATGGAATGCATCCCAGCGAAGGAATGGTTCTGATATCCTGGGGTAGCTGAAGACTTTCGGAGAGGCGTCAAAAAGAGGTAAAGACGAAGTTGCCAAAGCCAGGAGATATGTGAAAATCCGGGAGAGAAACGAGAGAAATACCAATTTTCCGACGGGGGTCATCACGGTCGCAAGTCAACCATGCTCCACGACTTTCTCAACTCCGTACCTTATCCACTCACCGCCGTCCTCGTCAAGCTCGCACCGTGTCTGTCTGCCATTCGGCATGCAACGGAAGTCTTTACTTGGTCTTCGTCCTGGTATGACAGCTGGCTAACGATTGCTGCGTGGTGGAGCATATGCCTCTTTGCAGATATTACCGTGCGGTTTGTTTTGTCCGATTCTCGCTTACTATACTTATTACTGATGTCGTTCATTTAGATATCTGTTGCCCATAGCAGTATTAGCAATGTACCTTTTTGCCAGATGGAGCTTGACCGAACGAACGAATCCACCACCAATTACCGAAAACGCACTTCAAGACGCAATTGCAGACCTCAATGCTATCCAAGCCTTCATCCCCAATATGCAAATTCTAGCTCGCCCGGGACCTCCTCTGAAAGTTTTTCTCAGAGCTGGAGCTATTCTCTACCTCCCATATCTCATTCTTACACGCTATGTACCACTACGGATTCTAGTAGGACTGGTTGGAACGGGTATGTGCTATCATCAACATCTGGACCTTCACATCTTCACGTTAGTATTTCTTAGCTATACTATCTTGGTGGGCACCTTGGAGTATTGTAGTCAGGTCTACATTGGTTCGCAGTGCATGGGCACGTTGGGGTACGTACGTCGATACTGAGAATCTGAGCTCCAGCTGAAATATCACATGCTTAGGTGCTTACCATCTTTGGTCCTTCCTCTCAGGACAGCCTCTGCCCCCTCGAAATCTCTCCAAGCCCGTGGAAGCAAATGTAGCTCCTTCTGAGACTGCTAATTCACTTCGTTTCTTGTTCACCATTTATGAGAACCAGCGATGGTAAAAATCCACATATTTTCATTGTACGTGCTGCTACTTAACGTGACACAACAGGTGGATGGGCCTTGACTTTACTGCTGCTTTACTACCTTCGGATCGACCCTCCTGGTCAACACAATCTGGCCAACCAGTTCAGCCTCCGAATTTGTTCACTCTACCCGAGGACACTGTGGTCTATCTCAAAAACCGGGATGGTAACCGAGTAAAAAGGACGGCCACTTGGCGATGGGAAGAACCCGAATGGAAGGTACTTGTTAGGAAAGAAGATGGGGTTACGAACAGAGTCGAACGCCCTCTGCCGTCTACCAAGGACGAAGGCACGAGCAGCACCAGTATGCTAATGAAGAAGATGAAAGAGATGAACCAGACCCCCGCTTCACCTTCTTCGGGCCCTGGCGAAGCCGAAAAGGCCACTGAGGAGGGCGATGACGATGACGATGAGGAGGAATTGGTCACGGACGCAGACGGCTGGGTTTATGCCGATAATAAATGGGAAGGCAAATCGGCCAAGGCAGGCATGGGAAAGGTCTGTCGTGTCTTCTTTGAGGTGACCCCTGTTCAACTCATATTTTCACAGTATACGCGGTTCCGAAGGTGGACACGAGTGGCCATCGTCATTGAGGTGGTTGAAATCGTAGAAGACGGTGAGATCGGCATTGAGAGAGGTCGCGCTGCCGAAATTTCGGTGCCAGAAACTACTAGGCGCGCAAGTTCAGAGTCTGGGAAAGGAAGTCCTCTCCGTCAAAGGCTGCAGTCTGCGTTGGCAAAGAGCTCGCATCCTGTTTCATGAACATTGTCCTACCTTGTCCTACTTCTACTTATGAGTGTAAATAACGGCTTTCGGACGGCTTTTGTACGTTAGAGATAAGTACATAATGAAGATAAGGTTCGCTTGTATAGATGTTCCATTCCAGGCTATAATAGCAACTTCCACCATGCTCAGTATACCGCTTTTCCCACCGCTGTTCTTCCCCCCCAATTCTTCGTGACATCCACTGCCATAGAGATGTCGCTACCTGAGAAGACGTCTGAAGGGTTTGGAAATGGCAAGAGCACAGGCAAATATGTGCTTGTCATTCATGGAGGTGCCGGGACCATGACCAAGAAAGACTCGAGTCCGGAAAAGGTCGCGGCCTACAAGGCAGGCCTTAGGGATGCCCTTGAGGCAGGCTACAAGATTCTTCATGAAGGTGGTGAGGCTTTGGATGCAGCAATTGCCGCGGTGACAGTCCTGGAAGGTTCGCAATCGATCTCAGTTGTAAAGTGACAGTTAATAAAAGATCGGTCTTGGTAGATAACCAACTTTTTAACGCCGGGAAAGGGGCTGTCTTCAATGTCGATGGCAAGGTATGTTCGACAAGTTTGTTATTTTGACTCACTTGATCCCAAAATTCGATCACAGAATGAATTGGAGGCCTCCCTCATGCTATCCAAGCCTCCTGCTTCACACCCAGAGATCCCCTCGTCACGTAGAGGCTTAGGACTGACTCTCCTAACACGTATCCGAAATCCGGCAAAACTCGTCCGTTCCCTGTACCTCAACCCTTCGTTAGCTCCGCACACGTTTCTATCAGGAGCCAACGCGGAATCTCTTGCGGTGTCTCTCGGCGAAGAACTCGTTGATCCATCGTACTTTTTTACAGAAGCGCGATGGAAAGAGCATAGACGTGGGCTGGGACTCCCTGATGAGCCCTATCCGCCAAATACAAGATCCTCCGTGAAGGATGCGGATATATCGCTCGATATGAACCCAACTGGAACTGTTGGTGCCGTGGCTTTGGATCTCAATGGGTGCATATGTGCTGTGACATCTACCGGAGGTCGCACGAACAAGCTTGTTGGGCGAATTGGGGATACGCCTCTGATGGCAGCCGGATTCTGGGCCGAGGAATGGGAGACTACGGGATGGAGTAGCCTATGGAACAAAATTATGGGTAAGGGCAGTAAGCGTGCAATAGGTATCTCTGGAACTGGAGATGGTGACGTGAGTGTATGCGTCCATAATTTCCAAGGATCGTTGATTGAAATGGTGTTGTCATACGTAGTACTTCATCAGACGCGCAACTGCTGCAACAATCGCCCATCGGGTCAAGTTTATGGGTGAAGCGATTGAAACGGCATCCGAAATAGCCGTAGAGGACCTCCGTCAGGACGGGGGCGTCGGCGGTGTCATCGTATTGGACAACGAAGGGAATGGTATGTTTTTCTCGAAGAATTCTCGGTTAAAAATGGTCTCTGAATTATTCCCTAGTTGCGCTTCCTTTGAACTGTGAAGGCATGTACCGGGGCGTGATTCGCGAGGATGGGGTTCCCAAGGTGGCCATTTTCAGAGACGACATTCTTTCTTAGAAAAACGCGTCAGGCCGTGTGCATCACTAAGTTAGGTAGAACAATATAGCCAAGGCATCAAGAGTGCAAATTCGCTAACAAACTGTTCGCTAATGCTTTGTCCTTCACGCCCAATTTCAGGGCCGTGGCTGAACTGGCCACCGTCAGGCCTGAAAGGTTTGTGGCCTATAGTTGTATGCTTTCTTTCCTGGTTCAGGAGCCCCGCTCTCGGAGCTTAATTCTGGAAAATTTGGCCCCTTCAAAAAAGGCCCCTTCCTGTGGCAGAGATCTTGGAGGGTAGATAGAGAATCACGAGGATATGTCTTTGTGTGCCAAATATGGGAATTTTCTGCACGAGGCTCTCTCGGAGGAACCCCTTTAAAGGGCACTGGGCGGCGTCGATTATTTTTTTGTTTCCCTCGCCACCACTATGTCCCCAATCGACTTCAACTCTAACCACAACCACCATCACCACCAAATCATTTCTCCAAATAAAATGATCAACGTCGTCAGCTATTCTCCTCATGAAGGCGAGCGCGGCGTCCCAATCACCGTCACTATTCATTTCAACCATTCTTCTTCAAACGCAATCTTTGTTCGTCTCGTCGTGGGCTCTAGAGCGGTAGCTACAAAGGTCAGAGAGATGCCCAATGATCAATACGGAAGATGGCAGCTCGATGCAATAATTCCTCCTCTCGACCCGTCTCATCCATCCGACAAGGTTCCACTTTCGGTGCAAGCCCTGGATCAGACAAATCAGGTCCTCGATTCGGTAACTTTTGGCGAGTTCTCGTATTGGTTATCCGGTAAGCTATCGCTTTTCGCGGTCATGTTTTGCTGTGCTAATTTCATATTTTTTTCGCGGAAGACCGGTCGAATTGCGCTTCTCCAAAATCGGAGCCGAGTCGTCTTCGTAGACGGCACATTTCGATGGACTTGAGGACATCTGACTTGATGTCTTCCACCTCAGATACTCCTGTCCTTCGTCGTCGTGCTGCTACCACCTCTGGCACTCGCCCTACACTCCCAGGTAGTTCTACGCCCGACCCCAATGCTTCTACCAAACCTCATCGTGTTCAAAAGACCGCGGCACCTCGTCGTGTCAGAGCAAACTCACTCATGCGCTCGAAATTCGTTCAGAAAGATGTTGGCGATGAGCTCTACCCTCAGACTCCCCTTCTTCAGCTCCTGACGCCCCTTGAATCCATGTGTCAGAGCTGGGATCAATCGGAAGTCCGTGCTGGACGCCGTCTCGTCCGTTTTCAAAAGGTGCAAGATGGCCGCAAGCTCATCGTATCCTGCGAAGCCATCAGACAGGAAGAGTTCAACGACAACGATACCGTCATTTCCTGCATATACCGCGATGAAACCCGCAACTGTTATGTTACCTCAGTGGACGTCATCTATCTACTCGAACGGCTCACGAATGACTTGTTTCCTGTGGAGGAGAAGAATAGAATCAGGCGCAACCTTGAAGGCTTAAGACCTACCACGGTGTCAAAGCACAAGGCTGGGTTCGAAAACTTCTTCCAGCGCATCATGGAATTCCCTGATCCAAAGCCGCGGAATATCGAGAAGGATTTGAAGGTGTTCGATTGGGGCTTACTCGGACAAGCACTCGAAAAGATTCTCTCCAAATACGTAAGTGCTACCTTTTATCTATGCATGCCATTCTTATTCCTGACTTCCTTTTCAACTAGTCTATCTACACCACAGAGTCATCGCCCACCGATTCCACTGTCTCCTTACCTTCGGAGCCCAATGACGACCATCCGCCTCCTCCCTACCAGTTCGAAAACCACTCGCACCCCTTTCCCAAGTTAGCTCAGCCATCACCGATCCCACCGTCTCTGGAATCGTTCAGCGAACGCAGCGCTCTTCTTTTGTCCTCAGATCCTGGAGACGGCGCACCTCATGGTTCAGAGCACGCATACGACACTCTCCAACATTACCCCCTCTACCCATCCGACACCAGCGCTACTGCAATGTCTGACCAAGGTTCGGGATCGCAGGATGGCTCCCATTTTGGGAACTGGGTACCAGAGAACGGACCACCTGGTGAATTGGGCATCGAGAATTATCATACCTTGTCGCCTTATAGCCTTGCTGAAATGTCGGAGGGGCCGAGCGTCGGTTTGCAGAACGAGACGCCCGAGTACAACTACAATTACTCCTCGGATGCCATTCAATTCTCTGCTAGAGAGCCTTTGACGACTTACTATTCATGAGAGTAAGGTCGCTATGGTTCAGTCATGATCGTCATGTATTTCATGTCTACACACGCCCCCTTCAAAGCATGACATTCCCAGTACACAGTCGTGGTACATGTATCATTTCAATCTTCTTCCTCGGGTTGTCTTTTTGTACGAGTAGCCTCGGTTTTCATTCTCTGTCGGAAAAAACGGAACTCTCCTGTATATTTTTCTTTTGTTCGCACGGACTTTTTTTTATGCATGTACGAATTCCCTCACCACTCTATCGTTCATCACTGTACCAAAATTCCACTACCACACGGAGTCTTTGTTTCTGCATATGAATGCAATCAGCCACAAGTTGGCACATGAAAGTCGTGTGGCGTGATTACTCGGCTATAACTATTTGCATATGAGTGGAAAGCAACTATCGAAACAAGGTATCAATTCCATACAACGAGAGGTATTAAATCAAAACTACAATCAGGTAACCATGAACTAGTAAACGATGAACCAGAAATGAAGATAATGAAGGTATAAACAAAGCAGAATCACCTCTATCCTCGTCGACCAAAATTCAAACTCCCAAAACGAGATATCCGTCCTCGAATAGAACCGCCAAGAGACACTAAGCTCCCGCTTCCTCCAGGATTGGATGTGACAACTGAAGCATTTGAGCCCTGTACGCCGTTGTTGCCGCCTGCGTGAATACCGTTTCCGACATTGACAAAAGAATCATGCGGAGAACCAGCGGAAACAGAATCACTGCCAAAGCTCTCCCCCGGCGCTGAGGACACTCCGTTGATTCCATGACGAGCGAGATGAGCCAGGTGTCTCTGTAGAGGTGTCTGTTGTACCCGTCCAGGCACCGCCTGGTTCTCTTCTTGTGATTGGGGAGACAGAGGTGGCGGCGACATAGTTCGTCCGAACTGTAGAGGAGGGAGAGTGAACGGTGCTCTGCGAACTGATGAGCCAGATGTTGTACCAGCCACGGAAGCGGCATAGATAGATGACTGGTACTGAGAAGGTGCTGCCGAAGGGCCAGCGGCTTGAGAACGGACTGAAGGCGATATCGTTATAGTTTCCGATGAATCGTCTAAACCTAATCGGCGTATTTCTTCGCGGAAATTCTTTCGGAAAAACTTTTCTAGTGTCTCGTGGAAAGGCACGAACTCCGGAGGGCAAAGCTGGCCATGGAGCTTCAGGCAATGATCAATGACCCGAACCTGGTGGACATTCATTAAGACCACAAAGGTCGAGGCAACAGGGCACTTACCTGCTCATCTACAGCCGATCGCAGCCTTGCAACTATTTCTGCACGGTCTGGATTACGAGCGGCGTATTCTGGTGTGAAGAACTGCTGTCGATATGTCGCAATGCCAGTGTTCAACGGTGCGTCAACAACCGAATTGAGCGTCATTGCTAATGCATTCGTCTGGACATCCTGGGACGTTTTAGCCAGAGACTGGTATTTCATTTCCAGCACCGTGAGCTCCTTCGTTTTCTGCTCCACTTCATATAGGGCATTCTCGACCGGCGATATCTCTACGACTTGCATTTCCACAACTTGTGACCGACGGAGAACGGTCGGGAAGGTGTCCTCAGTTGTATAGTATGTTTTCTCTGTCCATGTTTCATCTGTGCGGTCACGTCCCACACGCTGAACTTGCCGCGACATTGAGAACAGTTTGATTGCACTAAATCAAGTACTCAGTTTTGCGTGTCACTTCATCTACGGTATTGAACTTACCTATGCTCATAATACGCTCGGACAGCCGGTGGTACTTCTGAGTTCGTGAAAACAGGTAATTCACGATTTGGTTCTGGGGTCACTGCACTGCACTGTATGTACTGGTCGCTGCCGAAACGAATGTCCACTGGCGGATCGCCGACAATTCGTAGCAGCTGTGCACCGGGATGTTTATTGAGCATCCTCTCGCAGAATGCCCCAAACTTTTCCCATTCGTATCCACGGTACTAAATCACGTGATCATCAAAATCAAATGAGAGCGGAAAGTGAACCGACACTCACGATGAAACGTTTATCTCGAATCGCAGTTGGAAAGTTGCCATAGAAGGTGACCAAAAAGTAGTCGGAGTAGTAACGTTGATCAGTCACAATATGTTCTAGCAAGGTAGCCTGATGACGAAGAATTTCCGAGAGTCGACCGCTACGGGGAAGTTCAGCGTAAGTCGGTTCATGAGGGTCAAATACACCCACTAGTTGAAGGTGACTTCGGTATGCTGCTGGGCCAATTCCTTGCAAATATCTATAGCACGTTCCCAAGCCTTTCCTCTGCCTAATGTGCCTTGTCAAGAAAGTCGCGCAAATTATTGAAGTGGCACGTACCAAGATAGTCCAGAATCAAAAGACAAAGGGTTTCCTTGCGATGGAACTGGGATTGTTGAGGCAGGCCGAGGTCATCCATTGGAGGCACAAAGTTATTCAAATCCCATCTATAAAGGTCAGAATGAAGCTTGAGTGTTAATGCAGCCTCCACATAGTTTTGTGATTGGAGGTGCATCTGAAGTCTTGTCAGTACAGAGACACGATAGTTGGAGTTCGACCCACTTACGTTGACAAGCTGATGAACGTATTTAATGTAGATCTCGTCACGTCCGATACGCCTAATGAAGTTCATCAAACGGAGCTAAGAACATGATCTTCAATCAATAGCCGAAAAGCGAATAGGTCGAACATACTGTGGCAATGACACGTTCATCTGCAAATTCTTCGCCTTCAGGTAGGGCGCGAACGCTCAGCAAGAGTTCTAAGAACAGATCGACGGAGTCCAAGAATTCAGACACACGGTCACGAAGCTGGTCGTCGACGTTAGGGGACTCGAATAGGTGTCGAAGCTGCTCGACGAAGATGGCGCCAGATATGTCGTCACCTTTGCTGTCTGACATAAATAAGGAATCTAGCCGAGTGACCAGCTCGTTCTCAATGTCTTCAAAATGGCCTGCCTGATGATATTCTGAGACGATCATGCTGAAGAGCATCTGTACAGCATTATTCCGTAACTGCTCATGATGGCTCAGGCAAAGATTGACAACGTGTCCGACGAGAGAGCTCAAGTAGACTTGGTATCCCTGGGTAGTAGCGGTTATGATAACTTCATAGTGAGATGTGAGACTACATACCCCGTAACGTGTTGAGGTGCCCTCCCCCTCGGCTGCGTCTCGCTCAACCCAACCAAGAGCATTCCACAGAGTGAGCATAATGGCGGCACCTTCGCCGCGAATGTCGCCAGCTAAACGCCAGACTGCTCGACGTTTCTGGTAAACCAGAGTTAACATGGCACCCACACCTGGAATCACTACCCACCTGTGGACTGAACTCCTCAATTACCAGCTTATCCGACGATAGAAGCTTGAGCAGCATGAAAAATGCTTCTCTCCATAGCTGAGGGTTGAATTCCGCTTCCGCATCTGACGATGGGATGAATTCTTTGACGAGTAAACTTGATACGGGGTCCAACATTTTCACCAAAACCTTCAGAGAGAGGATATTGACGTTGAGCCAATTCTTCGGGAACGCGTCATTATCCAAGATCGACGTTGAAATCTGAAAGAAATTGGACATCAATGCTGTAAATTTAGCACGGCCTTCAATGACCAAACTGTTATCCAGGAAGTTGAGGATGTCTTTCGTGGACGCTGATAAGATTAAGACTAGGAAGACGATAGCGATTTCACCCAGCGTCGGATTGAAGAGGCGATCGGTGGTGAAAGGTATTCTCGAAGTCGCAAGAGTTTTCTCGGTACCCGGGAGATAAGCCAATAACGAGAATGGATGTGATTCTGGGAAAGCGACTGGGACGGGTGTCTTCACTGTAGAGGGGCCTCGAGTGCGTTCTAG
The DNA here is from genome assembly GCA_037176845.1 of Paramarasmius palmivorus. NCBI lineage: Eukaryota > Fungi > Basidiomycota > Agaricomycetes > Agaricales > Marasmiaceae > Paramarasmius > Paramarasmius palmivorus. The sequence goes on along the minus strand of JAYKXP010000054.1, from coordinate 187,457 downwards.
TGCTTCCAGAGATTCGGCGCTGATAAATTCACGGTAGGAGTCTAATAATCTGGAATACATCAAGACTTGTTTATTCCGCTGGTGGTGCTTTGAGCTTACCTTGGGATTAAAGGTAAAAGGGCGTCCACGTTTTCTTGCTCAGTTCGCAGTTGCCGCCGGTCCTGAGCCACTTCAGGAGAGACCAGCTGCTGCTGCAGCTTATCAAGCATGACAGCTACGATGGTAACGCAGAGTCTTATGCTTTCAAGCCAACCGACGCGCGTTGCATCCCGCGTGGACTGATCAGAGCCGTTTGTTTGAGTGTGGAAGTATTCGTCGTACTTCCCAAAGTGCGGTTTTATCCACGAAACGACAGGATCCACCAAAAGTGAACGTGACTGAGGGTTGTCAAACAGGAAGCCTTTCACGATTTGCAGGTACATGATAAGTTTCCAAATCACAAGCTTTCCTTTCCCCGCTGGAACAGCGCTTGTAGCAAAACTAGTAACGATAGACACAAGGTCCAATGTTGAGAAGATTTCGGCTAGCTCAGGAAGAATGGAGGTGAAGTTTTGGAGAGCTATTGTCTGGGTCAGGATGATCGATGCTGGTGAAGAGGTGGACATCATGCGAGAAACTTCCGAGATGTGTGCTCGCACTTCGCGTTTGAAGTTGCTATCGAAATGTTCAGCTGTGGCACCTCCGCCCATCCCTGCCTCTTTGGCCTTCTGGAGCTCTCTGGACCTGACAACGAATTTTATGATGTAATGCCAGACCTTGAGAGCGGACCGAAGTTTTTTGTCACTGGCGGGATCTGAGATGAGGGTGTTCATAGAGCGAAGGAGAAGGGATGATGCAGTAGCACATGAGAAGTGTTTCTCGATGTATACATCTAAAACGGGGCGGAAGTTGGCGAAGCGGCGGTCCTGAATGATCCCAAGAACAAACACAAGGGCGTTGAATACCAGATCATTCATTTCGCCGGACGCATTCATATTTGAGATGAGAATACCGAATAGGGAATCAAATATGTCCCTCAAGAACTTGACTATCTCCACCTCGCCAACGAAGGTGAAGTTGTAAAGTACTTGCGACAAAAGGGCCTGATCCGATATCTTCTCCCAATTCATGAGACTAAGCAGGACAGGATTCTGTGTTAACTTGGTAGAGCACAGTGATGTCCGAATAATCATAGTATCCTTCGTTGGCGGAGCTACACGCTGCAAATCGGGGTGGACGGAGATCTGTTCTGGTCTTTGATCACCGGTGAGGATAGCAGGCGCGCTCAGGTATGCATCAGGAGTGAGCTGGCTGAGCTTATCAGCTCGATACATGATCAAAGTATGTCCGCCATCCTCAACAAAGACTCGGTTTTCGGGGAAAAGGGGTAGGAATGCGAACGCGTAGGGCCCGGTGCGTTCTTTGTTTGAACGATTGCGGAATGTGAAGAAGAGATGCCACTGAGGTACCTCTTGCCTTGGCAATTGAATCTTGATTAGCTCTCCGAACGTGGGCTCGTTGCAGCTTCGGAAAATCATAGAATGAAATTGGGACATCGGGGGCTCTCCACTTCCTTCCGAGATGATGTTTTCTATAGTTCTTCCTTCTTGGTCGCGAACTTCCACCGTAACCTGCATGTTCAAAGATCCTGACCCCATTGGCGGTCTACCAAAGTTGACACTAAGACGGCCAGTATTAGCCGGAACGCTGGTAAAGCTGCCACTCCAGAGCTTGATATAGAGCTCGTTCCTGACATCGCCAGGGAACACAACATCAGGAAACCCGAGTCGCAATGTATGCGGAATATCTTGCAAAAGCGAGGTGTTCTCCTTCACTATCGTAGGCGCGTCACCGTGGAAGACTTTGATACTGACTGCCAACATATCTGCCCTGCAGGAAATTGAGTGCATTGGATAGGGAGGAGAGAATATAAACCAACCTGGAAGACTTTTCAAACTCTTTCATGTTGTTATCTATGATGCTCTGGTGTAGCATCGAGAACGCGACCTCGTGGGTAGGTACAAAGATGGGCATGCTATACTCCTTAATTGGGGTTACGTCTAGGCCCTCAGCAACCATCTTGCCGAGCTGGGCGAGCTCAACAACGGCACAACCAAACGGACGTCGACATTGCCCAGATGTATCGTATGTAGCGGGGGTCCGAGGACTGCCTGGGCTGACTGGCCCAAACGAATCTACGTAGGCTGAAGAAGAGCCTGGTTCGAATCGTATCGATGCCTCAGACTGTTTCCTTTCCTTTTCAGGACTGACTCCTGAGCTCATACTGCTGCTAATCTTGAAGGCACCGTTGCGCACAATGCGACATACCAAATAGACGGAGTCCTGCAGATCAGATGGTGCAAGATCCAGGAACAGGGTACGGATTCTTTGGGAGGGATTCCTGGCCAGAACACCATTGTGATTGAGTACGGCACAGAAGTCTTCCGTAATGAATTGCCACTTGGAATCCTGTTTTCTGTAAAGGGAGAAAAAGAGTTCTGCGGTTTCTCCGGGAGAGCAAGGCGTTGCTACAAAAGCACGCAAGTCGAGAAAAATGTGATAGAATTTGACAGCCGATAACTTTTCTGTCGGTGTCAGCCTGATGCCACCGGTAGATCGCGATCGAGTTTTTCGATGGTGCAGCTCGGGGAAGGCAGAATTTGCAGGAGTAGGTATCGGCCCAGTGGAATTCAAGTCGGTATATGATGGTAAGGGGTATGGCCTGTTTGAGCTATCGTCGTTTGGGACATTGAGGTATGCCAGAGATAGTTGCATTGAGTACATCCGGACTGCACTAACCCAGCTTCGATTGTCAATGTCACCCTCAACGTCAACCGTAACAAGACCACCCCAAGTCGGATGTCGAACGATGACATCAAGACCTTGAACAAGATTTCCTGACACCAATCTTGACACGCAATCACGTCGTAAACTGGTGGTCTCTTCTGCGCTAAGTGTCTGGGCTAGAAGCTGACGACGACCTAGGTGTAACGCTTCTATATGTTCACGAACGATGTGAAAGAGTTTGTAGTCTCGACGCGCGAGATATTGAAACATAAGGGAATGCCACTCGCGTATCGCGGAAGCAATTTCGTCTATGATGGGTTGCGTAGCACCTGAAGCCGTGTCGTCTCCGGACTTGAGAGATGGCCGGGGAGGTAAAGGTTTGGCTTGGGATTCGTCTGGGGAGGAGGATCGTATACTTGCAGGGTATACGGGTACGCCAGCTCTTGACAAGCTAGCTTGGTCAGGTGGAGGTCCGAGCCTGAAAGATTTCCTGCTAACAGTCGCGACTGTCGCGGTATCAGGCTCCTCCTCTAGTGGTTCCATTCCTGCATGTATTTTGTTCCAAGCCGATGGGAGATCGGTCGCATTATAGCCTGAACTTCCAGCGCCGTTACTTCCATACCCATTCAATGCGTCGCTTTGAGCAGCAAGGCTTTGGAGGCGGCCCTCGGCGTCGGAAAGTTCATCGCGAACATGGATGTGAGAAGCAGGGAAAATGCCGATGAAGACTTGCTGAGGTTCGTCTATTCGTGGAGCTGCACGAGATGTAGAAGCGTCGCCGGTCAAAGACCAGGTAACTGGAGGCCTCCGGGTCGTACAAACGACATAACTGTAGCATAAGTAGCTTTTTAAGTATGACAGCTCTGCTGAACATGAAGGTTTTGAACGCACCCCCGGTACCATACGCCTTCTACTTCCTTTCCCTTGGGTGTATACTTCTCGAAAGCATAAACTTCGTCTCCTACTTCGAGAGCAACTACGTCTTTGTGAGTTTGATCGTCTGTGGAGGCTTCTGTTACGACACTCAGACGCTCCCGATGAGTGCGTGTCGAGTATCTTGTATCCCGGCGAGAAGGAGTGAGAGGATGGACAGCATAACCATAAACGATGAGGGGAAGAGGCTCCCACATCGTTTGTATGCTGTTGGACGGCTTAGGGGGAAGAGCGGGAACCTTGGAAGAAAGAAATTGTTTTTATTATGTCAACTGAAATCCATCTTTCTCCCCATCAACCATCATGTCGGGCACCTCGCTCGATTCCTACATTGACCGTCTAGAAGCCAGTACACGTTCTATCTCTGCAATATCCAACTCGATTTCCGCCGCTTCAACTGGTCCCTTTACACGTGCAGTGCTTTTCACCCAACTTGGCGACCTCATCAGGGACATAGACCCCTCGGAACTGGGCCTGTTCTCTGTGTCAAACACATCCAAGCCCTCATCTCACGACAATGATATTCATGCTCAGACTGACCTCGAGATTACACGTGTCGAATTTCATGGCGCCACCCCTTTACGGAAACCTCAATCCCGAAAAGAAGACACGCATAAACCAAAGGAGATTCTGCCAGAGGTTTACGCGCATGCGGCACTGAAATGCATCGATCGATAGCGAGTATGGTCTCCTGAACATTTTGTTGCTGTCTAACACGCTTTCTTGTCAGCCAGTATGTTCGACCCATGCCCCGTGCAAACTCGCAGGTTTCTGCCATTCTAGAGCAACTGGAGGCTGTACGCCAACGAATATATACTCTCAACGAAACCCTCAAAGAGGTCTTTGGTTCCAGTTTTGGATTTTGAAATCTATCTGATCTGGGTTTCAGACCGAGACCAACGAAGCACCCTCACTAAAATCGGTCGTCGAGGACGAAGAGCGACGAATAGAGTTATTACGATTAAAGCTGGCCGACTGTGCAAAAAGAGTGCGTGGTCTTTATCTTCGCCCAAAGCTAGTCATTGATAGGAATTCGAGAAAGAGGCACTGCTCGCACAAAACGAACCCCATCGCGGTTCCAAGAAAGTACAGACTCCAAAGCCACCATCGCGAAGACCAAGAATTTCTTCGCCGCTCAAGATACCGCGGAGTGAAGGCGACGAAGAGGCATTTTGGAGCACGCCAGCCGCAAATGCGCGTACCCTTCACTTCTCCGATAATCTTCTAGACGAAGAGGCTGACTTTGGAGATAACTCCATGTTATCTCTGGCCAGCCCTTTTCCAACCAAAAGTTTCGTTGCGCCATCTCGTCGGCTCTTCGACGACGACATCCAAGATGATCCGACACAGACCCTAAAGCAGCTGCTTGTGGAACCTCTCGACGAACCACCACGATCAGAGCCCGATCCAGATACGGATACAGGCAAGGAAGGAGACTCAGCAGATAGTGTACAACAGGTCGATACGCCTAGAGCTCAAGAAGATGACTCACCATTTCAATCTTCTGATAATGTTCCGGAAACACCACAGCCGTCAGAAACGAAGAAGTCAAGAATCAAGGTCAATGTAGAAGTTGAACGCGTAGTGGTAAGCTTCATATGATTGCTATCTCTAAAATACCGACAAGAAGTGTTTGCAGGCCAAAATATGGGCCACCCATGGCGATTTGATAATACCCAGCCATCGATTCAATACCACAACCAACAAACCTCCGGAGGCAAAGACAACCATGTACGTTTTTTTAGGACAGGCCAGACTGAACATTCTCACTGATCTATGTTTCGTAGTGTTCAACTCCAGTCTATTTCATCCATGACACCAACACCAACTTCCCCATCTACCACTATATCCTCCGCCAGCGGAGCAAATGCACCTCCTTCACCGCAACAAATACTCACTGCGACCCTTATACTTGCCTTACTCACCTCTCCGCAACTTTCGTTGCCCCTGAACAAAGTGAAGGAACTTTTATCTGAGAAGGCTAGTACAAGCGGCAGTGCAGCGCTGGTATCCAGTCATTCAAGGGTTCTGTATGGGTGTGTTGCGAAGCGGCTTTTAAAGATCGAGAGAGGCGGAGGTGAACAGATTGTCAAGTTTGATATTTAAGGATGTGACATTTGGTATCAGTATTATAATCAATGGAATGAATACCCACACACAAGAAACAGTTTCTACAGTTTAATCGGCTCATTAAGAATTATGTATGCCTATGCAAATATTAACCCATCCGTCTGCCCCAGCGAGACATGCACCGAGCCATGCCATTTCGGACTCCATAGGTGCGATAATCCCCTGTATCAACGCATAAGCCAGCTGGGGAACTGACGGAGGGCGAGGATGAGGATTGCTTCGTGAGGGAGGCGGAGCGGGCGGCTGAGCGGGAAAGAGCAAGGGTAGATGTGTGGTCAGGTAGTGAGACAGGGTATGAGCGGAACCTAAATCACTGGTAAGTCAACAGATCCAGTTATTGGCCCAAAGGGTTACACACCATCCTCGAGAACTGGAGGCACCAATTCTTGCATTACGGGTCCATCTGGGAGGTATATTCGTACGGGTACACTTCGCACGTTATAGGCACCATCTTTCTCAGATGGGCCGCCTGGATCTGCCGAAGGTGGTCGATTGTGCATCGATGCCGATGATGGAGGTGGTCCGGGAGACTGCGCACGAGTAGGAGTAGTTGTCGGTGTCACTTTCGATGCAACTCTCCAATAATCATCAAAATTATCTAAAGACAAGTATCAGTCGTATCCACCGACTCTAGAATTTATGATTTTCTGTCCACTCACGCTCTTTTATTCCTTCCCACATTCCGTCTTGATCTTGTTGTCTGAGGCCTGTCATCCGTTTGGTATTTCCCCATCGAATAAAGTCGGCTTCCTTGAGCTGTCCCATGAATGCTTGCTTGCATGCTTCTGGACCGGGCGAAAGTAAAAGCTTGTCGTTCGGCGGCGAAGCCAGGTGCAAAGTCAGACGTAATGCAGTTGCCGTTGAGCGAGAGGAGGATGGCTTCAGTGATGTGGATATAATGTGATTATCGTGTATGAGACCAATAGGCCAATGCCTGGGTACAACGTTTATTAGATATAAAGACAGATTGAACTGGAGAACGACGCACCACTTCACAAGTTTGCCCTCTGCAGTCTCGAACCACCATTCGTCGTCTTTCAATTCCTTTGCAGCAGTCTCGTCAAAGACTAGTTCCATGAAGAATCTACGGATCTCTGGCATCAAGAGAGGCATGTAACTGACTCGAGGAGCTTGGATGAAGTAGCATTCTAGCCCTCTATCGGAGTTGGCTGGTAGCTCCTTAGGGTCTACACGAATTTCGAGTGGGACTGTGCCATCCCACGATAAACGTCGAAAAAGGGTGGTATGATAGTCGGTGACGCGATCCCTATTGGAATAGTTTGCAGCAGCTGGGGAATGGTGATGCCTAGTCGTTCCATATGCTGAAGACATCGTCGGCGCCGGATACGCGACTTGCGACCAAGTCAAGAGCTCTCGAATTCGAAAGTGTCGCACGTGAGAAGCACATCCATATCAACCATATCTATATACACAACAAACAAAATCTACAATTTCGCGTCACTGGCCCTCAAGAGCTCGCTATCCTGCTGGTATTTATAGTATTGCTCTAACGACTCCGGATTGGCAACTGCACCATTAGGTTTAAATCGTGTACCCGACACGATTTGCTTGACTGCAACCTCAATCTTTTTCCCGTTGGAGGTATACTAGGACAAAGGGTGAGTATAAGCACCCATAGAGAAGTAATAGGAAAGGGCTACATACAGGAATGCTCTCGACCTCGACAATGAAATCGGGGACGTGCCTAGCACTGAGATGTTTCCTGATAGCGGTCGTGATTTGCTTTTTCATGGCCCTGGTGAGGGTATTTCCAGGTCGCATCTTCACAAATAGGATGACCCTTTCATCAGTGTCTTGTGCTCTCCGTTGCCCGACGCAGATAGTGTCTTCAATACGTTCCGATGTACCTTCAAGGTGTTCAAGAATGGAATAGATCTCCCCCGAGCCAAAGCGGATGCCTTTGGGATTGAGAACGCCGTCACTGAGCACATACAAATGAGTAACTTTGACCAGATGAAAGGTGAGTATAACTAGCATACCTCCTACCCAGAATTTGTATACCACGTGTTTCAGTATTCACGACCATAAAGTCGCCTTGCCTCCATACACCTATCCCGACATCAACGAACAGCCCACATGTTGGCCTGTAATACTTCCAACTTACCGGGGAACATATCGAAGTAAGCTTCGTGAAGCTTTTGTCCTGAATCATCACCCCAAAAGAATAGAGGGACTGTTGGATGGCCTTTCGTGACCACCATTTCTCCCGCTCGCCCGGTGTGTTCAATATTCCGACCGCCATCATCATAAACTTCGACCTTGATCCCCAGGCTCTTGCAGGGTATTTCTGGGAAGGTCTCAGTAAAGGAAAGCCATTAAAAGTGAATGACATACCGCCGGCATAAACAGGTAAACTTGGGGTGCTCAGTACGACTAAAATCAAGTCAGCTTGTGTTTGACTATAATTTGCATACACTCACATGCAGAACATATATCCGTTCCACCCATTCCAATGAACACTCGTGTTGACTTTCCGAAGACTTGCTGCGTCCACGCATGCAGATTTGCCGTCAGAATGGAGCCACCGACGGCAAGAGTTTGTAGGGATTCGAACGAGGCAATGTCATCTATCTTCCCATCAGGAACACACGAGTTACTGTCGAAGAGTGTGCCTACGTGGTTTAATGTTGTTTGCGCGCATCTCCGACAGGAATCGGGGGCTCAGGCCTGCAACAGTGGCACTGGAAGGGTCATATGAAAAGCATGATCATGAAGGTGAACGACAGACGAACCCCTGGTCACTGATCATTTTGAGGAAACTTCGGATACCAGGATGAAAAGGTGATCCATCATACAGCACTGCGCGGGCCCCCCAAGATAGCGAACCCATCAAGAGCACCCACATCATCCAACCTGTCTACGTGCCAAGTGGAGTCAGGAACAAGATAGCGAGAAACACGGGGCGTCTTACGGTCGTATACTGGAAGAACGTCCCTTCAGGAGACAGCCCATAGCCATACGCTAGCTCTTTCTTCAGTTGGATTAGGATACCCTGAAAAAGGAGTTTGTCAAAGGATAGCCGATGAGAAAAGGTGTTCCTACCCCTGCGGAATGAGTGATACACTTTGGTGTACCAGTAGTGCCTAGCTCGAGTGAGTGATGTGGCCTCTCAAAAGATTCCTGACTCACCCGAAGAATATAGTATGATCAAAGGATGTTGGAACGGTAGTTGCTCAAAAGCCAGTGGTTGATCATTCGCAGATGCAAGGAACATCGAGTAATTAAGGCTGCCGGGCACATGGCTTTCCGTCCCGGAGACTCTGCTGGGAAGCAGGATTCCTTCTTTGAGACCATTCGCTCGCAAGGACGATATGACCTGAGAACATTTCTCTCTGAGGTCAATCACCTTACCAGCGTAGAAAACTTCCGTCTCCATGAATATTAGCTTCGGTCGCACCTGTGTGTACCGACTGAGAATGCCTGTAGCACCCATGTCTGGGGCGGTGCTAGTGTATATCGCTCCAATACTCGCGGAGGCCAAGAATATTACGACGGCGTTAATTGAGTTGGTGAGGACAGCTGGAGGTATTGTTAGGTTGATAGAAAAGAAGTTTTGAGATACAACATACCAGCTACCCTATCCCCAGAGACAAGTCCGTGTGCTTTCATCGCAGCAGCCATCTTTTGCACAAGCCCGCGCAATTGCAGGTAACTGTAATCGACCACAACACCTGTTTCATTCAGGATGGTGCAGGCTATCCTGTCATCACGTCTCACGAGAAGATTCTCTGCGTAATTTAAGCGGGCTCCTGGAAACCAGTCTAATTGGTGAGTGGATTTGCCGGGGGCGTTGACCTTGTAGGTTGCAGGAATAGATAAGGATTCGGGGGTTATTAGAGACGGTGTGTAGCGAACCTTTTCTGGGGGTTTAGAGTGTGTTATACCAACCTGTTCCCAGAGGTCCATCCAAAAGGTATCATTGTCGACAGAGTACTGGTAGAGATCATAATAGTCCTCTTCATGATAATGCTCAGCGTATAGACAGATTGAGAATGCGTAACCAGGAAACTTACTCAGAGATAGGTTGTGTCGTCTGTTGACCGCACGTCGAAAGGTTTCCACAGCGGTGAAAGCAGGCTCCGAGGGTGTCCAGATCGGTGAAGGCATGGGGGAAAGAAAGGTGGGCCCCAAAGATTTGGCATATACAGTTCACGGAGGCCGCTAGGTCGCGGGGAAGTCAGAAGGGTGAGGTGATGAGAGGTCACAAGTTCAAGAGATGCTTGTACGGGCGCCATGATGGCGGCCATGTTCATGTGCACAAAAGAAGATTTGAAGGGAGAATAAATTTTCCAGACAAGACTACAGCAGAGCCCGCAGAGGACTGTAGAATTGAGCAGTTGTCAAGAATGTCATGTCACGGTCACGAGAGCAGCGTGTCACTGTTGAATTCCCACGCAAGGTGAGGCGGCTATAGCAGATTCTCAACTTGTTCTTGGTTCTCCAAGTGAGCGGCCTAGTGCCACTTGCAATATCGTCAATTTCGCTTCACATTCTACCTCTTTTCTTGATTCTCAACTGTCATGGCCAGTATCGACCAACTCCCCACGCGGCTCCCAGCGCGTATGCCTTTGTCGCCGTCAGTGAAGCAATCCAGAGTCATATCGGGAACCAAACGAGCGCGATCTCCAGCTCCTGCAGAACAAGCCTCTCGTATTGCAGTCAAGCGAGCGCGTCCAACTGTGCCAGCCGCAGCGACACCCAACCAGAAACAGTACCCTCAAGATAAGAAGCAGAGGAAGGCACAAGAAGAATACGAATTTAGGTCCAAATACAAGCGTCACATACCTCGTTGCAAATTTTACTTTGATACCGCCAACATCAAGGACGAAACCGTAGTTCAGCGTCTCAGTGCTAGGATCAGACAGCTTGGAGGTGTAGGTGGCAGCAATCCAAATTTTCAACCACAAGTCTGACATCATACTCATACCTACAGCAAATAGAGGACTTCTTTCAGAACACCATAACACATTTTATTTGCGACGACATCGATCGTGCCCTGAAGTCTCTGGAAGAACCGTTCGAGAAAGAAAATCGCTCACAGCATGGTGTAGGAAGTAGCCGAGGAGGTAATGCGTTGAAGAGGAGTCCTTCGAAATCTACAATACCTCGGTTCGTTTTCGTGATTTATCAGCACTATGTTTGCTAATCGCAATGTAGGCCAGTCGAAGAGGAGTCTCTTATAGCGAAGGTCAAGTCTTGGCCGGATACCAAGATATGGGACATTCGAAAGCTCGACAGCGTGCTTTCTCGCTGCCTGCAAGTTGCCGAAGTTCTCGGTACTTCTAGTCATTCGCAGCCCCATCTTCTCTCTACCACCAATCCGAACCAGGGCAAAAAGTTGACTCGCCTGCTGCAGTCAGAGAAATTGCATGGCTCGACGGAGAGGGATCCTACACAAAAACGCCCCGAATATCGCTATTTCTCTCCCGGAAGTTATTTTCTTCTGATCGAGGATATGCGCAACGAGGTTGCTACTATCGCTGCAATGGAATGGCCAGCGACTAAACGGAGCACCGAAAAGCCAGCATATCCTGTATTACATTGCCATCCTCAATCGCGAGGTCCGTTTATTCCTTTCGATGAGCGCGAGAAACGACGATGGGAGAAAACTCAGCTTCATGAGAAGGATCGTCTTAAGGAGCAGGAGGAGATTCGTAGGAAGAAGATGCGTCAATTCGAGGAGGTCTTAAAGCGGAAGGAGGCACAGAAACATTCAGGTCGAGCCATGGGTGATTTGAGGCGTTCTGTTTCCATGAACAACCTACGCCGTCAAGATCCGGACGAAGAGTGCAATCCATTCGAAGATGTCGATCACGATGACACACTCGAGTCTGCAAACGCATCTGGTTACCTCGCATCTGGCACTGGTGGCTATATGGCAGCCTCTGGTAACAGTGTGCAAATCACCTCCACCACCGGAACCACCTCGACATCCAGCTTCCCTCTTCGAAGAAAGACGCTTCCTCTGAGTTTGCAAGTAATTGCAAACCAGGAGATCCTCACCTCCCGCAAGGTGTCCAGACCCCGGGCGAACTCCAAAACAGGCATGATGGGGCCCCCAGCAAGTATTCCCGACAAACAGAGCCTGTTGCGAAAGAGCAAGAGTATGAACACCATCCGTCTATCCAAGAGAGAAGAAGGCTCCAAACCAGGCTACTGTGAGAGCTGCCGTGGAAAGTTTAATGACTTCAAGGAGGTAAGATACCTGCAAACAGCGTTCCTATATCGTGCTCTGATCTCCTTGATAGCACATCTCTTCCAGCAAGCACAGAAAGTTTGCTAACAACGACGCAAACTTTTCCCAACTTGACTGCATCCTCGATCGAGTAAAGCGCAAGACAATCGAAGAGGTTCGTCGTGAGCGAAGAAAGCCCTCGACGTCCCCCAGCCAAGACCAATATGATTTCTTCATTCGTTCGGACGAGGATATGTACGATGTCGCTGACGGAGAAATGTAGATGTTCCGTTCAAGTACCTTCCCTTCCTCATCCTTCACCTTTTCCACCATCGAACGCCCATTCTTGTATATTGTATACCTATCAACATCGCATTCCAGTCTCGTCATAAGCATCATGTCATTGTCATCAGTAGCCAATAAATACTTCATGTTGAACCGTTCAAAACTGTCGAAGTCTACACAATCGTCACCGTCAATAGTGTCACAATACCGTCGATGGCAATACCTATCGAGTATTGAGAGGTCTGGTTATAATTAGTTCATTTGTGCTATGCGTAAACACTCACCGTGATTGATCCTGTGAAATATGATCAGTCTGATGTACCGATAGTCTGGAAGGTAGTCCGATGCTTACCCTTGAGCTCCCGCAGGAAGAAGACCAGTAACGTTCTCAGCCTGGGTAGAATAGGTGACGCCGTTGAACTTGGTCGTCCCTAGCGCGTGTTGGACTAATTGATTACGACCTATATCAAGTATCATTTTCAGTATATTTCAGCAAGTGTCCCGGGTTTGTGATGACCTTGGTTGTAACCATCTGGGGATATGGTATGTCCTTGAGTTACGTCCTGTCCACTTCTATCAGAGAAGGAATGAAGTATCGATGCCAAGTTGTGTCACCTCTTCATGGGAAACGCTACACGGCAGGATATTACTGTCTGACATGCCTCTTGAACTCGTGTTACTCACGCAAGGAACAATGCTCCACTATTAGCCTGTGTACCGTTCTGATGCCAGACCCTGAAAGAACGTTGAGCACGTCAGACAAAGCACGAAGCGAAGGTAGGCACCTGAAATGGTTACCACCGATGAGAGACTCTAAACATGTGCCCGCGTCTGCATCGCCGAAATCCTCCCGCAGCTCGATCTGTGGAAATATCGTGAAAATGTATCTCCTGTGTGAGTCGTGATTGCGCACTGCTTGAGGGACAGCACCATTTCCGTCACCCAGATTGGCAAATTGGGGGTCTCCGAGGTGTATGCCAAAGCACTCAGTGGAGCTGAGTGTATTTCAGCAGGAGTAGCGAAGTTTAGAGGATGCAGGGAAACGTACAATCCTATTGCTCTGTAGTGAATGTTGTTAGCGGCGCGATTTGAAGCACTTGTATCACACACCTGGCATAATTGACAATTCCGTCGTCCGTGAGCACTCCGGGCGAGCTCAATCCTGATATAATGACCTATGAACAACGTCAGTTGGCAGCGAGCATGATGCAAGGAGCCAAACACGTACGTTCAGAGGCTCTCCCCCGCCCGAGCCAGCTGGTTAAGGAGTTACTTGACAGCTACACAAACCGAACGGTATGAACGCACCATCGTCTAGCATGGTCCCACCACCATCCCTGGGATCAAAGAAAGCACTGGCGCGCTTGTTAAGTGGTGTGGTCAAAGCGGTACCAATGACGACAAAAGTGAAGAGAGCAGCTCGAAACATCGCTTGGTCACTAAGGTCGAGATCCCTATTTATCGACCAAAACCGAGAGACCGTTGGCTTTTATAGGTGGGTAACCATGTGGACCGAATTGTCGATGTTGAAACGACGCACGAAGTGTAGCACATGTGATACCCTATCGAAGCAGCTTTTACACTGCACTAGGAGAAAGTGAGCCTCTTTTGGGAGAAATGGAAACCGAAGTGAATGTACAGTTCCCATACAGTCCGCACGTCGCAAGAATAGGGATATGCAATCATAGATCAAGTCAATTCGGCCCCACCGACACACGTTCCACCTCACCGTTATTTCAACGCGATAATCCTCGATGCAGAGGCGTCAGACTGCGTCAGAACAAAACAGCCGGCGAAATCGCAACCGGGGATGCACGTTTCAGAATCCTCGCGGTGTAGAAGCTTGTAGAAGCACCTTGACGCAATGGATCAATGATATCGATGTGAAAGTGTCGATTGATGTATTCGTTTTCTCTCGAGGCCACTTCGGCTTTTTCAAGTTTTTGCGGCATAAGATATGACCAGTACAGGGCTTTCAGAGTTCGATATAGTATACACATCGTGTCCAGCCTCCAGGTAACTGTAAGACTCGATATGCCTGCTGAGACATAAAGATTGGAGGTTGATAAAAATGACCATGCGGTAAAGAAGAAGGCTTACAGTGGACGTTGATTAGACTTAGAGCTTAGCGCTTACGCTGAGCAACAGATCCAGGGGAACGTCCATATCGGCAAGGACCGGAATGTGCCGGGAGCCGAGACTCCGAGCTCCGCCGTGACCACAAACACTGATTATCAACCGATCATGTGGTGCGTGTGACTGCCAGATTCAGAAGTAGGTTCAACTTGCTAACCCAAAGTGCACTTCTGATTGCTCAGCGCCACCTGCCACGACCTTCCACAGGCCACGACTTTGACATCACTCTCTCAACTCTCCTCATCTTTACATTCCACTTTTTTCAGCAAAATGTCTTCGGAAGAGCCGCCTGCTGGCACATCGTCAGAGTTGGTACCAGGTCTCCAGCTCAGCGCCACGGGCAGTGAGTGGATAGCCATGTTCAATGACGATTTTACTAACCGAATCATATCTAAAGTTGAAGCCATCGATGAGCTCACATTGGAGAATCCTGACGATCCCCAGCTCAAAATCCGCATACCCAATCCGAAAATCTACATGGCTAGGCAATCGCTGTGGACAGGTCATCGAGGCAAATTGAGGTGAAAATCACTGCTATTTGTTTTTTTCCGCACATCTTCTGACTTAATGACTCAGATGCGATTCATGTCGAGCCCAAAATCTCAAGGTTCGCTGTTTTTTTCCTCCTTGGCTGTGCAGTTCTTAACAGCTTTTGTAAACCATACAGTGCGATAGAGCTCAACCTGTATGTAATCATTGTGCTTGGACACCTGAAAAGGAGTGTAAATACACGCCCATTCCAACTCCTTCTCATCGGGGTGTCCCTCGGTGCTTGTCCTGCCAAAAAGACAATCTCAAGGTCACTATTTCAGAATTTTCGTCATCTCGAGCACCTCTAACGGCTTTCGTCTTTTTTTCACAGTGCGATCGAGACCTACCAGTCTGTAATCAATGCAAACTGAGGGGAAACGACCCAGCATGTACCTATGCATCCAAAAAGCGGAGACAAACCGCTGGTGCCGATAGTCCCTCAGGCTCAAACATGGATGGCACCTCGATGGAAGACTCTCTTCAGGCTAGCACGAGTAGCAAGCCCGTGCCTTTGATGTCTCCCTATGCTTATAGCATGCATCAAAGGGCTTCTACGTCGTCTTCCACGCCGTCTTCCGAAGCAGAAGATCGAGACCGAGCCGTCAGTTCGATGGCCCCAACAGAAAACAACAACGGTGGTTTTCACAATAGAAGCCACAATTACGTTACTTCACCCATCTTTCGGAACACAGGATCTATCATGTCTAATACCAGCAACAAACGCCTTACTCCCTGGTTCCACCTTTCCTTCGTTCCATTGCCATCCACTATACGTGATCGAATTTCGACACTTCCGGTCTCGGAGTTGCCTGACAGGCAAATCTTTGAACGAAAGCTGTCCGAATTCTTGTGTACTCTGGTTCCGGAGTTGGAGGAGACTGCCTGTCTTAGCCCCGACACTTATGCTGCCATGAACCGTTCTCTCTTGAGCGGCGAAGCACATGGCCTTTCACCAAGGATGCTCATATGGGTAAACTGCCACCGGTTATTGCCTGGTTCGACCCAAAAATACTTGCTTTTGATGCCTCGCCACACCAACGAACCGAATTCCCTGGACCCCACAGAGGAAGCGCAGTTACTGAAGGAGTATCAAACTCGGATTGACCAGGACGCCACCGAATTAATCCCAGGACAACCTGAACCTGTATTCGATCGTCTCATTGTTCGCGATCAATACTACGACGTACTCGCGTATGCTCATATGAACCACTCGTCGTCGTTTGAAATGACCGACGGGATCAACAAACTTGCCATCGTGAGTATCTTTTTTCTGGTATGGGTTAAATATCCTGATGAGGCACTGGCAGACTGGGGTAACCTGGCCAATGGCTGACATCTTTGTCAACCTCTGCCCTCGATGCTCAGCAAACCGCAAGCGACGCGCCGGCGAATGATGAAAAACGTCAAGGAACGCGCAATTACAACCTTGCTGTTGAACGGGGATTATAAGTATTGGAATCGTAGAGTACAGGACCTATGTATTATCTATGCATCTCTCAAGTACATCGAATCAAAACAAAAAAGAAGGCAGAGATATAACTTGGAATTCCACTATCTTCGCTCCAGAAGAAGTAAAAGTCGACGAGAAACCCCCTCATCTATTGAATGACCCTTGACAGAATCTAACCACCATCTCAGGCGTGCTTGACTATCTTTGATACTGAGACCCTGAGTGATGCTGGGAACCATTCAGATGAGAGGGAATGACAAGAAAAAGGGAATGACTCACAAGCCTCGCTCGCTCAAAGCCTGCTCTAGATCATGTTTGTCCATCGTATCCAGTAAGTTATCCTTCAGCAGTAAGTTATCGTCGTTAGTGATGAACCGGAGGTGCCTTCGAATTCGCCAGAGTCGCAGAGGATCGACGCCGAATGTGGGTAGTCGGAGTAGGCTATTAAAATATGATAAGAAATTTCGCCATAGAGCGATCAGGACATTCCCTTACCTACACACGACGGTGGCTAAACCGGTACCTGATAGGGCAGTGAGCGGAAGCTTCCCGTCATGGGCCTTGGCTTTCATGGAAAGAATGAGAGCGCGTGAGTTGTTGGAAGACGTGAGCGCCTTGAGTGCCTTTTTCTCTTCAATGCGGTCGCGCTGAGCCGGCAGAATACAAGTAGAAGGTAACATAAAAGGAGCGTATAGCGCAATGACGGGGACAAGTTCCTCCAGAAGGACGGCGATCGTGATGAATGGAATGACCCTTCTTTCGTCAGCTTGAACATTACGAAAATCAAATGTAAGGCTTACTTGTTAATATCCTTCCGTTGCAACTCTATCAGCCTACCCTCCGCTCGTGTAAGCTCCAATCCTCCACTTCTTATTCGACGCTTTATAGCACCAATCTCCTTCTGCCGCAGATATATGAGTTTTGCACCTCGAAAATAGAATTTCTAGAAACATTGCGTCATGGGTGCGTGTTCTGAGGAAAGGTATGTAGGTTGACCGACCGTCAATTCCCAGGTCGAATGTATGATTTTGCGAAAGGTATTGGCATTCGGAGGGGCAGGAGCAAGAATACCGAGCTCTTCAGCATTTTTGATGTCCCGCTGAATGGTTTCCTTCATACCCAGGCGCTCCTTCGAAGGTCTTGGAGACGGTGTGGGTAACGGTGCATTGTCGCTGACCCTTGGAAGCGAAGTAGCTTTAGTTGGTGGTTTAGAAGAGGAAAGATTGATGGGTTCTATCTTCTTCGGGGCTGGGTGAAGCTCAACTTTGGTCTTTCGCTGAGGAAGAATGGGTGGGACATCCTTGGAAGAAGTGGTAGATGTTGAGGTCGAGACGTAACGAAGACGGACTAACGATCTATGAAGCAAAGGTTCTAGTTAATATTCTAAGTATAGAGAAACAAAGAATGACTGGAAATACCTTTGGCGGAGCCCATCCTGGAGGGTAGCTCGTAGCATGGAAGAGGCTTGAGAAGAGGTGGTTTGTCTTTTCTCACGTCCAGCGCCTTTGCCCCACCCAACTTTCTTTCGACAACATTCAACCAGCCAGTATCCCTTGTTTCCTAGTCCTTATGCGCAGACTGGACTTTCTCGAGCAATTTCAGCTCATTTCTTAATAATTTCCCGGACAACTGGACGCTCACATAATGACTGGACTACCAATATTTCGAAACTTTTGCGTGATACCATTGTACATGTTTGCGGCTAAACGCTAGACTTGAATAATAGTATTTTATTCATCGTCTAGCTTTTATTCATTGTCGAGCTTCCCTTCTTTTCACTATCATGGCCTCCAACATCGTTTTCCACCCAGGCTCCGTGACCGCGGACGAGCGGTATCAAATTCTCAAGCAAAAGGGTGTAACGATCTGGCTGACAGGTCTCAGTGCCAGTGGGAAGGTATGGAGACTGTTTTTCACTCTGGCGGCTGTATCTGATTAATACACCAGTCTACCATTGCATGCGCTCTCGAGCAACATCTCATTCATTTGCAAAAACATGCCTATCGTTTAGACGGAGACAACATTCGATTTGGTCTTAATAAGGACCTCGGATTCGACGAGAAATCTAGAAACGAAAACATTCGTAGGATTGGAGAGGTAAGCACTATTATGATTGCGAATTCCGACCATTCAAGTCTTCGCAGGTCGCCAAACTATTTGCCGATTCTACCTGTATCACTATCACAGCGTTCATTTCTCCTTATCGTAAGGATCGTGAAGCCGCTCGTGAGATGCATGATAAGGCCTCAATTCCATTCGTCGAGGTCTATGTGGACGCACCGCTAAGCGTCGTGGAAGAGCGCGATCCTAAAGGATTATACAAGAAGGCGCGAGCAGGAGAGATCAAAGGTAAATCCCAAACCCTGCTTGGACCTCGTCTGCTAATCATGTCTGCTTTTAGACTTCACTGGTATCTCAGCACCGTACGAGGCACCAGAAAAGCCAGAAATTCACTTGAAAACTGCCGAGACCGATGTAACGGAGTGCGTACGCATAATCACCGAATACCTTCTCGAGAAGGCGTACATCGTGCTATGAGATACCAAATAGACGTATTTTACAGTCATTATCGATACCAGAGATGTATCTATAGGCCGGAATACTTAGAAGAAGGAAAGCAATGTAAATTTTTTTTTCAGAGTACTACGTTTACAACACGTATCGTATAAAAACAAACATCTCTCATGCACGTTGAGCCGTCTGACCCAATCCCTGAGCAAATCGGCCTCCACGACCACGCGCACCACCTGCGAATATAAACTGTGTCAGACAGACCTATCACAAACCAGGCATATGTATCACCTTTACCTCTTGTACCTCTGGTCCCTTCGCGCTTGCCTCTTCTCTCCTGTGTCTGCTCACCCCTCTTCTCGCCTTGTTTACCGTCTGTACGGTCTCCCCAACCAGCACCACCACCCATTTTGACATCCAGAGTCTTCTCGTTCTGATCAGCAATCACGTTGACCCTTTCAGCGATCGTCAAAGCCAATTGCTGCTGTCGCGATACTTCAATTCGGTGGAACACGATGACTCCGCCAGATTGATCCAAGGAAGCCGAAAGTTCTTCATTCCAAATCATCTTTGAAACGATAGACGTTACTGAACGAAGTGGAAGAGAGAAAGTTCGCGCTAGGAGTGACAGTGACAAGGTGCTGTAATGTGGAGCATATGTGAAGAGGTAGGTACGAAGACCTTGCTCTTGTATCCGCCTACGCGGGGAAGTAAGCCCAGGGTTCACGGTGGTAGACTAGTACACTTACTTGGCCAACATCTCCTTCACACTAGCCACCTCTGGCATGAGACTCCAGATTTTGATGCTCTGAATGAGATCACGACACTTTTCCCATTCGCCATTCTGCAATGCCTTGCTAGCCTGCATGATGTGGTCTCGAGTACTTTCTGGGGGCCCAGTGAAGACTTGGCGATCAGCAAAGTCTAGTAACCGTCTGAATGGTTTGGAGATTGCCTTTCTCTTCGCCTCATCAGAATCTATGCTAGCAAGCAGGGGAATCTCGACGAGCATGCTCGAGACCAAGAAGGCAGCCTCCAATAACTCGGTGTTGATGTGCATGTGGAATGGCAGCTGCCTTTGCTTCTCAGCCTTTTCTTGTTCTGGGGAAAGGACCTGGAACCTCTGTTGATGAACGCCTTGGGCTAGAAGCTCCTTGACACGCTGAGTTGTGAAGATGTCCTGGAGCATAGCTTGCGCTTCCTTGATCAGACCCGATCTGAACGCACAAAGGCCGAGTTGAACAACGGTACGGTTGTACAATATCTGCGTAGCAACATCTGCTGAGTGGATCGACTCTTGAAGATGTGACATGAGTAACATGTCACGAGCAGTATGGAAATCGTTGTGGAGTGCATAATGGTAGATGTGGCTAAGCATGGCACGTGTTCGGAGGAGCGAGTTGCCTGCCTTGTACAGGTAAACACAAAGGTCGTGTATCAGGTTGGAAGTGGAGCCTTTGGCGCTGAGGGTAGCCGTAGGTTTAATGTCAGAAGCTTCAGTGGCGGCTTCCAAAGCTTGGACCACGGGATCAGGCTAAACCACAAATTAACGAAGAGCTCAAGGGACCGACGTCTAAACCGCACCTTTGAGTAGATATGCTCCAGTCTACGCATAATTACTCGACTGAGTGGATCATCTTGTTTCGTCTGCTCGTAGTATGCTTGAGCTCTATTAATGGTGCAATAGAGGACCTTCTCGTCTTTGAGCCTTTCCACGTATTCTGTGCCATGTGGGTCGATGTTTTGCAGACTACGGGTGAACTCATCGTCAAGTCGATCGACGAAACTGATGATGCTACCACGGACGCGGACAATACCATCCTTTTCCGTGGTCGGTGAGCGCTCTACGAGCTCATCGTAGTCTTCGGTGACTTCTTGGATCGAATAGGCA
Source organism: Paramarasmius palmivorus (assembly GCA_037176845.1). Lineage (NCBI taxonomy): Eukaryota > Fungi > Basidiomycota > Agaricomycetes > Agaricales > Marasmiaceae > Paramarasmius > Paramarasmius palmivorus. The sequence continues at coordinate 166,628 of JAYKXP010000054.1, read as the reverse complement.
GGGTTCTGTGCGACGATGGTGACAAGCTGATCAACTTCCCGCTGAGCAGAGAGCCACATGTCTGTCGGCATGTAAGTGGTAGTCGAGGAGTTGTAGTCGAACCGTGATGAAACAAGAGCGAGGAGGACGCGGATACGCTGATAAGAGGTGACTGCAATCTCGAGTAGCCGCTCTAGGATACGTATTTGTTCTGCCCGATCGGTATTCTAAGAGCACCGTTAGTGCAAACGTTTGTCTTCATCATTCTGATATTCGCTGACCTTCTTCCCTCGGGCTTCTTGGACAACTTGAAGGCTCTTGAAAATGCCCTCCGTCGTCAGTTGCATGGTTTTACCGCCTTTTCCAACTGACTGGAACCCATCGTCAGCATCTCCCTCTGTAGTAGCTGCCGCAGCCGATGATTTTCCAGCTGTGGTCGCCGGGACATCCTTCGAAATCGCGGCACTGTATTCACGTTCAAAGGCTTCAGGGTCCTTGGAAGAATTTGCTGTAAGAATCCAATCCTTTCACGTATACGCGGAAGCTTACAGCTTGATATTTCGCAATATCTTGCTCATACTCCTTCATTGCCTTGCGAACTTTTTGCTTCGTTGCCGTCAATGCCTTTGCATTTGTGGCATTCATTTTCTTCTTCGCTTCCTTCTCTTTCGCCTGGGTGCTGGCTACAGAGGTCTCCAACATAGTAAGAGTTTTGATATAGAACGGCGGGACTGGCTCTGATACATTGTGTTGCCGTTGAATCATCCGTACCAATTTATCGAATTCTGTACATTAAGAGCAACAATTGTCAGCGCGATCGTCTATGAGATGAACGACACCCACTCACCATTGGAAATCACAACCCAGTCATTGATTTTTAAAGCATTCTCCATAGCCTTCCCCGTCGCCTCCATTTCTGCCAGCCTCTTTTCCTGGGCACTCAAAATCCGAATTCCTGTCCTGTCCTCGTCCTCATCGCTCTCTTCGTCTTCCGAGTCGCTCCTCAAGAACGTAGACTTTTTTCCTTTCGGGGCGTCACTCTCGCTTTCACTTTCTTCTTCATCGGATGAGGAATCGCTGGAATCTGAACCTGCCGTGCGCAAGAATCTAGACATGGCTGGTTTTGCTGCAGGCGTTGTTTTGGTGGTTGGGCCTTCGTCGCCGCTGGACATGAGCTCATCTTCGGAGGACTCAGTCTCAGAGTCGGAATCGCCTGCTTGTCTGAAGAATCGAGACATGATGAGGAAAACTAGAGCAGCACTAGTGGTGACGGTGACTCGTTGAGCGCTTGAAAAAAATCTGTGTACTCGATGCCCCAGGTAAATACTATCAAACAAGCGGTCACTCCGCCATCAGTCCAGTAGAGTAATACTAATAGCTCGTCAACAAGCGTGTATAACATAGAAAGCTAAACCTAACAAGGTGACAGTATACAGTACAAGTACAGACAAGTAGGTACATGAAAGCGATCAATAACTTAGGAAGTGCTCAATTTGCTGTGGGTATGCATACATCATGTTCATCTTCCCTTCTTTGTGAAGGCGAAACAAATGACACCGCCTTTCACCTAGAGATGGAGGTGTCGTATCCAGGATCGCTACTCCTGGAGCGATGCCTGGATTGATGACGGTGGTGACGATGCTTGTGGTGACGATGCTTTTTGTGAGGCTTTGAATACACCACTAGCTGCGTTTGAGGTCCCATTCCAGGTGTAGGAACGCTGACCACACCCCCGGCATTGACGTATTGGGTCTGAGGAGGAACATATCCATAGCCCATATTCATGCTAGTACTTCGGGGACGCATTTGGTACCCGCCATTGGGATAGTAAGAGCTCCCAGGCATTGTCATGGCTGACGACGCGTAACCCGGCGAAGTGCTGGGCAGCATCCCTCCATTGTACGGAGAACCGTAAGACCCGTACGAGCCAACGTGGCCACTGTATCCGCTAGAGGAAGAAACGGATCCAGGAACCGAAGGAATTGGCATGGGAGTAGACGAAGCGTGACTCCCTGAGTACTGAAGTAAAGGATGGCGGAAGGATGGCGAGCGAGAGCGATGACGAGAATACGATCGATGTCTGCGGGAGAACAAAGCATCTGTATCGTAGGCATATGGATCGTATTCGTCATAAGAACCACGGCGTGAGCCCAGGGTACGTCCTCTTGGGAAGTCGTCTTCATCCCGAAAACGATTCTATGAATATGTTTAGTTAAGACAAACGCGGAGATAAGAACAACATACATAAAAGAAGAGCTGAGAAGCAGTGGCTGCAGCGGCTTCGGCAGCAGTTCTCCGCGTGTACGGGTCCATGCTGCGAGGAGTGTATTGCAGTAGTTTTGTAGCTAATTCATCGATAAGCGTAAGGCACCTAAATAGTAAGGGTGAAGGTACCTTCTGCAACCGCTAGACCGATCAAGCCTTCGCGTTGGCGATCCATATCACCACTGAGTGGCTCGTACAAGGTAGACTTGTGGTGAATCCAGCTGCGATATGCCTCGTAAGCAGCTGCGTGGCCAATTTGATTGGGTAGCATTTGGCCAAGGTGTCCCTATAGACGTGTAAGAGACGAGCTGAGAGATGTTAATGATAGACACGTACCAGGCCGCCATAAGCCTTTTGGTGCCAGTGGCGAGCCTCGTGAATGCCTACGCCGAACGCGTTGGAAGTGGAATAGTCGCGAAAGTCTCTGACTCTGTTCCAAGCATGATCATAGAGGGATCTGTCATCAGGAGGAGGGTAGACCGGTTCAGAAACATCGCTGGGCTCGTTGTAGAACATTGTGGAAAGATGGGATGCTCACAAGTCAGGACTGGGAGCGTGAGCTCGGTAAAAATCAATTCCTCCCCCTGGATAAAGGAAACGCAATAAGCAACGTGTTAGATGCCAGCAAATGATTTTTCGCATACACGAGGGCTGTGGGTGAAATGACGGTGCAGGGGGTGCCCCAAACTGGAACTAAATCAAAGAAAAATAACCGGTTAGGGAAACTGACATCAAGCAAGCGGGAGAAGCGCTTGAAGGAAAACGTACTCGGTTTGTGCCCCAATTGGGGCTATATTGCTGGTAATAAGGAAAAGCCATTTTTTGAGATGGTGGTAGTTGAAGAAAGAAAGGATGGCGGGGCCATGTTTGGATTGGAGCCTTTCTAGTGAAAGGGTTCACTACGTCACACGTGTTTGGCGCGAGTCTACCCTGTCAGATCACACCAAGGATCACAGCAGGCCCCGCCAGGCATCACACTGTCACACACGCATCTACAGCGCTTCTGGCACGTTGTTCATGTCCCTCGACTACTCCATCTTTGCTTCTCCAAACTTCGATCCAAATGATTATGCAAATGCTGTCCTCGCCGGGGAACCATATCCACCTCCAAATGACTCTCCAGTCGCTAAAACTCCAAAATTAAATACCCCAGAAGCTTCCACAAAGGAGGAAATATCTCTGGCAATCTCAAAACTTTCTTCTGGCATCGACGACGTAGCAAAGCAGATTAAAACACTCGTGAATACTCAACCTCAATGTCCTAGTCCATTTCCTCATATCGTTTGGCCCAGGTTACAACTCATCATGAAGGTTTACTGGCACAGGCTGCCAGCGCGAACCAACTTTCCGGTAGTCTGACGTCGGTGCGGTCCGGTCTCACAGATTTGGATACTTCGGTGGAAAAGTGAGTATCCGCGTCTTTATAGACATTGTTGATAGTTGACGCGTATACAGGCTACGTCTCAAAATTCGCGTTCCCTATGAACAAATGCAGACCAACGTGTCACGACTCGCAAAATACCAACAAGCCTCCGACATACTTCGTCGGGCATCGCGTTTCATAGTTCTGGCACGAAGATTATCCAGTCAGATGACCGAAATGGATTCTTTGGCACCTGCCTCATTAGACAAAACACCTCCAAAACCATCGGACAGTACTACTTTGGTGAATATTAATGGGGATATCGAAGATGAAAAGGAGAGGACTATCGCTAAAGCGGCACTCAGCATTGCTGAGCTTGGTGCGTTACATCATACTCTTAGTTCCGCACAATCCTAACACCCAAGTACAGTGGCGCTACTCGATGATGCAGCAGACCCGTCAAATGCCACCGAAAGCGTCAACCCAGAGTCTGTTGATTCTTCGAGTGTCCCTGTCAGATCCAAGCAATCCTTCGTCTTATCCAGAATCCAAGTTTCCACTCCGATCAATAAATGTAGTCGATGCATTCGTGCCATTCATTGAAGAATCACGGAGAAAGGTTACAAGCGAGATGGAAAACATGGTGTTGACTGGACTGGCTACTCTTGTGCGATTTCATGTGTCCCTTTCTGTCCTCTGGGCGCTCAACCCCAATTAGAACCAATCACTTTTAGCATCGTCCCTGCAAACGGCGTACAACCTACGCGTTTTACCTCAGCTTGTCCAGAGTCTTATCACAGATCTTTCACAAGCTGTCGAAGACCGAATACGGACCGCCTTTGACATGAACAAGATATCTCGGGACGCGCTGGGTAAAGGTGCCTTTATGCAGTTCCTAACCGCGATATTCCAAGATGAACTAATCACTACCCTGCTCAGATGCTGCGTCGAGTCCTTCACAAACCCAGTCACCTACTCTGTATAGATCACGAGTCAGAACGGAGCCCACCAATGTCACTGCTCCTCAGTGGACTGCTGCGCTATGGAGCAGACTCGAGAAGATGGTAGAAGACATGGCAGATTGCTGCGTAAAGGTAAGAAAATGCCTGAAGGCCGCTTGGCCGGCGGATCTTGCCGTGTTCTCAAACCTCTGACCGTAGGTTTACACGCTCGAAAAAGTTCTCAAGCTAAAAAAGGACACTGTCTCTCAAATCGTGTTCCTTGATGAAACTATGAAGGTTAGGATCCATCATCTGACAATTGTATCATGTATCAACTCATGTTGTGGCGTCGAATAGCTGCTTGAGAACACTCCCAGCGCTACCTTTTGGACGGCACTAAGCAGGTCATTAGAGAAAACTACTCGGGACTCTGCAAGAGGTCAGCTGCTTTCGGTTTAGTCGGAAAGGTTGCCAACAAAGAATCTACCCTTTTCTTAGCATCGACGTTCCTGCAACAAACACTTAGCTCAGGTTATCCCCGTCTTCTTCGCCTTTTCCACGAATTCTTTGCCAAAGTCGCCGTGTATACTGATACGGTTTACATTCACACATATCAGAGGTACGTCCAATCCTAGTTGTCGCGCTTCAAACGTGCATAATCCTTTGATTGTCAGTCCTGAAACGATCCTAGTCTTACGCGCCCTCTCCAACTTTGAGTCGCTCTACCTCGCGCGGTCAACTAACAAGTTGACTGAAGCGGTTGGTCAAGCCTTCTCGGGAGGTTCTCGTTCACCTCCAGGTGTCACCGAAGCTGTCAATGTCACAAGGACACTCACAAATGAACTCGATGCTGCTAGGTTCGACCCACTCCTTCTGCGCTCTGTGGCGAAGAATGTGGTGTCAAGCCTGGATATGGTGATAAGTAGAGTCGAGGGATTGGTTCGTATACGTTATTGCCGCCTACTTCAATGATTGATTGAAAACGTTTTACTAGGTAGCACGAGATCGTTCTGCTATAACTCTCGTTGGCCCATCTGCTACCCAGTCGCAAGCATCCAATGCGTCTTTGGCAACCTTCCTTTACCATTGTCACACGAGAGTACTGAAGCTCTTTGACGAACATTCAGAGGAGATATCGCGGATATTGACCCCCAACGTCGAGGTATGCCAAATCTCTTGTTCAGACGAGGTTGTGGTACGAATGATATTCACAGAAACTAAAACAAGCATACGATCGTATCGTCGAGCCGCTGTTGACCGCCATTCGAAGAGACCTGGGCAATATAATTGACAGGATCCATCGGACAGACTTTGGCAAATCTGATCCTACAGCCGGAATGGGTAGCGCTTCGTTATATATGCAAGATCTTGTGGATAAACTCTCTTTCATCCGAAATGAGATTTTGGCCAAATATTCTGTGGGAGACGACACACGGACATGGTATGCATACCTTTCACTTGACACAAAATCGTTCCTGACCAATCATACAGGGTGACTTCCATTGTCAAGTTTGTTTTGAGGACGTTTGAGCTGCATGTTTCCATAACCAAGCCGTTGAGCGAAAGTGGGAAACTACAAATGACAAGTGATATGACGGAACTTGAGTTTGCGTTAAATGCCTTTATGGCTGATCCTCAAAGCAAGCGCAACGAGAGCCTGGATAGCATTGGAGAGGAATATCATGCACTACGGGCGATGAGGTGACTATTCTTTCTTTTGTATCGACATCACCCGACTGACACAACTTCTGCTAGACACCTCCTATTCCTGGACAACGAAAACCTCGCATCCCCATCACACACCTCCGGCCTTCCGACATTGATTGTTCTCAACCACATCCTTGTCAGATCACCGTTACCGCTTCCACATACATACCACGGCTGGCAAGATGCAGAGTACGTTCGCTACGTCGACGAGCACTCAGAGCAGCAGGTCTGTTCACTGGTGGAATCAGCGTTGGATAGGTGGCAAAAGATTCATGCTAGTGAGGGAGAGGGTTCTGAGGAAGGAGAAGAATATGTAGAGCTAGCACGTAAAGTTCTGAAGAACTCGGCTAGATAAGATAAGATAGCTTATGTATAAATGTGAAGATCAAACTTTTTGCTAGTGACTCAGGGTTAATTTACAGCCATGGCAAGTCTTCTCCTTCGTGCCAGAGCTGCCCCAAAGCTCTTTCCCGCTCGCTTGCTCTCAACTTCAGCCGTGACAAAATCTTCAGATGCTCCCAAACCTCCCCAACCACCAAAACCCATTGATGACTCCACCTCAGCACTGGACTACAAAAGGTTGCAGAGAACCCGTCCGCCCCCTCTGCCAGCTATGGACCTTCCAAGAAATAGAACAGCTGAAGAGGCCGTAACAAATATCCTCTATAATACCCCACCACCTAGCTTGCAACCGTTCAAAAAGTAACATTTTCACGCCTTGTCGCATCCTGTCAAAATCTGACTCGAGTCATGCAGACATATCCTGAACTGTCTAGTACAGAATGAACCAGGAGTTTTATCTCGCGTCTCTGGAATTCTTGCCGGAAGAGGCTTCAACATTGACTCTCTTGTCGTCTGCAGGACTGAGATCCGTGATCTCAGTCGTATGTGTATCGTCTTGAGCGGACAGGACGGCGTTGTCGAGCAAGCTCGGAGACAGCTTGAAGATCTCGTACGTCGAATGATTCTACACGTCACGACTCTTCTCTCAAGCATTTTCTTTTCATGGCAGGTTCCCGTATGGGCTGTCTTGGACTACACAGATACCCGCACCATTACTAGAGAATTACTTCTCGTCAAAGTCTCGATTTTGGGTCCGGAGTACTTGGAAGAACAGCTCGTTGGAGGCCCCTCGCACGAACCTCGGAGACTTTCTCCCGAAGAGAAGTTGGAACGCGAAGCCATCCTTGCACACAACTTTGAACGCAGCGCGCACCCAGAGCACACTGCAACCGAAACAGACTTACATACCCCAAGCGGTGCTACACTCACACCCTCACAAGCCCTTCGTCTGAAGCACCAACATTTGCAGTCGATCAATACCCTCGCTTCACAATTCGGCGCAAAGATTGTGGACGTCAGCGAAAACAGTGTCATTGTCGAGCTTACCGCAAAAACGTCTCGAGTGGAGGCTTTCCTTAGCTTGGTTAAACCGTTTGGAATTCTTGAGGCCGCGAGGACGGGTAGGTACCATTCTTGACCTGACGTGCTGCCTATTCACTTTTTTTTGCAGGTTTGATGGCAATGCCCCGAACGCCGATTAGCGGTTCGGCCGAAGATGAACTCGTAGAAGATATATCCGGTCCTGTTGACGCCAGTCTCCTACCACCTGGTTAAAAGATGCAGATTTGTACATGTATCAGATGAAAGATTGCTAGTTTTAACCGAAAAGTACATGGACACAGTAAAGACTCGGGAATTAATTATTGAAGGTATAATAACACGGAGATTTCCTTGAACCACTGGAAGTCCCTAAGTCCCTATAATATGAAAACACGGATGTATGAGTGTTGAAAGTACAAATGTAAGCACAAAGCCCAACGACAGATAAACAGATTGATGAAGCAGCGACGAAAGTTGTCCATATTATGTCCCGTATTAGTTCTTATTCAAAGGAAGTATCGCGTTGATTTTTTCTACCCAAATAGCGGCTGCTTGAGGATCTAGAGTGGCGTAGTGGTAGTTCTTAGACGACTAGGATGGTCATTAATATGAAATCAAACTAAACGAAATTGGGGGACGCACGGAAAGCACGACGAATTCTCTATCGCCTTTCAGCTCTGCACTGGAAACCACGCTTCGCGTTTCCTTTTCTTTTCCATCCTTAGGGCTTGAACTGGTCGACTCAACAGGAAGTAGTAGCTCCGCTTTGAGAGTTATGATCTCTGGTGTTTTCTCTCTAAGCTTGAGGCAGACCAAACGGCGGCTGGTCAAGATCAACTCCCGGGTCTTAGGCTTCATTTGAACACTCGCAAGTGGCAGAAGCCGACTAGCCCGGCGGCGAATAGAACGAGCCTCGACAGAGGATCGGAAGAGAATAGTTTCTCCTTCGGCCAGGTCAAGTAGAGAAACCCTGTGTTATGTCATGTCAACGGTGGAAGTACATATAACGACCAGGAACTCACAGGTCGATTCGAGGACCGTTGCCCTGTATAGGTGTCATGGTTTGACGCCTCCCTCGTTCGTACTCGTTTATAGAAGTATCACTAGGTAAACGGCTGGTTGGCCGCTTCAAAGCTTGCATCTGTTCCGCTACTCTGTCAACTTCACCATCTGCGCCATCGGAGGAAGAAGTCGAATGGTCTCGAACGGACGGAAGTCGAGGCTGTTTGGTCTCCACCGGGCTCGCTTCCAGTGCACGGCTCTCTCCCATGGGCCCAATCGCAATATCAACCGACTGAGTGGGTGGACTCTGAAATAGGTCCTGCCTGAAAAGTGCTCTTTGGCGTTCATCCGAGTCCGAAGCCCACTCTACTCCATCGCCATCTTCATTGACCTGCTTGTCCCACAGTGCACCTACGTCTTCCCAATCTTTGTCATCCTTCTGTGCAAGAGGGTGCTCTCGTTTCACAAGCCCGGCCTCTAACGGAGGTGCAGGGTCAATCCAAAGGGTGTCCCATTCCACGCCAAGGAAGAATGGGTGAGACCGAAGAGCTGACATATCATTTGGTTCACCGGGGGCACCTGCACCCAGTCGTTGAGTGGGATCACGGACCTATGTATTGGGAAATTGAGATCAGGAATGTAGACCTATCCACGCGTATAGACGCACCAATAATTTCTCCACGAGGTCCTTTGCCTGCTCATCGAATGATTCTGGGAAAGAGTATTCCATCTTTTTTATCTTTTGCAGGGTAAGGAACTCGGAAAGCCCGGAGAACACGAAACGACCAGCGAGCATCTGGTAAAGGATGCAGCCCAAAGCCCATAGGTCGGAGCTACAGGCAACAACATTTCAAGTCTGTACGAGAATGAGGTGTACCGATAGTAATCACCTCGTGCTTGTTTCGTTTGCCTCAAGCAATTCGGGAGCAACATATTGCGCGGTCCCGACGAATTTCTCAGCCTCCGCTGGTGATAGAGTTAAGGTTCAATATAACGAGGCATAACCATAATAACGTACTTGGATTATCAAGGTCTTTGGCAGTGCCAAAGTCGGCTATTTTAATCCGCCATGAATCGTCAAGTAACACGTTTTCTGGTTTCATATCTCTGTACAATAATTAGCGACCCATGCGCAAACTGATAAGAAACACGCACCTGTGAACAACGCCTTTCCCATGCATGTAGTCCAAGGCATCAACCAATTGAGCGGCATAATACTGGGCACATCTTGTGGATAGTGATCCCAAACGCGAAATTAACGACTGCATTTCGCCGTTAGTCGCGAGATCCAGAACGAAGTCTTGTTTGTTTTAGTGGAGGTTGCCGGAGGAGGCTGAGTTATAACGACGCACATAGACTCGCTGCATCTTGGAATGTACGGTATAATCGCACAATACCAGGGTGCCCAGGTAAGAGCTTCGTAAGGGCATTCTTCTCTACCATTGCCACACCAATCTTCTGTTTTCGTATCAAGTAGGCTTTGTCGATGATTTTGATGGCGTATTTTTTCCCGCTACTGGTTAGAGTGGCACATATAACCTGAATCCCGTTGTCGGTGGTCATTGAAGGTATTACATGGCAAAAAAAAAGTAGAACGCACAGTGGAATATGATCCTTCTCCGATAGTTTCTCCAAACTCGAAGTCATCTAAGGAAAGCATGCTATTCCTTCCCCTCGATTTCGACCGTGTTTTCGATGCCGCTCTGCTGTGAGGCGAGTCATTTGCAATCGTCAGCTCCTTCGGAAGATATGCTGGGGGTCTTGAAGATCTCGGAGATGGCGAAGCTGGACTTCTGGAGCGGGGCGAAGAGAAGGTTCGGACTGGTCGAGGTCGAGGGGTGGCAAGGAGAGTGGAAGTGGGTTCTCCGTTTGTGGAAACTTCGGAGCTTGAAGTCGATATAACAGAAGCATTTCTACTCAAATCCACCAGGGCAGAATGAGATGCATCTGGAGAAGGATTCGTAACGTCGACCTTTAGCATGCAGTGTTCCGACAAGTGCAGTGCGGAAGACGCTACAGTTGAAGAGGTCACAAATTCCGTCACATCTTTATACCTTGATCACTCACCACGCGCTTTCCAACAAGTATGCTCATTTCGAGCACTGATTGGTACTGACTAGTTATAGCCCGTATCGTTTATTCAAAGCTACCCAAATCCCGACAATGAATAGGTTTCCAGAATGAGAGGCCGAGCCTAATCCTTACTTACACGGAACCAACACGGAACAGATGAACGATTCGCCCTCGTTAAAACCTATTCTCCATGTTGAGGGATCGAGGCTCACCTACTCGCGGTCCAAGGCTATTTCTGATTCGCTAGCGTGGTTGGTAACCAGATGAATATATCGAAGGTGTGTGTTCTATACTGTTACCTCACTACTTGCCTCAAGGACTTCTTTTCAGGGAATGTAAAAGTATATGGCAGACGCGTAGTCACCGCCCAGGTTTATGCCCTTCACGCGTTCTTCATCAATCATGTGGCTTTTGGTACCTCTCTGAGTATACGTATCTCGGAGGTTTTGGCTCTATATGGTGGAGGTATACTTAGTGCTAAGTTGGTCTTCGCTGTAGTCCCATAAAGGAGCCATTTTGCGATGTTCTACTGCATACCAGGTCTCTAAAATACACTCCGTTTCGAAACTATGACCTTTCTCCTGGAGTCTTTCCATTCACCACCCGTCTATGGAAACACCACTCGAAGCTTGAAATATCTCTAGCGGCGCCTATGACTAATTGGGTGAATCATGCCTTCTGTTTTCCAGAACGCCTACACGACCACGATCTTGTATCCTGAGATGGCTGATCATGTAGACGATGGAGAACTGCTCTTCTTCCCAGGAGCATGCCCAGATTGAACGATGGAGTCGAATACCACATTGGTTCTGGTACAGTTCCAGCCTGAAAACCTTCCTCGAATGGCCCTATCTTATATGGTTAGCTGGAGCGTCGAACAACAGTTGCTCCAGGACTACCAGGCATTTGATGAGCTGTGGGTCACAGTAGCCACCACTTTGCACGGGAACGTTGGCCCATGCCCGAAGCTTGTATACTTCGCCGAGTCCGCTAGCGAATATACGGATGATTAGCACCTGGCCGATGTACTGGCAGACTACCCAAGTGACTATCCAAAGCCTGGTGGTGGAAGCAAAAGTCACAGTACCAGAACGCTATGTAAACCTGCTTTGTAACTCGTTTGAAGAGCATACTTTGTTTATTTCCACTGCAGATTCGGTTTATAAAGCTCCCTGCGAGCATTGATGGATTACTACTCCAGTGCAAAGTATATAGTACAAATACAGATTGAGATGCATGCGATAATGATACGGATAACAAATCGAAATAGCAGATCATGGACGGAAACCGAAAGCGTGAAAAGAGATGCGCGACGTTTTAATGTCATGGCAAAGAAATCGAGGAGATACGATAGCAAAGGCCAAAGCAATGAATAGGATGACCGGTGTGGGATGGGGTGGAGCGAGGGGTGAGGGGGTAGTGGAAGAAGTGTATGTATGGTATGAAGAGCAAAGAGGAATCGTGCAAGAGATCGTCAAGTTCATGAATTAACTGGCGGACACTTTCCACCGGGGAATAGGTTCGCGCTGCAAGCTGGGTCTCCAATTACCTCCTACCCGTCGCTGGCCGTTGTGAACAGGAGGGACAAATGTTGCCTGGTGTGAGGAACTCTGATCGGGTACGTACACCACAGAGGAAGACGAGGTGGAACGTGACGTCTCAGCTGGCGGAAGCGGAGTGCTCGCACTTGAGGCTGCCCCATCGTAATTGATGAATGCGGACATGTCGTTATATGCATCTACATCTGATGAGTGGTGCGAAGGCACGCTTCCGGAAGAGTTTCTACTGGTGCTATAGGGGTCGTGATAAGGTGGCTGGGTGTACATTTGTTCGCCATGCGTGGGCTGAGAAGAGCCTGCTTCTGGTTGCGCCTGGTCAAGGGATCCAAGATCACCGTTGGTGATAGATTGGAGGAAGTCGTTCCAACCTGCGGAGGCAAACGAGTTGGGATCAAAGTTGAAGCTTCCCAGGGAAACATCGAGTTCTGCATTTGAATCCAGCAGGGAATAATCGACGTTGGATAACTGGAATATGGATGGGTTATCCGTACGTGTCATCGTAGCCAAAGTATCGTCAAACCCGGGAACTTGCACGTAAGAAGGCTGAGGCAAGTTCATAGATACAAAGTCCTATCGAATACGCCAGTGAGCGGGTGACTTGTATCCATATGCGCGTTTACATACCTGTGACTGTTGGTTCGAATCAGGCCAGTAGGCAGTGGTGCCCATTGCAGTTTCTCCTTGAGAGAAAGATGGCGGTTGCCAAATGTTGGGATCATCAAACGATGCATAATCAATTCCACCGTCGTTGTTCGTTTCGGCGTGATCCTGGATGTGAGTGGCGTCGAGGGAAAGCGCGGGCGCATGTGGTTCAAGGATTAGAGGGAGACTTTCTGGAGTATGAATAGGGCCAGGGGAGTCTGCAGCGTATACAGGAGGAGAGGGGCCAAAGTTTTGGTGGATGTGGTCTACGGGGTAAGGTTGTGCAGACGACGAAGGTTGAAGGTCAGAGGTAGAAGGCGTCGGGTGGTCTGAAGGAGAAACAGTTCTATCGAGACGCGCATAAGGATGACCACGAGTTCGCATTCTAGCTTCTCTGTCTGAAATGCGTTTCTGCTCCTTCAGTTTCTGCTTTTCCTCCTTCTTCACGGGTTGGAATCGGTAGCCAGGATACAATTCGCTGTGTCGATGTTTTTCAGCTTCGGCTCTACGTTCGTATTCCATCTTCTCTTCTGGTGTCACAACCTTCCACATTTCTGCGATCTCCTTGGAAATTTGGGCCTGCGTCTTTCGCTGACCATTTGCATTTAACTGTGTGCTGAGTTCGCCGGCCTTGTCTGAGCGATAAAGAATCCAGGCGTTTGGAGGACGCGGAATCTTTTCTTTTGAGTTCGCCATCGTGCTCTTTGAGACAAGGAAGGCAAAGGTGTGGTGGTGGAAGGGAAAGATGTAGTGGGGAACGACGAAACATGCGTTCCCACCGAAAGCCCAGAACTTAACTTCCCACGGTTATCACGCCATGGCTGTGACATCACGTCTTTCTACTGCATTGGGCCAATTTTAGGGACTCCAGAGGTACCTCTACAGTGTAGTTATATTTTCTCCTTGCATTTTCTCCTTGCATTTTCTTCCTCAAGAGATATAAGTTAATACAGCGGCTGTTATGCGTAGCTGTAATTTGCCTAGATACTCTGTACGACCCCGAAAAAAAAGTCAATCGGAGAACCCCGTAGGCACGTTGCACGGCTAGCACATTATCTCCGAGAGTTCCAGCAACTTGAAAACGGTTTTGGACGGTATATGTATCCTCCAAATGTGATTCTTGAGTTCGCAGATGATGCTAATAAGATGGCCAACAGATAGATAGATAGAAATAGTAATACATACACAAACCCCTAAACGATGTAGTAGTACAAGTCGAAATAACCGAGACTAGGTAGCAAAGCCATGGACCAGAACGACAAGTGCAGAGATACAACGAACGACGATTGGTAACGAAGTTGTGCATGCGTATACGTATGTGCAAGACAGAAGAGCAAGGGAAAAGATATCGGTACACGATGGGATTTGGGAGAAGAAGAAAGTATCAAGGTGGGATCATAATGTTCGCGGATACCTTTTAATATCCACCACCACCTTGGTATCCGCCGTAGCCACCGCTTCCTGAAGTTCAAGGTTAGACATGAGACAGAGGGCTTCGAGCAGCTCAAGAGACAAACCTCCATAACCACCACCACCACCACCATAACCTCCTTGTTGGTAGCCTCCACCTTGGCCATAACCACCACCACCTTGATAGCCGCCACCACCGCTGTAGCCACCACCCCCGCTGTAGCCACCGCCTCCTCCAGAGTATCCTAATTACCGAATGTTCAGTATAACGAGCACCTTATGCAAGCTAGAAAACGTACCACCTCCACCGCCGCCACCAGATCCACGGGCATTGGCCATGTTGACCTTGATTCTGCGACCGTCCAACTCCTGCTCGTTCAGTCCACTGATAGCTGCGGCAGCTTCCTGCTCGCTACTGAAGGTGACGAATCCGAATCCACGCGACCTTCCAGTGTCACGATCACGCATGACGATGGACTAGCAAAAACATCAGCCAACAGGTCTCAAATCGATGATGGCACCGAGCGAATGAGCCAGACGGGGTAACCGAGGAGCAGAGAGATAAGATAGCGTACATCAACGACTTGACCGAAGTCAGAGAAGGCCTATAATAGATGGAAAAAAAATTTAAAAAAACACAATCAGAATCCATTTTTCGAGTCACGTCTCAGCGCAAAAAGATCACACTGACTTGGCGTAGGGTATCGTCGGTCGTATTCCAACTAAGGTTACTATAAGTGGTATCAAAATTGCTATCAGTTACAACTCCCCTTCCAGACAGAGTAGACAGGACAGGACAGGACAAGGAGACGATTAAAACGGATGCACAGACTGACCCAACATATACTTTTGCACTAGACATGATGTTCCAATCCAATAAACTTGTACCACCCAGAAAAAAAGAATGAGAGCCGGAACTGGGAAATTCGGAAACTGAGACGGTGGTTGTGAGGGAAGGAACGATGCTTCTGAAAGATGGTCACCTGTGGATTTATAACACCCCATCGGCAAACTCCGGATCATCCCATTTTGGGAGAGTAGCGTTCGCCGTTCGGTCAAGTCATGGTGTCAACAAGATCGTCGTTAAACGATGAAATATGTCTTTCCAAGAACTATTGTACCGTACGAAAACAAATGTGATGCGATGTAATGAGACAAAATTGTTCTAAATCATTTCAAAGGGTGGCATGTAGAGTCGTAACAGTCATAACAAGATCAGTTTTCAACTTTTCCGCTTCTTCTCCTTCTTCTTTTTACCCTGTTCATCTGAGACACTGGGCGAGGGGCTATCGTTGGTGCCCTTTGAGACTGAACCCTCGGCACGACCATCGTCTGTCGATACTCGAGGGGAGCCGTCTCGCTTGAGACCAGGAATGATGGATGACACGGAACCCTGTCGACGTGTCGATATAGAGATGCGTTTGGCAAGTCTCTGGAAGTTCTGTGAAGAAATACGCTTTCGCTTCGGCTCCGATTCTGGGTCAGGTGTACCGCTACGGGGTGGGGTCGCGGTCTCTTCGAAAGTGACACCGGCAGTTGGTGGGGAGGCCGGGAAGGCTAAAGCGTCAGCAGCGGGGAAGGCAACAGCAGGAGGTGAAGCGGGAGCGCTGTCTTCATGGGCTTCGGGTTGACCTGATGGTTGCGCGGATCCTTGCACTGGGGCATCCCGAGGTTCATCCTGAGATTCAGATGATGGGAATGCGACGGCGGCAGCTTCGGGAGCAGTGACCTCGTGGGCTATCGCACTGTCCTTGTCCACAGGAGCAGGAACCTCTTGTTCTGTGGAAGGTGCAACGACGTGCTCCAGATTGGCAACAGGTTCCGTACCGGACACTTCGGTAGGTGCTTTCGGAACGGTGGGATTGGCCTCAGATGTGACGTGGTATCCCGAAACCTCTGGCTTCGCCGAATGTATAGAGATGGCTTGATCATCGGTGGCGGAGACCTGGTCGGCCCACATCGAGGCAAAGATACCGTCTCGAGCGAGAAGCTCCTTGTGGTTTCCTTGCTCAATAATTTGTCCATCCTTGAGGACGAGAATACTATAGAGGTAGGTTAAGTACTGATCATGGAGAAAGATACCTTGTCACGTACATATCAGCGTTAGCAATGGTCTGGCGGGGAAATAAATATCAGTTCGATTCGGAGAATCACAAACTTTACTTACTGATAGCCGGTGTGCAATTGACAAGGAAGACCTGCCCATCATGAGATTCTGGAGTGCCTTCTGGATATCCTTCTCGGTGGAAGTATCCAGAGCACTGGTAGCTTCATCCAGAAGCAATATGGGAGGATTCTTTAGGAGCGTCCGTGCGATTGATACTCTCTGTTTCTCTCCGCCGCTGAGTCGGACGCCGCGTTCGCCTACCACAGTGTCGTAACCTAACATAGAAAAGGTTAACTTGGGATGTTGATGCCCATTTTTGTTGCCCACCTTCAGGGAAGCTCATGATCCGATCGTGCATCTGAGCGGACTTCGCCGCGTTCTCGATCTCTTCCTGTGATGCCCCGAATTTCCCGTAGCTGAATGCATTTCAGCGAAGCGGACCGCTATCCGAGAAGATTGACGTACCCAATGTTGTATGCTATCGTAGTGTTAAAGAGGACAGAATCCTGAGGAACAACACCAATTGCTTGTCTGAGACTCTTCTGCGTGACCTCACTGAAGGATCATTAGAATCGAAGGATTAGTGAAGTAGATTCACGACATACCGAATATCCTTTCCGTCGATCAGAATGCGACCTTGACCCTCTGCGAGATCATAGAATCGGAACAACAATCTGAGTATCGTAGACTTCCCCGATCCTGACTCTCCTACCAACGCAACTGAGCTACCTTTGGGCACCTTGAACGAAACGCCGCTCAGGGCAGGTGTACGACCATCGTAGGAAAAGTTGACGTTCTCTGAAGACAAACATTAACAACCATGTTCACCGTAGAGAACGTGACATTTGGCTCACCGAACTCAATTTCCCCATCTTGGACAATTAGGTCGGGTGCATTAGGCATATCGTTGACGTCAGTAGGTTCATTCAATAGTCTAAGCAACTTTTCAGTGTCGACCAGGGATTGGTTGATTGAGCGATAGAGGTATCCTAGTTGGTTGAGCGGCGTGTACAGCTGCGAGAATGTGAGTCTTGTGCATGCCCCTACATTCTGAAAGTAGTATACCTGTGCTAGATATGTGATGAAGATCACGAAATCACTAGGTTCTGACAAGCCAGAAGTGACACGGCGCGCGACAATGATTGAACCGACGAGGAGTCCGCACGTCTATGAAGAGACGAGTTAGCGGGTGCAAACAAATTAGCGGAGGAGACTGACAATGATGAAGTTTTGAACCAAATTGA
Source organism: Paramarasmius palmivorus (assembly GCA_037176845.1). Classification (NCBI taxonomy): domain Eukaryota; kingdom Fungi; phylum Basidiomycota; class Agaricomycetes; order Agaricales; family Marasmiaceae; genus Paramarasmius; species Paramarasmius palmivorus. Next base: position 148,953 of record JAYKXP010000054.1, on the reverse strand, counting down.
GAAGGTTGAGTGAAACTAGGCAAGAGTATGATTAGCTGAATAGACAAAAAGATTGCAGTTACGCACTGATTACACGGTACTCCAGTGACTGATATTGCTGGATAGCATCTCTGTATCGTGCAGCCTCATGCTCTTCTCCACCGAAATACTTGACAGTCTCGTAGTTGAGGAGGCAATCGGTGTGAATACCACGTGTGATCTAAGAGCCATAAGGTGGAGCCAAAGTTTCCATAGGGCAACACATACCACATCCCGTTCGTTCATCTGACGTCTTATTCTGGTTCTCCACTGGGTCAGCACGATGCTTGCAGACACTGCAAATTTCGGGTCAGTAATAATCCAAGCGAAATGAATTACTCATACCATATGCCAGCATGACCACAAAAATAACCAACGTAAGTGTCCATTCAAACACCACGCAGAACACCACCAAAGCAATGGCAATATCGATGAAAGTGGGTAAAATGTTGAAAAGTATCAACTGGAAAATGTGCATCAGGGTAGGTGCTTTACACACAGGAAAGAGACTCACCTCCAAAGTATGATTAATAGCAGCACCTCGATCTAGAACGCGGAGAATCTCGCCGGTCTTCCGTCGGGTATGGAAGGAGAAAGAAAGGTTGAGTAAATGGTTGAAAGAGAGCTGCGACATTTCTAGGCATAACGGTAATTAATATCAGATCACACAAAGGAAATTATCCTCCTCACCTCGGTCTGAGTATTGCATCACAGGTGCCCAGAGAGCCTGAAAACGTTATAGACCATGTAGCCTGTAAAGTAACAACACCACTTACATCACGAAGAGCGGCTAGTCCACCACTGCCTTGAAGGAACCGCAGGGCGACATAGATGCCTAGTACCAGCCAGACAGAGCGTGATGATTTCCCCTCGAATATCTTCACCAGTTCACCCAGTGCGAAAGGTTGCGCAGCATTCACAACACGCCCGATAAGTAGAATCAGAACGCATATCAACTGGTTGTGACATCAGCTACAGTGGATGAAACGATATCGATCATGACTCACCGCAATGAGCTGCAATGGCCGGCTTTTCTTGGGCCATAGATACGGTGAAAGCCTCTTAATCCTCCGCCACACCTCGCCCCATGACGGCTCAAGATTGATTTCAGGTCTCTCCTCAGCCTAAAGCCTCAACGTGGTCAGAATCACACGGTAGCGGAGTAACAGACACGCAAACCTTTTGGGAGGGTGTAGGTGTAGGAGCACGAGTGGAAGGGACAGTTTGGGAATAGGTAGATCGAGCAGACCGGAAGGTTCCATACTTGTGTTGTTCAGATGGTGGTACTGCGAGTAATCCTGTCGATGGCTGGGCAGGCTGCGGGTGTACCAGTGATGGCGCAGCGGCTTCTTCGTCTGCGTCCGACTCTACCGGAGAATAGATGACACGGGGGTTGGAAAGGATGAATAGCAAAGGCAAAAGTAAAATGAGGCGGAATATGGGGAAAACCAAATGAAGTAAAGTCTGAATGGGAAGTGTAGAGAGTGACCCGGCTGTAGAATTGAGAATATGAGTAGTGTATCGAAAAGAATATGATGTCAAAACTGACCTCGCCGAGCATCAAGAGCCAGCAAGACAACTAACGCGATGTCCAGAGCGGCTGATAGAGCTACACCCAGCTTAACTCTGGTGAGGCTCCATATGTCATGACCACGAATTTCCTTCCAGGATCCCAATGCAGCGAGTCCAGAGAACGCGATGAGGCCCAATACTGCATTTATCTCGATGCCACTGTACGAAGGCGATTCCTTGCGAATGACGGCGAAGATGACAAAAGTCAAACCATCAGCGAGATAGGTTAACGACGCCAACGACAGGAAAAGAAGAATGAATGCTCTACGTGGAACACGACGAGCAACTACAATGGCAGTAATTGGAGAGTCTGAATTGAGGGAAACTGGTGGTGGTGGTGCAAAGAGCGAGACGACTACGCAAAGGACCAGCACTGGCGATAGAAGTCTTAGGAGGAAGACTAGAAGACTAAAGGTTGAGAGATCCATCCTCCTTGCTCAGTACGGCCCTCAACCTTGCAGAATCAAGAGAACCAAAAGGTAAAAATGCCTAAGCGACCTTTTTCACTTTGTCTTTTGTTTGTTTGTTTCCTCGCTAAGGCCATCCGGAAGTATGACCGCTCATCAACTCCTCAAATCCTCGTGGCCTTCGCGTGTATCAGTCCTCTTATCATGCACTAGTACGTACAGGAAATATGGATCTACCATCAACTAAATATGACCGTGAATGTTACCGCCTTTTCCATTTCAACTCCCTCAACTCGTACATCCACTCGTTCGAGTTTGAGGCCCTCGGGTCTACATAAACCACCTTTCGCCTGAGTTCCCTATCATGGCCCACCTGGAGGTAATAGGCTTCGCGAAGGTGTAACAGGAGGTTACTCGCATTGGTGATGGATAAAGATAACGCCAAGACAACTGGAATTTGGGCTAACGCAAACTATACACCGACCTGACATCAGTACCTTAGACGGAGAATAATCAGAGGCCGAGACACGCACTTCCGCGGACAGCCAAAAGATACAACACAAAAGGTAGACGGAGAACATACTAGCAGGTATTGTCAGCTGACGCTCCATACCACCAGCAGGGTGCACGTACATTACAAAGTTTGTCGTCGATTTGAGATAGACGTCGATGAGCACAGGGTTGCTTACTCGGGTGTGAGACGAAGTTAGTATCTCCACGCCTTTCGCAGCGATCAAACAGAAGATCGCGGCGTTATATATCATTATAGGGATCCAGTAATGCATTATAAACCCGGGAGCATGCCTCATAGCACAAAAGGGTGCATCAGGGAGGAAATCCGAGCGAGCTATGGTAGTTTATGTTATCAGTACATCTAGCACGGAAGGAACTACAAAGCTCCGAACCTTGGATCTCAGGAAAGGACTTTCCCAACATGGTATAAACAGCGGCAGCTTCACCCAAAAACAGGAGACCGAGGAATCCTGTAACGCGCTTGCTCCCGTTGTACATGACGAATATCCACAAAAGTAGCACCACTGAGTATCAGATGTCAGTGATAGGCGATGAATTTGACGGAAGTTGGAGAGGAACTGACGTTCAGATGTCAGGACTGCCGTGCTAAATCCCAGTGTTTCGAACCGAAACCAGAAGTCGCCTAAAGCTGCTTTAGATTGATATCACAATAAGAGCTGGATGTTTACTCACAGCTTCACCATGGTGAGGAAAATCTCTAGAGAAGAATACACGACGTACAACTGATATTTTCCACTTCAGTACTCCATCCCTAGTAAGGCTTATGCGACGCACTCTGTTGGTAATCCTATCACTGAAAAACGCAATACCTTCGATTCTGAGGCGATATGAGCTTTGTTACGACGAACATGAGATCAAACTAACACAACACAGACAAGTCCAAAATATCGGTGCTTATACATGTTAGTCGGCATTATAAATGATAACCATTCCACAACTTACCACTAAAAAGAGCGCTTTGATAAAAGACCAGCTTTTCAGCTAGAGGACGAGATGTTCAGTACGTCGATTAAGACGGCCTGTGAGAGAGTAATCACCCAAATCAAATCGACCTGAGCAATGTCAGCCTCGAGTAATTCTACAGTCAATCGAACACGCACTTCGGCCCCCAAAGTCACCACTCATTCCCGAGTAACCTCAGTTCCTCGAACATCCTTCAGCAACAATAATGAGACGCACAGTGATCATACAGAAGAATTGTGATAGCTGCCACTGGAAATACACGTATCAGTCACGAGAGAATTTTGTAAGGAATGATATTGACTCACCTCCAGCATACCTGGTCGAGAAGAAGGTCCCCACATAGTAAGGGACTGACTTGTCTGCCAGCTCATTCCACTCCGACATTTTCAAGCTACTGGGGAAGACGGTCGCCCGAGGGCATTACGAACGCGCAAAAAAGTTTGGAAGCGAAATATATATGCCTGCCAGCGTTGATTCTCAAACTCCGCCATCGAGCCAGAATGGAATGTAATTCACTGTCAGTGCTCACATGGTGCAGGTGGAAACTGTTGCGGGGAAAATAGAATCGCCAAGGGAAGATGCATTCAAATTTTATAAGTATGACGGGAATTGTTGTCAGGTAGGCGGCAGTCCCGAATAGAATTCTCAATACATCCACCACGTCAACAATATCCTAAACAAGGGAATGCTACTTTGCAATTAACACACGCGACCACTCAGGAGGGATCGACGTACCATGGCTGTCCGTTGTCAGGAATGCGCATCTACCCCTCGCACAACTTCGTCTAGCATCACTCGACATTCCTCTAGTGGCCCTGAGACCTGAGATTCCACAGTCTCCCGGTCTTTGAGGCGAATGACTGCTCGCGCCTCGCGAGCAAATTCGTACGACTTTTCTAGGGAGTGTTGGTATGGGTTGCTGGAATCTGAAGGATTATTTGCCGGAAGGAGGTCCGAAAATTCCGTGCCAGATACTCGCAGGATCGCGAGATCCCTTAGTACATCCTTGAGAGGAAAGGATTGCGTTTCCTTTGGCATACCAAATGGAAAGAACAAGTTACAGATGAAGAGTTGGATTTAGCACGGACTATAGCGCCGCTGATGTTCCCACACGAGCTCCCTGCTTCCCACAATCACCGACTAAAATGACCTCCAACATCCCAGAAGAACCATGTGGGTTAAATATCTGACACTCAAAATGTACTTATTGTCGATATTCCAGATTAATTTGCCTCTCGAGAATCAGAGACACACTTCAGAGCGTCTCCCGGGCCCGAGCTTGCGTCAGTGGCGATCGCACTTGGGACGTTTCCATTGCGAGAATACTGCGTATTAAGTAGTCCTCGGTACTGCAGTTATTGCAATCAACCTGTCATTATTGCAGCTTCGATGGGTAGACTTGTGTCAATCGTATGTAAAGTCTCTTCCAATCTCCCTAGGCCCGCAGATGTCAGAATCGATATCTCTGGACAGCTTGCCTGATAGGTATGAAGTATTGACTGTTTTACCTACTAGAACTTGATATCACGACGTCGCAGATTAGTAGCAGTTATTCTTTTTTGTCCTCCACTAGTTTCGCAAGTGACTACTTTCTATTACCGTAAGTATCTCCACTCTATAATAGTGACATAGAGCTCAATGCCCATGGATGGCGGTTGTTTCTACAGTACCACACGTGCAGATGCGATTCCCGAAGCAGGAGGGAGACTTCACACCATAGAACTTCGTTGCACTCGCATCGTCCGATGAGATTGCAATAAACCAACTGATAGGCGGTATAACTTCGAGAGCTCAGTTTCTGAAGGATGCCACCATGCTGGGCAGAGGCAGTCGCCAAGCGTTCTGCGCCCCAATACTCAGCCTATACAGGCAACTGAGGCTTCATTCCCCTTTAATTTGCCGAGCCGAAAGTATCTCACTGGTTCTGGTGCCGTTGCGTGCCCCTGCTTGGTACCCCTGCTACTAGCCTCTCAAGATCCCAAGTCTCAACGCTGATAGGATACTCCGCGACGAACGGATGAATGATGACTTCTATTTGATGCTTCTGTGTGTATGCTAATAGCTGATGTACATATATATCCTCTACCGTCAATTAAATAAAATGCATAGGGGAATTTGCCATGAAGGCTCATATCGCAATCGTGTCAATCGTCAAGAACACCATCAGGTATCACTGTCACTCTCCGCATTACTGTCCGATTCATCATGTCCCCAGACAGCAAATGCCCTATGACCCCCATGATATTCGCCTGATCGTCCTCGCGAGTGAGTTCTTCCTCTGTCTTTGTTGTACGACGCTGTCGGTGTCTTGATATTATCAAGCTCCTCCCTCTCTTTTGGGATTTTACTTCTTCCGCTCAACCGACCCTTCGATGTATGAAGATCGTCCCTAGTTCCGTGTTGCCCAGCAGTTGTTGGCCCAACTGAATCTGCGTCTGAAGAGTCGCCCGAGGGAACCTCGAACTCCACTTTACGTGGGGATAATAACGGCCGTGGGTGAGGTTGTGGTCCTGCAAATCGATTTGGGGAGTCTATGCCAGACCTAACACCAGACCGTGACCTAGATCGTTTATCACGTCGGAACATCGGAGTGGAAAGCGCCTTGTGTATGGTGTCCTCCATAATTAATTCCTGTGCCTTTTCGGCACCAATTCGCTCGTCTCGAGATGTCGGCGCATTCTTCACTTGTATAGTGGTACCAGCTTCCGGGGAGGAGTCGTCGATATCAAATTTGTCGTCTTCCTCGTCGGTCACTTCGTCCTCCTCTTCATCGTCTAGTGTCTCTTCGCTGGTGACAGGGGTCCTCGTCTGTTGAGAAGCAGAACGCTTCTTGCGCCTCTTAGTTTTGCTCTCAGGGCCTTCTTCGACAACGACGAACGACTTCTGTCTTTCGCGCTCGTTCCATTTCAGCGTCCGTGAAATGGCATGGAACCAGTCTGTCGATTGCTTATCGGCACAGACTGTAGGGAAGGGGTACTTTGAAGCAGTGACTTTGATGTGGTCACCCTCTGCGAATGAAGAATAAGTAGATGTTTAAATCTTGGAATTGACGCGCTTACGTTTGAGCTCGACACGGCCACGGCCATCGAAAGACGCCCAGGCTGTACTTCTCGAGTTGTATGGGACGCAAATACGCAGTTCCATGGAGTCGGGCAGTAACATGGGACGGAACGATAAGGTATGAGGACATATAGGCGTGATTAGAAGAGCTGGTATTTCCGGGTGAACAAGGGAACCTCCTGCAGATAACTGGATAGTTGGCTTGTGTTAGAAGGCATGCTTCATGATTACGGCGTCATGATACACACCGAATACGCCGTGGAGCCCGTAGGCGTCGAAACTGTCAAGCCATCGGCCTGGACCGTAGTCATATGGTGCTCGTCACCTTGTCGACTTTGCATGAGTCTTCAGTGGGCGGAGATCAAGCAAGAGTACTTACCAAAGAGTTCCAGAAGACTGACGTAGGGACTCGGTCCACGATCGACCACCAAATCGTTCAAAACCTCAAAGGTCTCCGCCGGCCGCGTCGTGAAACACATAATTTCCTTGTCTTTGCAGTTCTTGCCTCCTTCTGGTGGCATGGTGCCACCAGTGCCTGACCAACCACCTTCGAGTGCCTCCCATCCGCCTTTCTCGATGTTTCTCATGAGGATTTCTCCGGTCTCTCCCTTCTTGACAGCCTTTCTCTGAGTGTGGGGTTGTGTGACTGCCCTATAGACGGTACACGTAAATCTCATACGAAGATTGACGCGTATCCCCGAGTCGAGAGCCGAATCCATCACCGCTTGATGGTCAGCGAAATCGAAGTTTGTCAAGAAGCCGAGGGAGCCCAGGGCAAAAGGTAACACGGGAGGAACAACGCGCTGGAACAGCCATGAGGTGAAGAGAACAGTCCCATCGCCTCCAAGCTAGGATGCATGTGTGAGATTGAGGTAGAATACCAAGACACAGGTAAATACTCACGGTCACCACGAAATCGAATAAGTGGGGGCTCTGGCTACACATGGAACTAGTCCAATACCGTAGTTGGCCTTCTTCATTGAGACTAAAGTCTTCTTTGGGTCCTGAGGTCATCGATGATAAGGAATTGCTACTCGAGGTCCGCCGACGGGGGAACGGGATGAATAGCTCTGGGTGGTCGCGTTCTATACCGGCTGCGTCGAACCTCCGAGAATTGCGAAGCTGATGATCCACATATCTGGTTCTCAGAATCAGTCTAGTGCAATAATTGCGCAGTGACCAGCACATACACAACGAGCCCTCGTTTCGAGCCGTGCCGTGGTTTTAGCATCAGATAAAGAGCCAGCTCTCTCGTCAGCTTGATAAGTCTGTTGTCGCGAGCCTTTGTGATGATAAGGATATTCTGGACGTTGGAAAGGATTCTCGCGCGACCTGGGAAAGAACATGGTGGTTCAGCCTACACGGTCCTGTGCATGGAAAAGGAAAGCGTACCAAGCTGTTTACTCATTTCCCTAACACCTACAGCAGTCTCTGCCAACTGCCTTGTCAAATTGCTCCCATAGTCAGAATCGTCGTCCAAGCTAAACTCTGTCCCGGCTATTGAGCTGGGTGAGCTCTGGTTTGTGCCATTGCTGGCTTCAGAGCTTGGACCAGAAAGAATCCCATTCTGTTTGGTTCGCAGCCAATCGGTGAGGGAAGCGCCCTTGTCTAGCTGACTGTGGACGAAACACGGTGAATCGATGGGTCGGTGAGGTTTTTTGGTCGTCTCTGCTGTTATCGTGTAATCTCTTGACATTTGGCTTGGGTCTGCGTGACCATTTGTCTTTCTATGTTGGACCGGCGACGCCTCTTCTACAATGACATCTGGGTTCCAGCCAGCCTGAGAGCTGGAGAGTTGAAGTGAAGACGGTCTACTACCACGTCTCTGGATCGAAGGACCAAGGCTTTCAGACATGACGCCGGGGGTTGTTGGTGGTGTTGAGAAGGCTTCGGTATCAGGGGAGGTAGGACCCGAAGGCTTCAAGAGCATAACGAGGGGAATGAACAAGAGAGAAAATGGTGGAATGTGGAGGTCAAGAGATTCTTAGATTATAAAAACATTCGGGCATGACTACGTATATCAGGTCTATAATCGGCACGGGAACCAGTAATATCAGGCCCCGGAGCGTTGCGGCGCCCCTCCCACGGCAAATTTTACGAATGTCGTCTGGACAACACAAAACTGCAAACGTGCACGCTCTATGAAAGATCTCATCAAAACAGGTACCCTAGTTCATATCATGAAATCTATACTTATATACGTGGCATTATCACACTCTGTAGTGAGAAGAACCAATCGTAGCCGGACAGACTAGTCTCAGCGCTCGCAACCAACAGCCAACCATCACCACCCTCTCCAGGTCTAGAACACATTGGCTGAAGCGAACGAATGGGAGTGGACCCGTCTTGACGGTAGTGAACCACAGAGACCACATTGCTGAGACCCTCGGTTGACAACCGACGAAATGAGGAAAGAGGCTATGACAACGCGTGCCGGAGAAACGGATCTTTACTTGGAAACTGGAAGGCTGGGACCAAGCGGGGACGCAAGATGGGCGAACAAAGCAGATTCCAGATAAGTGTCAGTGGCGGTGAGACTTGCACTGAATCAATGCGCTGCAGTTCCATCAGGCCCATCATCTAATAGCATGAGAAAAGATGAGGGAAGGACCTTCCTGTGCATTAGTGTTGTGTCGAGAGATGGATGGATGAAGGACTCTCATGACCCTCACATACCCCGGCTGACGCTCAACGTCTTACACCATCACACGACGTTGGGCGGCCTGTCATAGTGGCAATATAGCTGCTATACATAGGCTTCGCCAGAAGCCCGAGTTTCCAAGCCAAAATCAACTTTTCAGGTCGTGAAACCAACTCGCTGCGATCTTTCGCGAATATGATGGAACATAGCTTTCAAAATCTATTGAGAGAAGATCAGCCAGTCTGCACACCAAAGTAGTAGTGGGTATCAGTACTTGCAACAACGTGTGGTGATGAGCAGAGGTCGAGTGGAACGTTTGAGATATGCAAGCGCCCGACTGCCAACGGTGTATGTTCCCATCAATTGTAGACTCTTGCCAAGGATCTTCAGAAAATTGAACGATTGAGGGCTGCACAAAAGATTCAAATGAAATTCACACAGATAATGAACTGTGCACGCCGACAACATGAAGCAATTAACATATACAATACAAAAAAAGCAACAGCGGAAAAAGTGAAGGAAACGAGAAATAACTAAAACGCTCGGCTCACGACTTGGTATATATCACCGCAAATGCTGCAAATCATGCAACTCCGCCAACTCCCCACCAACCCACTGTATAATCCGCCTCACCGCTTCTGTGCACTGTTCGGTAGTGAGAGGTAAGCCAACTGGTGGAACGTGAACAAACAAGACTTGGGTGTTGCGATCCTTCTCGTACGGCTTGCCGTTTCGTTTCGATTCGGCGAGAGAGCAATAGTACATGAAATCGCAGAGATAATGGCCAGCGTCCATGGAAGAATATACTTGCTTTAACAGGGGATTGGTGAAGGAATCACAATAACACGGTTAAAAACTTACATCAATCCCAGACTCTCGTAGATCATGGATAAGACGACTGACGTCAATGTCAGTGTACAGATCTAGGTAAAGTGGTCAACGTCCCATACACAAAATTTTCAGACAAACATACCATCAGTAAACTTTTCATAACCAACACCAAAACCTCTATTGGGCCGTGCAGCACTCTCAATCATCTCCAAACCTGATAACCTATCCCTGTCTGCACCTCCATTCAAACCAGAACCGCCAACATTCCCAAACCCAGCATTGCTAACGCTGGGTCCGCTCGGTACCACAGCCCCTACAGAAACATCAACAACCTCCTCATCGTCATTTCTCCCTGGAGCGCCAGCGAATTCACCTGGATGTCTGGTAACGATAGGCGCAAGCCTACCCGTAGCATCCTTCATCTGATAGCCCAGCTTGTGAGCGACTTGTTCCATCCTTAGCGCGCCTTGACCAGCTACACCGAGATGGAAGATGAAATCATAGCCTTTGCCTTCGGGAAGGGAGAAAAAGTCGTCTTTGTTGACTGTGTCGGGGAGTTGGGGCGGCCGGAGGTGAAGTCCTGGTACTGTACGCATGACAGCTTCGTATTCCATTGGAATCTCGAGAGCGGAGACTTTGACAACACGATTTCGGCCACCAGACTCTTCTGCATTGCGGTTAACGACCTGACCATCGATGACGACAGGGTATGGGTCAAGGGGAATTATTGTGTTGTGCAGAGGCCTGTATCATGAAATTCGTTAGACAAATGGTGCAAATGAACCTGATAGATGATAGTACTTGACTGCCAGCCAAGATGGGTTGACTTTGTAGTTTCTGAAAGGCTGGCTTTGCAATGTATTGATCAGTTCCAGGGTGTATATCGATCCGAGCACGAAAATCCTTACTCCAAAACCAGTCAGAAGAACATGGAACACATCTTCTTCACTTCTAGAGATTTGAGGCATCGGTGAGACGGGATGGGTAAAGAGTGCGAGGGTTATGAGGAGGAAGCCAGACTAGAGAGAGGTTGAAGAAAGAGGGATATTATACTTTAGACGGGGATGTGGTGGTCGGAAGAATGCAGAGGGCCTAGAACAACACGCGTTCGCAGCCTTTTGTCGATCCGATGCCGATACAATTGCCAGCCTCTCTCAGAAGACTCTTAAAAACTCATGCACTTGGACCAGACTCGGACAACCTTTCGAGGCCTTGTAATCTTCACAATCGTCCGAATGCTGCGTACCTATCTCTGTACCTTACTCTAGTAAGGAAACATTTGATCTCCTTTCGTCTTTTCTCATGGTTGTCATTCTTCCAATTGAAGCTGACTGCGCAGAAAATGCCTAGTCCTCCATATAGGTCTCATCATGCGCTTACACGGAGCCCTTTGAGCTCGTAGCCTCCATGTTCAAGGCGAAATCTCTGGTCTATTCGACGGATGCTGCAGCGTCGAAGCTGCTTTCCATTCCCGCCGAACGGTGAAACTACCGCCTTGGGAGTTTGAGCACAATTCACCGGCTCCGGTACCCAGACTCACTACCAATACCCGTTTCTCGTGCCTGGGACTACATAGCCGCGTCAATACATTGCATAAAGTGCCAAGTTTTAGGCTGTTCATAGCAACCCTTCCTCTTTACAACTTCCTTCAACCCAACTTCAAGCAGAACACTCATTTACGCCCTCCGTGGTCCCAAGATGCCACGTCGATACAATCTCTCGTTCTTCGGACTCGTTGGAGCGATCATGGTCGCTTTGAAGCTAAAAGAACATGTCGATGGCTGTGAGTATACTTCGCCTACGTGTCACTCTGCATTCGACTCACTGTGTTTACAGATGACCGAGTTTCCTCAGACGAGGACGGTCATGGTCGAGTTGCGTTGCAGGATACGCCGGCGGCTCCTACTTATCGTGACGAACCTGCAAGAGAAGGAGAGGAAGGCGTTGCGCTCCTCGACACAGAATTGCCTACTACCCAGAGACCAAAGAGGAAGCGACAAGGTGGTTGTTGCGCATGCATTTGCTGTGGCGTAAAGTAAGTGTTTATCACTTGTCCTGAAAGACGATTAGTCTAAAGGATCCTCAGCCTGAGCTTGTTCTGCAAAGCGCTGGGAATCGCAACACTCCTCTTCACACTTTACGGCGCTATCAAGTTGATTATGTGGGCTGTGTCTGTAAGTTTGATGCATCTCTTCCACGAGCTTATACTGATATACCTTAGCCTACTCCTACAGGGTTAGAAAACATGCCCGCTTTCAGCACATCCTTAGGATGTCAAAGTGCATCCCACCTCTACCAAGGTAGCGAATTCACAGTCAACGTTTCCCCCGGATCCAGGGGCGAACATGCCCTCGATGTCAGTGGCAGCTCTGCAGTCGGCACCATCACCCTCGTCGAAGCTCCTATCGACGCTACCGATATCCAATACACCATGACCGTCCGTACCACCGACGAGTCCCTCCTCGAGAGAATCAACCTCCGCTACCCCAAGACCGACCCAGACATGACCGACAGCCGTCTCATACTCTCCACTCCCCAAATCACAGACACCAACACCTGCATGCGATACGACATCACCATGCACATCCCCAAGACACTCAAAAAACTCCACGTCGCACCCCACACACTCGCTCACGTCCAATTCCACCCCGACGCACACCTTGAACTCGAGAACCTCATTGTCACTCTGTTCGCTATGAACAACAAGAATATGCTTCTTCCTTCCCAGAACGCTGTCGCGAAGAAGCTCAAATTGGAGGTGTACCGAGGCTGGATTGTTGGTGATATCTCGCTCTTCTCCAGCGCGATGATAACCACTCAGCGTGGTGACGGTGTTGCCAACGTTCGTGTGCATCCCACCGCACCCATCGATCTCCTACACCCCGAACTGGAAGTGGCAGAGCTGCAGACTACCACTGGAGCTGGGCGTACGGATATCACCTACATCAGTGATCGGGGACTTCCTCATCGCAGGATTAAGAGCACACACATGTCGTCCAGGAACGGTGATGTGTATCTTACGTATCGTGAAGCCGAGTTCAGTGGACGTGTTGCACTCACGTCGAAATCGTACTCTACTACTGGGTTGACGCCTGTTAACCGGAATACGACTACTGGTGGAGACAGCAAATGGACGCATTGGGTTGGGGAAGAGAGTGGTGTTGATGAGCTTGTTGTGAATTCTAGGGGGTGGACGGGGCTCTACTTTTAGAATATAGCCTTAGGAGAGGGTATGGACGTTGTTATATAGTATGAAGTCTGTTTTCTTGGTTTTTATTCTGTATATATCCCACAATGTAATAATCTGATTGAAAATGACATGCAGCGACTGAACAAATGGCCCTGCACCTTCTAGCATTCGAATACATATGAATTTGCTTGTTTCGTCATCACACAGTACTGAGCCTCATACACCCGTAACAGTACTATCCCTAACATCCTTCAAAAACCTCATCAAATCCGTCCCTGCAGTACCTTTCATCTCCTTCTCCACCTTCTCCACCTTCTCAACAACAACAACTCCCGCACCAACCTGCCCAACTCTCCTCGCCGGCCCAACCACAAACAACGTCACAATCACAATATGCGCATCCCTAAATTGACGCAAAGCTTCCACAGCCCCTCTCAGATTCAGTCCCACACCATCGACACCTTGTAACCTCTCACCCCATTTCTCTGCTTCGAGTTTCTCGATAAACGCTCGATGTGCAGGGACCATATACGCGCGCATTTGGTTAAGGATGCCTTGGGATGCCGGGGAACGGGGAGATTCCGAGGTACGCGTGAGCCCTAAAAACGCGTCTAGGGTTTGGATAAGTGGGCTTTGGGCAGCACTGGAACCTGCTAAGACTCGAGGATCCTTGTCTCCAGAACCAGCGAAGAGGAAGGAACCCCCAACTAACCAAGGTCGAATTCGGTTATAGAAGAAATCTGGGTCCACAGACGTCTTAATGGATAAGAGATGTGTGCGTAGAGTGTGGATATGTGTAGTGAGCGTGTCGAGTTGGGTTGCTAGTTTCGAGTTTGTTGGATCCGCATCAAATGAGGATACAATGTCGTGTATGGATTGCATGGCATCTTTACCAGCCCGCTCGACACGAGCAGACGTGAGATGGAAGGCAGCTTCGTCTTTGGAGTTGGGGTTGAATAGGAAGATACATTGTGGATCCGGGTCGTTGGATGGGAGGTAACAGTTGGATAAAACTTCATCGGCGTAAGTCAATACGGGTGGTTGACCTGTCTTTTCGCAAACTTGGAGTAGAGGAATGCTAATCGATGGTGGTACTTCCTTTGTAGGCGCAGGAGGTAGAGTGTGCACGTAGAAGTGCAGAATCCAGACTAGAACGAGACGAGCGCGTGTGAGGTCTGCGGGTGGTTCGATGATTGGTGTCTGCAACTGGAGTTGAGCAGTAGAAAGCAAGAAGCTTGAGGATGCATACCTCTTGAACGCTGCTTCTCCACTTTTCAGAAACGGCCTTTTCTTCGTCCGTTAAACCAAATTTATCTCCTAGCTGCAGGTTATTATCCATGGCATCAGCTAGAAGAACCTCCCATGCATCCCAAGGAGATGGAAGACGGTCGAGTGGGGGTGTGCTGGGCATGTAACCATTCCAAAAGTCGGACATCGTCGAATGAGAATCGAGATGCCTATCGTCGACCTATCGATGCTGCCTTTAAAACGGAACACTGACGCCGTACATTATGACTCGAAATGCTGGCCAAGGACATTGTTTGACAGATGCATAGGGCCGGAGGAGTAGATGTGGGTAAATGACAGTTACTGGCCGCCGGATTGGCGCTACTCATGGGCGTATCGCGTCGAAATCGTTCGGATCTTGCAAGTTGGGATATACCTTTCCATTTGACCATGAATACAGTACAGTAGAATAACAGAAAATCCTTTAGAAAATAAATTAAGAAATTAATACTTCGAGTTGCGATATCTTTCTGCGAGAACACTAAAAAAAAAAACAAATGGGTCAGTTACCAGCGAGCGCTAATCAAACACACACAGTCTACTCACCCTTCTCCACCCCAAAGCGTCAACAGTCCGACACTAATCGCACTCACAATTCTCTTATCCCATCTAGGCCTGTCCCAGTTTGAATACGACAGATATCCGACAGCTCCCAGCACTCCAACATTCACCAAGCCCAACAAGCCACCCAAGACACCAGGTCTCATCAACCATTGGTACAGAATCGCTCCTTCCTGCTTCGCGCGTCGTTCCTCCGCCTGTCCTTGAGGCGTCTGGCGGTACTTTTCCGCAGCGTACCCCTCAATACCCAGGATAGCGAGTGCACCAGCGATAGTAGACGCGATAACTTGGCGGTCTCGTCGGAGATGAGGTTGCGTATAGAAAGAGTGCGTAGCGCTGGCCAACAACCCGATGTTGACTACACAAATCATTATTAGCATGCCACCAACAAAGAACAGTCAACGACACCAACCTAAGCCAACCAATCCACCAGCAACACCAGGCCTCAACAAGTAATGCTTAGCCACGTTCCATAAATATGCTCCCTCAGCCTCGACCTCTCTAAACCTCTTGCTCGCCTTTCCACGTCCCGCTTTATCCTCAAACGCAGAATCAGGAGGAGGCTTTGTCTCGCTCGTCACTGTCGTAGGGTTACTCCTCCAATCATGGGGTACGACATTGACTTTTGCCGTATCGTCTGCAGGACCTGCGGCAGAGACATCACTGGGGGTAGTGAGCAATGCAGGGTCTGGTTGAGGTTGGTTGGGTGGGATGTTGGAGGCTGCGACGTTTGCGTAAGACATGGTTGGTGTTTGAGAGGTATAAAGGTGTGGAGGATGGACTTTCAAGTTTATATCCAGACGCGTATAGAACAATGACGACATATCGACGTCACTCAAAACATGTAAATTAGGCGCTTGAGTAAACAGCGTCATTGGATTCTACGTTTTTCTCCCCTGGCTTCGTAAATACATACCGTACATCGTGCATTCAAATAGTACTTTATTGAGTGTATTGACAGCGTCGTGCAACAAGCTCTATGCGTTACCTGTGAGGCTCTCTGTCTCCCAGCCTGAGTTCTGTCAATGCGTGGGAATGTGAATTTTTTTTTTCCATCTCTTGTCGCGCTGCCACTGGCAACAACCATTTACACATTGTCCAACATTTGTCCCATCTGCTTTCACTACACCACGCCTGCGAGGAGTCGGTCGGATGTCGGTATCGAAACGCGACTTTTCTCAGCCTGATGGTTGGTCTACGAAATATCAAAGTCATCAAGCAGCCTCATCTACACGGGAGAGAGGATCAGGAAGCTTACCTTGGCACGCCGGTGCTCCTCCACTTGAGCTCACAAGTTGGCATAATACTGTCAGCCTCGACATCGTCGTTATTTCAGCCTTCTATCACGAATACCAAAGTAGCACGCATTTTTGCCGTGCTGCCGGGTTGAGCTCGAACGACAAGATCAATGCGTATCTTGACACTTTGTGTTTGCATAGTGATCAACTTGACGACCACTTTTGCGTCTATGCTCAGGTCGTCTACTCTTGCTCTTGCATCAACGCGAACTCCCAGAGCGTCGTGAGAAATCACCTCACGATCAGCTCTCACATGTCCGGTTCGACGTATAGAAGGAAGGCGCCAGCCTTTTCGTCTCGTAGTGGAGCGGTGTTTCTTCATCGCTTCTTCATCGCTTCCGTAGGACTCGCGCTATGCTCGGGGTAACAACGTTGGTTTAATGATAATGGATGAGGCCTTGAGGAACAGGTCGTTTCTGAGAAGAGCTCGAGAGGTACGTGTAACTGTGCGCATCCCTTCTCAGATTCTTACACCATTTAGAGGACTACTGTATACTCCGGCTACCCACAAACACGGACCACCGCATACACGCATATCCTCTAGTACAAGACCTCAAGGCCTCATCATTAATTAGGGCTCCCCACGACAAGACAATTCAACGCACCCGTATTGGCCTACTGCGATGCGACCTGATGCGACGAGAACCACCTTCCGCCTTACATCCGGTTGCTATACAACCATATGGGCGTCATCGGAATGTGCCAAGGAAGGAGAAGGTACCGGTCAGCGGGGTTGCTGTTGATGACGAGAAAATGAGGGAGATAAGGTGTCCCCGATTCAAATCGGCCACAGAGAGAGGCTCGCGTGGCATTTGATGGCCGCTGTCAGGCATCCCAAACCCTAATCAGCCAAGCTGAGAACCACGGTGCGGGCTCCGTCTATAGTGCCTTAGGGTCTCTTTGTGATGCACAAAAAAAGTATAGACTTGTGTTCAGCTCTAATGACTATCGTATCTATATCATACATGGAATACGGTAGTGGAAGCTGCGATTTCTTACAGCTCATCTATCCAAATCCGGCGCTGCCTGACAGCGGCCATCAAATGCCACGCGAGCCTCTGTGGCCGATTGACTTGGTTCGAGATACCCGTTCCGGGAACACACGAATCCACCATCACCGTGAACCAAAGCAACTCTTACAATGTTTCGTTTTGAAGAAAAGCAAGAAGAACGTACCGAATACAATGAAGTGGGTACAGTCACTCAAACGTCTTCACAATTCGAGTAGAAATTGGGTAGTTCGAACATGTGAAACATGGTAATATCTTTTTTGTAGAAAAGCTCCACTGCAAGGATTTCTCGAAGCAGGATTGGGACGGGAAGACGGGGAATGGATTAAACAACCTCCGCACGGATCGAAACGAACTGTTCACACTCGGTTCACACCGTCAAACCAGACGGTCGTACAACCAAATTCACAGCGGTGACGTATGAGGGGGATGCTGAACGAGAACTACAATTCTTGCAAATTTTGCCTTTCTGTTGGCTCTATTTGGAGGTCATATTACTTAGAGAATATTCTTTGGCTCGCTGCATTGAATGAAATAGAAGTGAGTTTTTGACAAGTTTTTGAATGTCCCGTTCCATCCACATTATTTAGCGCCTTTATGACAGATTGTGGTTCTTCATCAGATTCACCGAATCTCTTCTAGCCTTTACAATCTTCCGTGATGAATTCGACATCCCCTTCGCCCTAATGTTCGGTTTCTTGCTTTTCATCAAGTCGTTCCACTGGCTTGCAAGTGATCACATTGAATGGGTAGGAGCTTCGGGCTAATACACACGTACTACAAGTTCAGGCACGACAAAAATATCCTGTTGTTGGTACAAGGAAACATCGTTATGTTATGAACAGCGATTTCAAACTCCTATAAAGTGCCTCTCGCCTCTACACCAATTCTTGTGAACCTACCAGCTAAGATGGCAGGGTAAGCCTTCAGCATTCTTCTTAAGAGTAGTTGGCTAACAAACGTTTCTAGATTCAACGGCGATGCAAACGCGTGTTATGGTGAGCATTGTCATCCTTTGTGTCTCACCTGTGCGCTATTCTGAACCAAAGCTAGTGTGTTGGCACAATTTCCAGAGTGTATGGTGTCTAGGCTCCCAGTACCATGTGCAAAGGTGAGGCTAAGTATCTTCTACCTTGTACCGATTTGCTGACGCGATGGGTGACAGTGACAACGACGGGAGCCATGGTGTTTCAACTTATCAGCAGAGGTCTCTCCCGTCCCAAATGATGCCTTATCTCAACCCTCCCACAAGTCATAATCCAATGTCGCCGACCCCTGCCCAAACCAGCTCGCCACACGCGGTCGGTGTTGGTCCTCAGCAGAGTTCTATGCATTCCAAAGTCATCTCCACATCCGGAGATACCTCCGTTGGTGGGACGACTGCTGCTTTAACCAGCTCAGGAGGACAATGTCCAACTTCCCTTTGCAAGTTCACTTGCGACAGGTGTGGGAAAGGCTACACAGCGAAGCACAATCTCGCTTGTAAGTCGTAGTTGCATTCCTTGCATGCTAGTGGAAATCTTAGCATTACTGTCAGATCATATCCGGGGTCATGACGGCGTTAAACCTTTCGTGTGCGAATACTGCGAAAAAGAATATCGCTCTTTGTCCGACCTTCGTCGCCATTTAACACAGTCGAAGAGTCCTTGCGTATTGAAGCACAAGAAGGCGCAGACTGGTGCTAAGTAAGCCTGTAGATTTTTCAGTCCTCTGCTTTGTAGAAATATGCCTGTATTGTTCATACCATCGTAATATATTTATGATAAGAAGAAGCCGTCGTCGTCGTAGCGTCCGTTCCACAGAGTCCTTGAGCATATTCACTGCTTGAGTACTTGCATCTCCCAATGGGGGAAGGTGGCAATTGAGGGTGCGCAGATGCAGGAGCAAATATTGAATATTGTACTGAACGACCACCCTGCCACCAGCGTCTTGTATGACATTGGGTATTACACTGGGGGGTTTCCAACTGCAGGTGGGAATGGGAAGCCTTGGTCGTCGGGCTCCAGCAACTTGCTGGGGATTTTGCTGCTCAAGAAATCTTCCCAAGAAGCCCAGACCGTTATTATCGTCGTTAAGTATTGGCAGGCGAAGCATTAGCATTGAGGTTTTGAGCGCCTACAGCACCTCCAAATAATGGGTTTCGGGGTTGAGCACCCTGCGCCGCAGGTCTAGCTGGAGTATTTGATCAACCTGACAGTACTTTCACGAAGGAAAATTCGAACATACCATGTGGGGCAGCTTTGTTGGCGTTCAAGCCAGGATCTCAGACAGTGGAAATGGAAAATGTTAGACTCGCGTGGCCAGTACCGTTCTGTCGGTTCGGTTTTTTATGGTTGGAAATTCAGGCAGCAAACCGAGAAAAACTCAATCTTTTGGGAATCCCCTGGAATCCCCAGATTCCCAGAGTCCCACCCAAACTGGGAAATGCCGGTAGGCTTCCCTAGCACTTCATTGAACATGAAATGCTACTTATATTATTGTAGTAGTCAAAGGGTGGTTGGAGAACGTCAATCGTCTGGGATTGGCCAAGAGAATGCGAGGGACAGGTGCACTGTTGCAGACTCTTCGTTTTCTCTTATATGAAGGTTTTGTAACAGCGCGTGAGCCTGTAACAACCTTTTAGTGAGCAGAGCAGTAGGGTAACAGATAACGCGACTCACGGTATGTACGGTCCGTGAGTGACCAGGGTTCCTTCGGGGTCATGGAGAAGGAGACGGAGAAGCTGGAGCTGATGTCTCGTATATAAAGTAGGCGACCTGTCATAAGTTATCGTTCAGGGGTACCTAACCAATCTATCGGCAAAACTCACTCCGCCATCCTTTGACTTGCGCTCGACGAGTTACAAGACGAGACTGAGGGCTTGTTCTGAACCGTGATCCGTGAACTGCTAGTGACCGTAGATACCAGGTCGTATGTGACGACGGCTGGAGATTCCAACAGCCATCGTTACTGCAAAGAGGTAGAGGGGAAGTATTCGTGATACAGATTGATATTTGCTCCTCAACTGCTCGCCGCCTGGTTAATTCCCGAGGGTGGTACTGGGGTCGGCCAAGAGAATGCGAGGGACAGGTGCACTCTTACAAGACCTGCCATAACAACTATCTGATGATCAAAAAAGAAAAGGATAATAGGCATAAGTACACACCATGAATGTCCCTTTTCTCTTTCCGGATTGGCATGGCGTGAAGAATGGCCGCAGTGACGCCGGAAAGGTGACTCATACCCCATTGACGTAGAAGGAGACGGGGTTGCCAATGCTACCACGCCGGAATGGTTTCCACTCGGATGCCAGGCTTTCATTCCCGTTGACTCGTCGATCTGAGATAAATGAATAGCAGAACAGAAGTGAGTGAGCGCAAGTTGAAGATACTGAATTGTATCTTCCCGACAGAATAGCCAAGAATTTCGCAAACGGTGCTGAGTATAAATATCCAGGTTGTCTGTTAGAGAAAGAGACAGTTACTAAAAAGAGACACCGCATTGGGTCCTAAAGAACTGTGAAGTGAGCGCAAGTTTAAGATAGTAATAGAGTGAATCTTACCGACAGAGTTCGTTTGCCAACACGAATGAAAAATCTCCCGTTGAGTATTGAGTGAAAACTTGACTCGGGCATGACTCGCTACGTCACGAGACGCTTGTTCTGGGTGATCCGCGAACTGGGTGGCGCCCGGTGACCATTGGCATAGATACCCAGGTTGTATCCTGTCGTATCCGATGATGTTCAACGACGATAAAAACATTCGATTGCCGAGGTTGTCGGTCAGAACGAAAGTCTTGTGTAGATTCCATATTTACGGTTACTGAAAAGAGGTAGAAGGGAAGTGAACGTCTCCGGAGAGTTCGATGGTTATTAAATAATGTGCGCGAGAACGACAATATTGTTGGTATTTGCTCCTCAACCGCTCGCCGCCTGGTTTATCCTAAGGATGGTACATTGGGAGCTGGGGAATGTCAATCGTTCGGGGTCGGCTAAGAGAATGCGAGGAGCAAGAAGGTTATCGGCGGACCTGTGACAGCTCTTTGGTGAGCAAAGAAGAGAATAGTAGGCGTAGGTACACACCGTGAATGTCGCTTGTCTGCCCAGTTTGGCGTGGCACGAAAAACACTACTACTGACGGCGGAAAGGTGAACCGTACCACATTGACATACAAGGAGACGGAGAGCTTAAAGTCTAGAAGGCAGGTTGCTACCGCGCTGGAATGGTTTTCCACTCGGATACCACGCTTTCATGCCTGTTTACTTGTCCATCTGATCCAAGTAAGAGGTAGAAAGGAGGTAAGTGAGTGTAAGCTGAAGATACTGAATTGTGCCTTACCCGAAAGAGTAGAAAGTAAAGGGCTAGTATCGTTTGCCTATACGAATGAAGGGCCTTGTTTCACGCTCGGGCTACGAGTCCGACACGAAACTGAAGGCTTGCTCTGAATCATGATTTGTTAACCGGTGGTGCCCATAATCATCTAGCCCTGTAATACCAGTGTATTCATCGTCATCCTGAGGGTTAATGTACACAGGAACGCCAATCTTCATGTACGGAACGGCAATATGTCGAGACGAGAGCATCATGTTCTAATGTGAGACGGGTTCATGTTTGTTCCCCTTGGTAGCTGGAGAGAATGAGATAATCGGGTGCAGAATTTTCGTCTTCCCGCGTATGAAGGTTATCAGAGGACCTGTAACTGCTATTTGGTGAGCAAAAAAGAGGATAATAGGCATAATTACACACCGTGAATGCCCCTTCTCTGTCCAGATTAGCATGGCGTGAAGAACGCTGCCAGGTGCACGCACTGAATCCGGAAAGGCGAATCACAACACTGGCGTAGGAGACGAGGAGCTGGAAGTGTGGAAGGCAGGTTGTTACCACGCCGGAATGGTTGTACACTCGGATGCTTTGAGTGAATGCCACGCTTTACTCGTCGATCTGATCCAAATGAGAAGCAGAACGGAGGTGAGTGAGCGCCAGTTGAAGATACTGAACTGCGTCTTACCGGAGTATCAAGCAAAGGGCCGACGTAGGAATGCGCATCCAGATATCCACCCCTCGCACAACTTTTGTCCAGCATCGCTCGACAGTCCCTGAGACTTAGGCTTGTACAGTCTTCCCGTCTTTGAGGCGAAGAACTGCTGGCGACTTTTCTGATTTGCAGAGACAGAAGAGACTTCGTGAATTGAGCATTTAGCGCCTTGGCTGATGATAAAAAAAGTCAGTCGGGTGACGTTTTTCGGAGATATCGATGAGACGTACCGGTTGTTGTGACTCCCGCGTAATTCACGCCCATCTAAACAGAACCATAAAATGTATACACCGTGTCGTGACGAGGAACCGGGGTGATGTGGGCTTGCTGTGGGAAGGCATGCATCGAGGAGGTGATTGTCATTTTACTTCACAAAGAAGTTTCATTAATCAATGATCTTCCAGGACCACATCAGCATGTTCTCGCAAATACCAGAACAACTTCTTTTCTCGTCAAAAGGGTTATCGGGCTGGCTCGATTCGACTGACAGGAGCCCCAAGGCTCACTACTAGCACCGAATTCCAAATATCTATGTAGTGGCGTATGCTTGCTACTACTCCCATGTCAGAACCCAGTGACAAAGAAACTCCGACTAGACATCGGTCTCGTTCCAATCCTCGACCCGTCCCATGTTATCGGAGGTCCATATCCTTCTCGGGCCTTGCGATTTCTCAGTGAACTAGCGGACGCCACGGTTATTACTGTGCATTGTCGTAAAACATCCGAACTCTCCGAGTTATGCGATCGCTGTTCATGGGAAAGATGCACCCAGCTACGGGCTAGGACGGAATATGAGCACACAAGATCAATGACGGGTGCTTCTCGATTAGATTACAAGACGGACGCTTCATATGAGCCAGGTTCGTTTCAAAAGGTCTACATTTAGGCGTTCAAAGAAGAGGTCAGCGCCCACATCAAGACGAATTCTTAATTCTCGGACGCGCGGGTGTAGTTGCCGTATGGCGATATTAGGCTCCCCTCACTGACAAAAGGGATCTGCGCACGCGAAACTGCGATAGACCGTGATGATGTGCGCATATTAGTGCCAGAAAGGCGACCCATACCCCATCGGCGTAGGAGACGGGGTTGTCAATGCTACTATGATTTTCCAGTTTATTCGTTGATCTGATCCAAATTAGAAGTAAAACGGTCAGTGAGCGCAAGCTGAAGATACTGAACTTTATCTTCCCGACAGAGTAGACAATTAAGGCTGAGTATCATTTGCCTATGCGAATGAGGGAACTGACATTGATTCAAATTTCGCAAAACATTGGATATCCAGGTCGACAACGAAAACAGGTTGTCGGTTCTGTGTACTACCAAACACAACAAAAGATACATCCCAAGTCTCACAAACAAAACGATCTCAGAGTATCCAAATAAGCAGGTAGTGATTCCACTAGTTAGACGAATCGGCATTATTCCGTACAAAGTTTAAGGGACGGTCTGCAGAGACGACTCTCGACTGTCCGAATCTGTAAACCCTGTTTTCCGGCCACCATGCAATCCCCCATTCTTTTGCTCTTCCTGATCCCCAGCTCCGTGATTGAGATTATTGTTGAACCGAATATCCGAAAGGAACTCTCCATTTTGCAGACTCTCGACATTCTTTCCGAGATTTGCGCGCACCATGATAAGCGTAGGTGCGATTCCCTGTTGCCAAACTCCATCAGTAAATCCCGAAAGGTACTGACAAGACGAAGAGATAATCACCGCACTCAATGTGGAGATTGGTAGGAAATCGAAAGGAATTGGGCCTGAACCAGCGTTATTCGCGATTAGGGCTGTTGTTTGGCAGAGTGGGTAGAGGAGGCCCGATTCGAAGCTATCCAATGAGAATGTGAGTATGAGATTGAGAAGCAGATAATACCACCTACATGATTCGACAAACAGTTTGAACGAGTCTATCGCTTGAAAGAGCACCGTGGGCACGAACTTGTCTATGGATCCACCAGATGCGACCGGCTATACGAAGCTTAGAGTTGAGGAAACACTGAAATAAAAGGGGAACGCACCAGTAAGTAAAGTAAGGATAGCATTGACGACAGCGCTGCCGACGATGAACGCAAAAGAGACAGTATCTCCCTCGGCAGATAATTTATCTGTTTCGTCAGAGTTGACAGCGACCAGGAATATAACGATGCCAATGATTCCTGTGGCTGGAGGCCAGTCAGTACGGAAAAGGGATAAAACAGAACAAGTACCATTTATGACAACCGAAGCTATTATCGAGGGTATGCCGATTCGTTTGTCGAAGCTCCAAATCGCATAGCAACGATGAACCTGTCATAGTTCAAGTTGAGTCGCGATTGCGTATGGGCACATATATGAACAATCACAACAATCAAATCCGCCGTGAAACTGTCGTTTTACCACGTCAGTTTCTCTACTTGAACATCAACAAGAATTACGCACTTTAAAAGAGCTGGAATTATCCATTCAAGCGAGCTAGCGGAACAGTCAGACAGTATCAACAGGGGAACAAGACATAGTCAGCTTACTAGAAAACTACCGAACCATGCGCCGAGTACGAGATGACGGTTTGATAATCCTTGGTCTTGAGCGCGTTGAAGAGAATGATAGGGAAACCAACGTTGTCGATAGTGTAAACTATGACAAAGGTTGTAGAGAGCACAAAAAGGATTGTGATTAGTCCAAGGTAGGGCTTGTCCGCAAAGGTGGTACCGTTGAGCCTTTGCTCGTGGCAGTGGCCACGTCTGCCATAAAGGTATATCCCAAAAGTGAGAACATAGAGACCTGAGGAAAATGTAAGTGAGTGCCAAGGCCTGGGGTTCCTGGCGAAACAAGAGACGCACCGTAGACAAAATACATAGCCTATTCACGAAACGTCAGTCCAGTGGCACAATGAGAGACAGCGCGAACCCCACCAATAAGGAGGACACGGGAAATATAACAACGTTCTCGACGGTGATCAAAGACGCAGCGTATTCCTCAGGACTTGTCGACCACATAGCTGCAACTGGGGGCTTGAAAGGGAATGCGACTGGCTAGATAAAGGGTTGCTGAAGCATATGAGAAGTTTGGCGTTGAATAAGGCAATTCGTGGCGCCATGGCAAGTGGGAAATTAAGAATGTTGATATTGCCTGGGGAGAGAACTGAGGAGCTAGAATCAAAGTCGCAAGCTGATTGGGGCGCCCATACATATCATCTCAGTTGAGGCGATTGAGAGGGGAGCCTTATCGTTGACAATTGTAGCTTGAAATAAAGCGTGGAGATTCCGAGAGCAGGTGTTTTTGGGATCATGATTCAAAGTGGAGAATCAAAGATCGCGCTGGGCGAAATGAATTGCTCAAGACTTCAACGTTCAACGTTCGACACCACCTCCACTTTCGTGCCTATCAATGAGGTTATGGTTAGCTTCCATCGGCTTACAATAATTACACCGTAAACGCACCGAATCTCCAAGTTTGATAGCTGAGGAGCGAGACGGAGTTTTCGCTTTTGCCTACGTCTGGAGTTGACGGAAACGTACATGTGTTGAATACTGGAAACTGGCCGTCTTTGTGAGGTTAGACTTGTTTGTTGCCCGAGTTACGCGGCAGAACAGAAACCAGTTGATGGTCGAGGTAAGAGTCCTTCGAGCACTTTAGCGCCCATGCACATGTCCGAGTCGCTCACAAAAAAAAATACATCCCAAATTCTTGAACGACTATCATCGAAAGTCGCAGCTGCAGTCGACGGTGCTACCTTACGGAACGACGAAAAAAATACATCCCAAGTTGCATTTCACGAACAAAACGACACTGCTAACAAATACATCACCAATAACTTATACCTTACGCCACCTAAAACCTCACACAACCTCCTTCCACCTCCCAACCCCAATCTTCTTCCCCCCAACCACCAACCCCTTCTCATCAAACTCACACTTCCCCAAATCCAACAACCACACATCTTCTTCTGGGGTACGTACACATCCATCTGCTACGACCCACGCGTCACTCACTCCCGCCTCTGCAGCTGGGGGCTGTTGAACAAGTAACGCACGAACACCTTCGTCAAAGGTGTACGTCCTAACCTGGTCCAAGGGTTTACAGAATAACCCCGCAAGGGACGAAGGGGATTCGGAGCGGAGGTACCACGTTACGTCGTTTGAACCTGTTAACGCCAGTATCGTACTCGCACCTGTAGACTCCGACGTGGTAGTTTTGCGCCGCTTTCGAGGTCGTTCCCCGTCCTCAGGGGGAGCAATCGCACTGCGTAACGCCTCTGGGTCGTATTTATACCTACATCCAACCTCAGCACCCAATCAACACGCGTATGTAGGGGAAGGACTCACCAAACCTCACCACCACAAAACACCACCGACATCGCTTCCGCTTCCCCTTTCACTTTCGCAGGTCTAGGTCGATTGGATACCAAACACCTATCAAACTCACCAACTGCCCCTTCGGTTTCTTCGTCGACTTCGTAAATGGTATCCAGCGGAATCGCATTCGGTCCTCTTCCATGTCCGGGCCAACGTTTCCGTTTCCTAGACGAAGGAAAAGAGGCAGAAAAAGGTCCAGGCCCAGGGCTAGCAAGCACCGCCTCCCTTCTCTGTGCGTACTCCAACAACCTCTGCGAACGATTCCTTATCCCTGACGTTCGGTGTTTATTTTTCTACGCACGCGCGTTAGCTCACTCCCCCTTAGAAAACATAAAACACGTACATCATCAAACCAAACATCCAACACTTCAATCGCACTTCCATCGTGTCCTGTTCCCCATCCTGCGCTTAGTAAAGACCGTCCATCGTCTTCCGCTTCCACTTCCATGTCGGGTATGAGGTTTTTCGTAGCCCAAAATCGTTCACCGACACCACCGATGAAGCGGCCTACGAGTTCTTCTTTGGAGCCTGCGTGTATCTTGTGTTTGGGCTGGGATTTTGATTGGGTGTTTGGGGCTGGAGTTGGAGTTGGAGGTCGTTTTGCGGTGGTGGCGGAGGTAGGCGATGTTGATGTTGGGCTGGTAGTGGTGGTAGTCGGAGGTTGAGACGCGTCTTTTTCTTTTTCTTGTTCCTGTTCCTTGTCCTTTTCCTGTAACTTATCCTTATCCTGCTCCTTAGGTACATCCTTCGTCTCCTGCTCCTTCTCCTGTTCCTTATCTTTAACCACCGCCTCTTTTTCCTTCTCTTTCTTCTCTTGCTCCTTCTCTTTGACCGCCTCCTGCTCCTTCTCCTTCTCCGGCTGCTCCTTCCCAACCCCAACTCCGCCCCCAACACACCCACATCTAACAACTCTAACTCTTACACACATATCCAGCCCTTTCTCTCTCGCTTTACGTGCCCCAGACCACGTCACCCATCCAGAATGGAGAGCGCATAAGAATGGGTCGGAGTCGTCTGTGTAGATTCTGCGTTGTCTCGTTGGGTGCGTGTGTTGGTTTTGGTGTGGTTGTAGGTGTGAGTTTGGGTGTGATAAAGGAAGTGAGTGTGGGGGTGAAGGGAGCACACCACCGCCCCATATCCGAGGTCTGGTTGGTTTGGATGTTGGTAAGAGTAAAGAAGGTATGACGAGTGTGAGTTGAGTTTGGGTGTCGAGGAGATCTGGGTCCACTTCAGGTTCAGGCTCTGGTTTTTCCGGTGCTTCCTTGTCTTCAACCTTTTCTTTTTCCGACTCGGGGTTCTCGGCAGCTTCCTTACTTTTCTCCTCTTCCACAGGCACATCCACATCCATCTTCTCCCCTTCCTTCTCCTCCTCCACCACCTCCTGTTCGTGCACACCCACAGGAAACACATACGGAAACGGACTCTGCGCAGGGTACACAAACACACCCAGATCAACCGTCTTCTTACTCTTTACCTCTCTTTCCTTCACCACCACCACCGGGGGCACCTCTTCCCTACGTCTTGGCTCCCGTTCCTTTTCTACCGGCGGCGGTGGAGGTGGAGGCGGCCAAGACGATATCGCACCTCTACCTCTCTCTCTTTCGCGTTCCCTTTCTCTCTCACGTTCTCGCTCGCGTTCCCAATCACGGTCGTAGGGCACCGGTGCAAGAGGTGGTGGAGGCGGCGGCGGAGGAGCAGGGACAGCAGCTCCCAATCCAACACCTGGGACACCAAAGTGTGGCGGTGGTGGTGTCGGATTCGGGGGTATACGCTGTTGCTGTTGTTGTGGCGGTGGTGGACCAGTAATAGTAATATCATTAGATACCTTCCGTCTGTGAGTTTCCTGGGTGTGATGATGGTGAGGTATACGATGAGAGTGAGATAGTGCGTGTGCGTGTGGAGGTGGTGGGGGCATGTACGCTTCTCTGTCCCTATCGCGTTCTCGGTCTCGGTCTCGTTCCCTACGTAAATCTCGTTCACGTTCACGTTCGATTTCCCTACGAAACATCTCGTCCCGGTCTCTGTCCCGTGGGATGTGAGGAGCGTCTTGGGAAGAAGATAGACGACGTTTTTCTCTTTCACGGTCCCTGTCACGGTCTCTGTCTCTA
The DNA here is from genome assembly GCA_037176845.1 of Paramarasmius palmivorus. Lineage (NCBI taxonomy): Eukaryota > Fungi > Basidiomycota > Agaricomycetes > Agaricales > Marasmiaceae > Paramarasmius > Paramarasmius palmivorus. Next base: position 120,130 of record JAYKXP010000054.1, on the reverse strand, counting down.
CCACGTTCTGGAATGGCAGAATGGTGATGACCAATATGATGGTGATGGGAGTGATGGATGGAGTGTGGGTGGTGTTGGTGAAGTGGGTGGTAAGGAGGAGGTGCAAAAGGGACGTCTCGTTCGCGGTCGCGGTCTCTTTCCCTGTCTCTATCTCTGTCGCGGTCTCTATCTCTATCTCTATCTCGCTCGCGGTCGCGATCCCATTCACGTTCCCTTTGCTGCAACTCACGTTCTCTCTGCTCTCTCTCCCTAAGCTCCATTTCTCTTTGCTGGTTCGGCGGCAACCCATGAACGAATTGAGTGTGAAATTGAGTTTGAAAATGTCTTTGAGAGGGAATTGAGAGATCAATGTCGACTGGAGCGCCACCCCTGTCTAGACGTGGGTTGGTGTCTTGACGAGCGACTTGCATAGTTTGTACTTGCATTTGCATTTGTTGGTGTCTTTGGTGAGATTGTTCGTGTTGAGGAGGTAGCAGGGAGAGTGTACCGCCTCTAACAGGAAGGTTTGGGTTGTTGGCAGCGTTGACGACGCTTGGGGGGACTAGGTTGAGTGTTGCTGGTTGGGATTGTGGTTGTTGAGGAGGTGGCTGTTGTGAGGGAGGTTGGGAAGGAGGACGGGAGTGTGAGCGGGAATCTGGGGGCATTGGTGTAGCTGAAGGCGCTGCGAATGAAATGTCAGATATTTAGTGGAATTTTTTGAGAATTTTGACGGACATCTAAAAGGTGCAGTTGAGCGCGCAGACGGAGGCGGCGGTTGTCCGGAACTCGGTCGGTGTCCTCCCCACACGCTTCCTCCAACAGCTACACTTGTCCCTCCTCCTCCTCCCCCTCCTGCACTACTACCACTACTACTTGGTATCTCTATTCAATAGTCAGTAACATCCCCAACACTAGCCTCGTCCTTCTCACCTGGCGAGCGTTGCTGCTGTTGAACAGCCGATGAATTCCTCCTCGCTCTCTCCCTTTCACGTTCATCTGAAGGTGAATCTTGTAAAAGAGCAGCTACATTCATCGTAGCAGAGAAAAGGAGTTGTGCTAGGTAGAAGACGGCGGTTGTGGATGTAGGTTCCTGGAATTACAGCGTGTTTGAACCTGTCAAAAACAGATTTTTGATGGGCGTGAATTACGCGGCAGTCACACGTGGAACCGAATAACCGGTACGCCTCATCGATATCTCCGAAAAACGTCACCCGACTCACTTCTTTAGTCTTTTACCATCAGTCAAGGCGCCAGTCTCTGTCTGACGAACATCCTGTTTTCGTCGTCGAACCGAATATCTATGGTCACCACCATTCGCAAATCAGAAAAGTCGTACGAATTTGCTCGCGAGGCACAAGCAGTCAGCTGTATAAGCTTACGCTTAGGTCTCAGGGACTGTCGAGTTATGCGAGGGCTGACATGGACAACGGACACCCATGGTACGTCGGCCCTTTGCTTGATACTCCAGTATCTTCAACTAGCGCTCACTTATCTCCGTTCTGCTTCTCATTTGGATCAGATCGACGACTAAAGCACTGTAAAGCGCGGGATTCACTGAATGCATCCGAGTGTACAACCATCTCTTCTGTCTCTATCGAAACTGAATTTTGCAACTTGGCCCTTGTTCAGTATCTTCAACTTGCGCTCACTCGCCTCCGTTCTGCCTCTCATTTGGATTTGGATCAGATTACTGACTAAACAACCGTGGCATCCGAGTAGAATACCTTCCCGGCGTGGTAGCATTGGCAATCCCGTCTCCTTCTACGCCAATGGGGTATGTATGAGTCACCTTTCCGGCGTCGCTGCGGCCATTCTTCACGCCATGCCAATCCAGAATGAGAGAAGGGACATTCATGGTGTGTAGTTACGCCTGTTATCCTCTCCTTTGCTCACCAAATAGCAGTTACAGATCCTCTGATAACCTTCATACACGAAAAAAAAAAACGAAGATTCTGTGGCAGTGCACCCGCTCCTCTCATTCTATTGGCCCAGACGACTGTCATTCTGAAGCTACCAATGTACCATCCTCGGGATCACGTCAGGACAACCCACTCTAATCTCGACATGTTGCTGTTCCGTACACGAGATTTGGCATTCTTGTGTACATTAACCCTCAGGATGACGATGAATTCACCGGTATTACAGGGCTAGATGATTATGGGCACCACCGCTTAACAAACCATGATTCAGAGCAAGCCTTCAGTTTCGTGTCGGACTCGTAGCCTGAGCGTGAAACAAGGCCCTTCATTCGTATATGCAAACGATACTAGCCCTTTACTTTCTACTCTTTCGGGTAAGGCACAATTCAGCTTACGCTCACTTACCTCCTTTCTACCTCTTACTTGGATCAGATCGACGAGTAAACAGGTATGAAAGCGTGGCATCCGAGCGGAAAACCATTCCAGCGCGGTAGCAACCTGGCTTCTAGACTCGAAGTTCTTATACGTCAATGTGGTACGGTTCAACTTTCCGGCGCCAGTAGTAGTGCTCTTCGTGCCACGCCAAACTGGACAGAGAAGCGACATTCACGGTGTGTACTTACGCCTACTATCCTCTTCGTTGCTCACCAAATAGCTGTTACAGGTCCGCTGATAACCTTCCTGCTCCTCGTATTCTCTTAACCGACCCCGAACGATTGTCATTTTTCAGCTACCAATGTGCCTCCCTTGCAACGGCGAGCGGTCGAGGAGGAAATATCAACCTGTATCACGAATACTGTCCGCCACGCGTTCCTGTACACATCGAAACCTCCGGAGACATCCCAATCCAGCCAACTTCTCTTCTATCTCTCTTCAGTAACCCTGGCTGTTGGAATCTTCCTTTCTATCCGATATCCGTTTGTCCTTGTCGGATACGACCTGGGTATCTTTGGTCACCGATCACCAAGCTCTCAGTCCTGTGTCGTAGCTCGTCAAGTTATCGTTCACCCGATGACAAGTCTCTCATTCATGTAGGCAGACGACGGTAAGATTCACATTTACGAGTATCTTGAACGCGACGCTCACTACTTTATATACGTCACCTCCCCATCTCCTTGTACGTGTGGTCCACTTTTCCCAGACAAGTGCGGGCATAGAAACGAATCATGATCATCTTTCTGGTCAGAGAAGGGACATTCATGGTGTGTAGTCACGCTTGTTGTTCTTCTTTTTTCTACTGACCAAAAAGTTGTTGCAGGCGCGATGGTACCCTTCATACACGGGAAAACGAAGACTCTGTATTGTTGGCTCACTACATGGAGGTCGACCTCCCTATGCACGTTGACAGTTAGGATGTCACAGACGCAATGAAATACACGGCAGAAGGCTATGCAACTGGCGCTTGATGAGCCCTATCACTCGTATAGGCGAATGATACTCATCCCTTAATTGTCTACTCTGTCAGTAAGATACAGCTCACAGTATCTTCAACTTGCGCTCACTCACCTCCGTTCTGTTCTCATTTGGATCAGATCAACGAGTAAAGCGTGGCATTCACTCAAAACGTCTTGGAAAACCATTTAAGCGCGGTTTCTAGGCTCCAAGCTCCCCGTCTCCTCCTACGCCAAGGTGGCATAGTTCACCTTTCCGGCGTCAGCACGTCTTCATGCCACGCCAATTCGACGGACTGAGAGAGATGGGACATTAACGGTGTGTACTCACGCCCATTGTCCTCTTCTTCTTTGGTCACCAAATAGCTGTCGCAGTTCCGCCGACAATCTTCATACACGAAATCATCGAAGATTCTGTAGCAATACACCCGCTCCTCTCGTTCTATCGGCTGACCCCGGACGATCGACATTCTCCAGCTACCAACGTACTACCCTCGGGATCCACTCTAATCTAAACATGTTGCTGTTCGGTACACGAAGATTTGCGTTCCTATGTACATTGCTCGTCAGGAGGACGATGACTTCAAGGCTACGCGACTATCACCTTACGAGGCCTGCTGTCACTCACCCAGTACATTTCGCTTCTCCCATCCTTTTCCGCCATCGTCATACATCCTTCGCCGAACCACCGTGACCACGCTCCATTTAATGGTGCACACTTGGGCAATGTCTATGAACGTGATGTATGGCAGCCAAATCAACCTGAATCAGGTGAGTACACCACCTTTGCTTATCACAGGTTGCTCGCTGACCTGGAAAGTAGATGACACACCCCAGATCTCTGAATCCTACAACAACTCGCCGCTGCTTGTCATTACGCAAAAGAGCGTTTTCCCCCGCCGAATTGCCCCCCAAGCACACGAATTAAAACGATTCCACTCGAGTCCAAGCTTACAAACCAGCGAAATTCGTGCTTATTCGACGCGGCGATTGCCTACCAACGTTGCGCATCCGCCTCACTCAAAGATATAGTCGGTCCGTTTATCCTGGACGTGATACGTTCAAACCCCAACATCTTTAACGCTACCTCTGAAACCCAGTTCCGAGAATTGCTTTTCGAGCCTTTCTCGCTCGTCGATACCACCCAACACCCAGTGCTTCTCAAACTCATGGATTGGACGATTGTCTCGATCTGTCCTCCCAAGAAAGACTCCTAGGAATCCTCGATATCGCAACCATACGCTCTGCCACGCCCAATCCCTTTCCTTTCATGTTCCTCCGTCGAACCGGGCCGCAGATCCGAAAACTGGCTCGCAAGTGATCGCATTGAATGGGTGCTTCGGGCTAATATCCATGTGCTCCAAGTTTCATCTCAGAGATGGATCAAAGGCCGTATCCTGGCCCCCCACTACTGCTCCACGTTTGGATGTCAATCTTATTCGCCATCCTTTGGATCACGGACTTGATCATGTTCCTTGTCGCAGTCGAGAACACGCTTGCGCATGGTGTAGGTGGAATGGTTCTATTTGCTAGCGAAGCAAGTCATTTATTTCATTTTGTGATCCACACTATCAGAACTAATTCACTTTTAGTGTGGTGTTTTCATGGCTAGTGTCACGAACACTCTTGCAAAATACCTGCTGTCCTGTTATGAGTTAGGAAGAGCAGGTCAGCATGGGGGCGAAAACGCGCCTCCATGGGAGAACAAGAGCATGTGGGTGCTTTACATAGAGCTCACCACTGGTAAGATCGAGTTCAATATCCGTCTACTGTTCTCTAACCGTAGCTCCGCAGATTTCCTCAAATTGACGACCTATCTCGCGGTTTTCTCCGTGATCATCACGTTCTATGGCTTGAACATCGTACGTGATGTCTATATCACGGCTCGTTCGCTTTATACGCGATTACAAGCACATGGGTCAGAGATATCCGAACACTCTCGAACACTTCAGAGGAATCATTGAGCATGTCAGATCGGACGTGTATCATTTGCCGAGAGGAAATGATTTATCCAGTGAACGCTCAGCGAGCGCCTAACGCCACACTAGACGGCCTTAACATGATTCCGAGATGCTGGTGGCAGGGTGGACATTCAGTACAGTACTCAGTATTTGCTCTGGCATCTGTGCACTCTCGATCGCCACCTTCCCCACTGGGAGATGCAAGTACTCAAGTAGTGAATACGCTTAAGAATTCTCTAGATCGGATACTAAGACGGCGACGATCTATCATGAATATATTACGACGGTACGAAAAAATACAAGCATATTTCTTACAAAGCAGAGGACTGAAAAATCTACAGGCTTATTTAGCACCAGTCTGCGCCTTCTCCAAGTGCTTCAATACGCAAGGACTCTTCGACTTTGTCAAATGGCGACGAAGGTCGGATAAAGAGCGATACGCCTTTCCGCAGTATTCGCACTCGAAAGGTTTAACGCCATCATGACCCCGGATATGATCTGACAGTAATGCTAAGATTTCCACTAGAATGCGAGGAATACAACCATTACGACTTACAATCAAGGTTGTGCTTAGCTGCGTATCCTTTCCCACACCTGTCGCAGATGAACTTGCGAGAGGAATTTAAACATTGTCCTCCTGAACTGGTTGTAGCCGCAGTCGACGACGCGGCCCCACCAACAGAGGCGTCTCTGGATGTGGAGATGACGTTGGGATGCATAGAACTCTGCTGAGGACCAATACCGACCGCGTGTGGCCAGCTGGTTTGAGCAGGGTTCGGCAACATTGGATTATGACTTGTGGGAGGGTTGAGATAAGGCATCATTTCGGACGGGAGAGACCTCTGCTGATAAGTTGAAATACCATGGCTCCCGTCGTTGTCACTGTCGCCCATCGCGTCAGCAAATATTATAACAATACAAGGTAGAAGATACTTAGCCTCACCTTTGCATATGGTACGGGAAGCCTAGACAGCATACACTCTGGAAATCATGCCAACACACTAGTTTTGGTTCAGAATAACGCACAGGTGAAGCATAAAAGATGACGACGCGTACCATGACACGCGTTTGCATCGCTGTTGAATCCAGGTAGTCTAGAAACGTTATTTAGCCAATCACCCTCAGGATTCGAAGAATGCTGAAGCGCTGAAGGCTTACCCTGCCATCTTAGCTGGTAGGTCCACAATAATTGACGCAGAAACGAGAAGTCCTTTATAGGAGATTGAAATCGCTGTTCATAACATAACGATGCTCCCTTAAACAGTACCAACAGCAGGATCCTGCAGCTTCTTGATTTTATTTAGCAATTCTTTAGGGCGAAGGCCCGGGTATGTCGAATTCATGAGGCACCTGAATAGCTTGAATGATGGGGCTTTTGGCTGCCACAGGATCCACGTCCAAACGTCCACTTCAGGTCTCGGTTCTAATTCGTTCGGACGCACCGTCCAAGATGTATATGGTGACTGATTAGAAATTGCTATGATTCTTGAGGGCATTCACGATAGTAGCGACAACGGCAAGGACTGAGAAGTATACATAGGCTAGAGTCCTATGAGAAGTGATTGAAAGCATTACAGACCGCGCTGGACGCAGGAGCTGGTTGAGTGGAGGCATGGTGGCCATCTGTCGCCGGAATGCAATGCTGGACGACTGAACGCAGGAGTGTAACACGGTGAGAACAGCATGGCGATTAATTAATGATTGATGAATTAATGACGTGTTATCTCTAGAAGCTCTTTTTTTTTTTGACGCCCGGATTTACAATCTCACTTCTTCCCCCTCATGGCCATCGTAATTGGCGCTGGGCTGACTTCTACTCTCCATGATCTGACACCTCCCCCAACCTATCCTTACACTCGAGCGACTTCGGCTTATTCGGCTGTCGTTCAGCTCTACGCCCGTTCATCTCAACTTGACACAAATTTCACCAAATTCAGGCGCTTTGGCAATATATCTCCTTGGTGCTCCTTTGGTATGGAGGTGAAGACACGGCTTCGAAAACACCTGACAACAGCAACTGGGCTGGATCAGGTTGCATACCGGACCATCATATCTATTCCCAATGATGTGGTTGCTGTCCTGTTCCAAGCAACTCACCTCACAAATGGCTCTTCACTGAGCTTATCGGTCTTCTCAAGAAAGGGAAAGATCCAAAGGATCCACAGAGCTACCATGTCATAGGCCTTGAATCATGCTTTCTGAAGGCTCTGACTCTCCTCTTCGACATTCGGCTGGGTAACTGGGCAGACCTATCCCAGGTAGTCCCTGACTCACAAAATGGCTTTCGGAAAGGTCATCGTACACATGACAACTCCTTCGTACTTCATGTTGCACGTGACAAGGCGCATGCTCAGAACCAGACACTATGGGTGACGTTCCTTGACCTAAAGAATGCCTACACATGGACAGATCTGCCGACGCTATGGTCGAAGCTGTGGTGTCTCGGTGTCGGGGGGAAATTCTTCGACTGGATGCGACGCACATATTCGGACTCGGAGATGAAGTACGCCGTCCACCATGAGGGATTGTACTCAAAAGATTTCCTGCTCCCTGTCGGTCTCCTGACTGGCGACAGCGTCTCCCCGGGTCTGTGGAAGATATTCTTCTCTGATCTCCCGAAATACATGCCTGATAATGCGGCTACAGACATTGTCTTGTACAAGCGCCCTATATCACACCTCGAACAGGCAGATGACGCAGTTGCTTTCGCGATTTGCCCAGCAGCTTTACAAATAAAGCTAGATGGGTTTGAGCGATGGTGCGGTGATAGCTCAGCGGTGGTGAGCAAGACAAAGTCAGAATGCATGGTCCTGGGCAAACCACCACGAACCGGCGCTTCACGACCGTCGTTCTACATGGGTGGCGTACTCCTACCATCAACAACCTCATTCACTTATGTTGGAGTTGGTTTTGACTCTGTAAACAACCGCAAGATGTTCTTCGAGAGTCACTACAAAACACGTGTCCGTAAAGCAAAGAACGTGGCTTGCTCAATATTCTCGATGCGGCGACAGATTGGCTTTGTCCCTGTACTTCAGGGGCGGCGTTTGTACATGGCCAGGGTTGATCCTCATCTCACCTTTGGCTGCGAAATTGTCATTGATGTCAATAACTCACTGCTCACCTCCCTGGAGAAGGTTCAGGTGTACTTTCTCCGTCGCCTCCTGGGAGTCCATCGCCGTTCACCAGTGGCCCCTCTCTTCACCGAGACAGGAACAATCCCAATCCGATATCGCCGCCTATCTCTCGCACTGAGGTATCTTGCATATCTGCTCGCCCTGGATGCCAGCAGACCGGCGTTCTCGGCTTTAAGAGAATGTATGGTGTTACTAGACACGGGAAATGCACCTATGGTGCCCGAGTAAACCCACGGATCTGTTGGACCGGTAGGGGTACATCAGCCCATCAGATCTGAAGGAAAAAGTTTTACGGGGGGCGCGGGAAATGACTGGCTGGCTCAAAGATCTGAAGGATAACCTGGCTAGGGATCCGATTCGCATTGCTGTAGAGAATAAGGACTTCGCATCTAAAGATCGCGTGGAGTTCTTAGCTAACCAGGTCCTCGCAGTCGGATGGGAGAATCTTCTGGATGACATTCACACTAGCAGCAAGTTAAACCTGCTCAAGAGTCGACACCCGCGACTGCGTCTCAACAACGGAAAGGCATTCAAGGTGCCTGAAATCCAGAATTACCTGTTGGTACCGATTGACAGGCACAGGAAGGCCCTAACCAAACTCATGACCTCCACGCATAACTTGGCGGTTGAAGTATTTAGATGGAAACAAAGAAAGGATGGTTCTCCGATAAATAGGGAGGAGCGATTATGTCGCTTCTGTCACGAGTGTGTAGAGGACGAGGTCCATGCTGTCTGGGATTGTATGGGATCATCGGATCTCCTACGTCTTCCTCTCACACGCGATTCCTGCTGCCCCTTTGTTCCAATCATTGGTAGCCGAGAATGGTGTCGCTGCTATTAACTTAGCCGCAGATTCCTCAGGCCTATGTATCGCTTTTGCAAGGCTGGTGTATGGAGTACTGGAGACATTTGACTCGGTTCCCGTATATATACCTGATCAGGCCGAGCTACACAGCCGGGAGATTCTACCAAGCAACGCTTGAGCGTCGACGTTTCAAGCAGGGTCTCTAAATATTCACGCGGCGCGCACCAATCAGAATTTCAAATTTGCCCGAGATTTGCATTCTGTGTCAAATTTCCGTAGACCGGGTACGAATCCTTTCCTTTTACGGCTCCCTATATCATTCCCTTATCAGTTTGGTATCTGGGCCATTCGCCTTCAATACGATCCATAAAATATATTACTGATAATACGGCCAATTGTATCCTAGGATTACATATACAGTATCCACCTTCGTGCCCATGTAACCCAATTACTTGAACCACGAATGCGACAAGGTCATCAGGACCACTGACATTGGTTGATGTCGTCGCCTCGCGCGCGTGTTGAACTTGAAGCTTGAAGTCGTCTTTTTGCCTTGAGGTAGTAATTCCAAAAAGAGTACCAGACTACGCGAGATCACAGAACTTGGAGACCACAGAGCTTGGAAGGCAGGTTGGCTTGCGAGGCTTGAGCATTTGAACTTGGTGCTTCTGCGCTTGCAGTCTTGATATTTTGAAAAGCATGCTTGCAGGTCTTGAAGGCTTTCAGCGTGGAGCAATGGCGCACTCGATGAAGTCTCATGGCTCTTGAAGCGCCTTCAGGGTCTTTTGAAGATGTCCTGGGCAAGATTGAGGAGATCCTGTGCAGCGGCGGGACACTCAAGGTGGGAGAAGAGGACAAAAGTGAAGAAAAAATTGCGAAGTTCAAAGTTCAACCTGACTAAGCTGATCATGCCCTTCCCAAGATAGTCCGATCCCTTCCGAATGACTCAGAACTTCCTCATTCAGCATCGGCATTTCGGAAATCCAGGGATTTCGTACATTTTGGGTCATTTGACCGAATTTCCAACGGTTTTTGGACAACGCTTGCTTTCCACATTTGACGCGGAGTGCCATTCCTGTTTTTGACGCAAGGGCTCAACTAAGGGCTGGCCGTGTAGAAGATTGTGTCGGAGCCAACGCCGAGACAGACGGTGTGGTGGAAGGCATGTCAGACGATGACGAGTTCGAGATCCCGGATGACGATGACCATACCGAAGCTTGGTACTCATGATTCCTGAACTGTCATTTGTAAACATAAGGCTACTATAGGTATGAACATCATATCTACTTTATTCGCTTTCGAGAGGGGTGGTTTGACACGTCTCTTATTGCCAGGAATGTGTTGGTGCCTGTAGCGCATTTACAGGGGCGTGTTGGATCATCTCGTATTGGGGTGTTGGGTAGATATCCGTAGCATGTATTATATCTGTCTAGGTACATGTAGTACGGGCTCCTGCGCTGATCGAGGTCGGTCCCTTGCAGGTCAATCTATTGTCTATTGTCTATTGTCGCTGCTATTCGGTTGGGAGGTCGGATTTGGGGTGAATATCGGAGAGTTACTTCGCCGTCGCGGATGAGGCCAGAGAGAATGAAAACAGTACATTTACCTCCTTTCCTTTCCAGAATTACTTCTCAATAATCTTACTTTAAACCATATATGTTACATTATCATTTGGTTGTTTATTGTTACGAAGAGCCGGCGAGGTATTTACCTGTAGTTTACAGTTATTTACCTGAGCTATGTATGTAGCGGAGTCGGTCAATTTATAGTTTCTACTCTGTTCAAAATTCCATTCCAGCCAAACCACGGGGGATTCGCTTCGGAACCGCCTACCTTCAACAGAGAAACCAAAGAAAAATGATGAACAGCAGGCAACAACACCAGACAATCCGAGCCCTTCCTCTGCTCCCCCAAGGTCTTACTCTGCCAGGATCTTCTTTTTCGTAGTTGTCTTTAGCACTTGGTACCTCCTGTGTACTCACAGGCTTTCTGCATCATCCGGCGGCGGTACTTCAGTCCTAGAATCATACACGCTATGCTCCCGAGAGGGAAATAAGATATACAACACCGCAGTCCAGTGTACACATGTATTCTGGTACATGACAAGAAGATCTTGGAAACTGGGAGCCTTGGTATGTCGGCGTGTTCTCGCATCGTCTTCCTCGCTGACCTTGTGTTCAAGGGTTGGCGAAGCAGAAGAAGCCGAAGGTGTTGTTGGTGAGTTTGATAGGCGTTTGGTATCGAATCGACCTAGACCGCCGGAGAAGGTGAGTGGGGAAGCGATGTCGGTGGTGTTTTGTGGTGTTGAACTTTGGTGAGTGTTTTCTCTTACGAACGCGTGTTGGTTGTTTGGATTTCGGTGCTGAGGCGGGATGCAGGTATAAATACGACCCAGAGGCGTTACGCAGTGCTATTGCACCCCCTGACGACGGGGAACGACCTCGAAAGCGGCGCAAGACCACGACCTCCTCATCGGAGTCTACAGCGAGCACCATAATCACATTAACAGGCCTAAACGGCGTGACATGGTACCTCCGTTCCGAGCCTTCGTCGTCTACCCTTGCAGGGTCGTTTTGTAAACCCCTCGAACACCTTTGACGAAGGTGTTCGTGCCCTTCTTGTTCAACAGCCCCCAGCAGAGAATGGTGGCGACGCGTGGGTGGTAGCGGATGGATGTGTACGTACACCTGAGGAAGATGTGTGGTTGTTGGATTTGGGGAGGTGCGTTTGATAAGAAGTGGTTGGTGGTTGGGGGGAAGAAGATTGGGGTTGGGAGGTGGAAGGAGGTGGTTTAAGTTACTTATGTGATGTATTGTTATCGGTTTGTTATCGGTTTGTTCGTGAAATTTGGGATGTATTTTCTTTTGTTGTTTTTGGTGGTACACCGTCGACTGCGGCTTTCGATGATAGTTGGAGTACCTCATCTAGACTGAAAACACTCGCTGCGGTGGGATGTATTTTTTGTGAGCGTTGTAATTGGAAATGGGCGCTAGAATGCTCGAAGGACTCTGCCTCTGACCATCAACTGGCTCAGTGAAAAATCTCTCGTTCTGGCGCGTAACTCGAGCAACACACAAGTCTAACCTCAATGACTGAGGGGATGGCCGCAAGCGGCGAAGGCCGAACCTTTTTCTGAAACGCAGGGGCGAAGAGGGATAGGACGAGAAAATTCGAAGGGAATCAACGAGTAAATAGGAATGAAAGCGCTCAAAACATCCGAGTTCAAAACCATTCCGGCGCGATAGCAACCTTCCTTCTAGCCCCGTCTCCCTCTACGCCAATGTGGTATGATTCACCTTTCTGGCCGTCAGCGCGTCAGCACGGGCACCTAGCAGTGTTCTTCATGTCATGCCAATCCGACGGACAGAGAGAAGGGACATTCACGGTGTGTACTCACGCCTGTTATCCTTTACTTTTTGCTCACCAGATGCTTGTCAGTCCACTGATAACCTTCAAACACTTCGCGATTTCGTAGCAATACACTAGCCCCCCCTCGCTCTCCTGGCCGAACCCAGACGATTGAAATTCTCCAGCTACCAATGTACCTCCCTGGGTCTGGCCAGGCGGCGAGCGTTTTCTGGGGAGCAACCCATCTCACGCTAAGACAGCATGCTATTCTAGTCTCAGAGTCGACATATTGCTGTCTGTCCAGCACATGATGCATGAAGATTGACACATTGATGGCGTAAAAAGGCTATGCGGCTGGCTCCTTATGAGGCCTGCTGTCGCTCACCCAGTACGCTTCGCTTTTCCCATCCTTTTCTGCTCGTCAGCTTCCCGTCATACATGCTTCTCTGAGCTATCACGCTCATGTCATTCAATGGCTCACACTTGGGTGATATCTATGGTGGTGCTCACAACGTGGTGCATGGCAACCAAATCAACCTGAATCAGGTTGGTAGTTCCGGTGAGGACCCCAACACCTGTGCTTATCACAGGCCGCTCACTGACCTAGAACGTAGATGACACACCTCAAATCCTACGACAACTCGCCGCCCAGGCTGCCATGAACGCTTGTCATTACGCAGAAGAACGTTTCCCTCCGCCCAATTGCCACCCAAACACACGAACCAAAACTCTCAACGCCTTGGGTCAGTGGATTAGAGATACAGCCAGTGTCAACAGAGTCTATTGGGTTCACGGCTCTGCTGGCGTAGGAAAGTCGGCAATCGCTCAGAAAATATCAGAAGACTATCCCAACCACCTTGTCGGTGCCTTCTTCTATTCCAGAAACGATTCCACTCGAGACAAACTCAATCCATTCGTTGCAACTATTGCCTACCAATGTTGCACATCCGCCCCACTCAAAGATATCGTCGGTCCGTTTATACGTTCAAACCCCAACATCTTTGACGCTACCTCTGAAACCCAATTCCGAAAATTGCTCCTCGAGCCTTTCTCACTCATCGATACCACCCAACACCCAATGCATCCCAGGCTCATCGTCGTAGATGGATTGGACGAATGCCTCGATCTTACCTCCCAAGAAAGGCTTCTAGGAATCCTCGATATCGCAATCACACATTTCGCCACACCCAATCCCTTTCCTTTCACATTCCTCCTATGCAGTCGGCCCGAACCGCAGATCCGAAACGGTATTGCCAATGCGTGTTTTACTCCATATCTCAATAGTATCGAGATCTCAGGTACAACGACCTATCCGAATCAGACCTCGATATTCAGAGGTACTTTGAGGATAAGTTTGCTTCGCTGCGAAATAAGTATCGCAACGTTCTCCAGCTCCAAGACGGAGAGTCCTGGCCGAGAGAAGGTGCTATCGAGGATCTAGTCTGGAGAGCAAGTGGACAGTTCATATTTGCTGTGACTGTGATAAAGTACATCGATTCGATGGAAGAACACCCACGGGATCGTTTGGAGACCATTCTCAGTCTGGAGCCGGAACCTGGCGAGTCACCATACTCCGCGCTGGATATGTTGTACCGACAAATCCTATCAACGTGTCGACGCTGGAATAGAGTGTACCTCGTCCTCCAGCTGCTCGTGACACCCCATCCAGAACTTGAAGGTGTCAAGACAAACGCCCAGTGGCATTCCTCCAAAATCCTTGCAGGGCTTCTCAATTTCAAGCGGGGTATTATTGAAGCTAGCCTTTCCCGTCTCCATTCCGTGTTACACGTCCCCGAATCACAATCGGACGGCACCGAAATACGCATCCGTCATGCGTCATTCACAGAGTTCCTTCTAGAGGGTTCACGTTCAGGAGAGTTTCGTGTCAAGCAGCACTCGATTGCAGAGTATTGCGATCTTGTAACCGTGTTTCTACTTCGGAAACTTTCATCCTTCACGTCGAGCTACCCACCGTATCGGTCGACATTTGATGATGCGTATCTCGACTGGAGAGATAAAACTATCCCTGCCACAGATAATACTACGCGTCGTATGCTTCCACAGTTTTCGATACAGTACTGGTCGTACTACTGTTGTCGAGTAGAGTCCCCGAGTGCTGACTTGATGATAAAGTTAAACGGGTTCGATCCGTATGTTGTAGGCTCTCTCCTCCCGAATTTGGAGCACATCCCTGCACGTTCGTTCTATCAGTGGAGGACCGTTCTAGAATGGGCAAAGGTGTGGTGAACTGTCAAAAGATTTTGCAGTATCTAACAGCCAAATAGGGACTATCGCATGCACCTTCTCTGTTCATAAAAGTATTGGAGGCATTCTTTCGTGGGTTTTATATTGGGTACAGCAAAGACACTCTTCGACTCGATGCCATTCGGTGGACATTTGAAGTAGAATCGGGCTTGATTAGTCTGAGGGATTGGCTTGATGCAGAGGCTATGGGAGATTTTACTGGTGCGATATATGAACGCATATGCTGGGTTGAAAATCTAGGTGGAATTTTCGTAGTCTCTTACCCAATACTGCTTCCCGAGCATACGCCTGACCCTAGCCGAGTTTTCCCCGAAGATTGGGTCGTGGTTCGTGTTGCGCAAAGCAATGGAGAATTGATGAAACGGGTGTACGATGCACGAAAGGCCTTTCATGCTGCGCGAGTAGTCGAGGACGATATTGTGTACGATACTTCCCAGAGTGTTGGTCAGTGCGTGTTGGAGGTACGTCGTCAAATGCTTGGCTCTGCTTTGACATTGATTCGGATCCTGACTAGGAGGAAGATTTGGCTGCTTTTAAGACTCATATACGAACGCCGCGATCTATCCACCGGTCTGGTGGCAACAGTGCGAAGTCTAAAAACAAGAAAAAGGCCGGTGCCTCCTCCTGAAAGGCAATCATGGGTTTAGTAGCTTGTGGGTAGTGACAATAGCCCTCAATACTCCCATATTGGATATCAGTCGAGTCATTTCGACCAATGCTGCTCAGTAGGTCCGCTCCCAACACGTAGTAACTCTTGTTCGCATCCTCCAGTACCAAACCTTTGCAGCCTGCATGTTGACAATCACTTCACTTTTGCATCGACAAGAACGACAATTGACAAGGGACGAGCCACCGTAATTCACGCCCTGTCGAGTCATGTTTGTAATGTAGCTTTGAAATTTCGAATCCATGAGTCACTCTTTCTTCTTAAACTTGAATTCGAAGGTGCGAGTCACTGTCAGCACCATCGATCGCGTCCACCATGTCCTCGTCGACACCCTTTCCCCCTTCTCACCAATACCTTCAATCCGTTCGCCAATCCTCTCAATCTCTCACCACAAGCTCAAACATAACCATCTCCAATGAATCCATAACCCGCCTTCTCCTTTCACCTACATTCACCTCATCCTTCTCTCGTGTATCCAAACACCACGGCCTTGCTCTCCCTCTAAACTTTCCTTCGCATCTCACAGAACTCAACCTCTTATCAATCCTGAGCCTTTTAAATTTCGGTTCCGGATTCAGAAAACCGCTACACGAAGCTACCGGTCGAGGTGCATGGGATACAATCCGTGCATTGGTTTTTGGGATGTACATCTCCAGCGATGATACCTTGACAGCAAAAGGAATGAAAGAGGTTTCTGAATCTCAAATCGCGGAGCTGATCGGTGTCAGTATACACACTGAATCACCTCATCCGACAATTCCAGGTGTAACAGTGGGCACTATTGGTGGTCCCTTGTACGATCTCGTCAAACTGATCACTGGGGTTCTCAATCAAACTGGAAAGATACTCATCGATGGAGGGTATCCCGACTTGGGTAGCTTTGTTTTGGAGGCGTTGAAGGAAGCGAAAGGCGATGTAGAGGTTATTTTGGAACGCGTTAGTCTTCTTGAGTTATTCCTCTTTTACATGTTGCTCATAGGATGTGCAGCTCGTGAAAGCTTTCCCAGCGTTGCAAGACATGTCTACTGTCAATAACCAACCTATATACTGCTTCAAAAAGGCGCTATTCCTCGTACACGCGCTCACTGTCAGGTTCACATCTACATCTTTCCCCGGCATCATAATCCCAGACACGAGAAATCTACCGGTGTTCTCTGATAACGTCTTACCCTCTTTACTCATCTACCTCGGGGTGATTGACCTACAAGGGAACCCCGAGCTCAAAGAACTATTCAAAGATTCTTTCGACCCATCCGTGCTGGAACTGGAAACTCCGCTCACCGAACAGACCTCGGTGATTGACGACGGTCCGCATCTATCCTCTGCCCAATCATATATCTTGCGAGCAGCGGCGATACATGCTTGTGAGCGTATTGTCGAGGTTGCGAAGACGTTGGATGTCGGGGAAGAACTGAAGTGGATTAATGAGTTGACGTTACCTGACCTTGATATGTGGTTATGGAGTATAGCAAAGGATAGGAAGGATTACAGGAAGAAAATGGGAAGGTTTGTATGTAGGGATACAGTGTTCTTCTAGCGGGTTCTGGTAGAGATGGTGGGCGTGTCCTAAAGGATTATGGATGTACCTATACTCTTGCAGTTGTATTTGTGAGCTACCATATAATGGACTGGCGTAACTGTGTCTTGTGTAGCTGTGAGAGACGCCGAAAGACCCGGGCATGGATTCGGAAACGTTGCATGTGACCGTTTCCTCCATGTTTCCCTCATGTTCCTCTCTCCTCAGACTCTCCTTGGCCAGAAGGTATACTTCTGCAGCTGAAAATGACCTACGAAAAGTCCTCACCTCCCGCATCAAAGATGCCATGAAGGTATATTTGCATTGGTTTTGCAGTGCTGCCAGCTGAATTACAACTTGAATACAGAGCAAAAACCAACTTGCCTCAACAACTTTACGCGTGAGTGGTCCTGTTCTATAAGCAACTACATCTCCAGCTGACAAGCACACTCTTATATATGTATAGTCGGTATTATCCGAGATCAACGCTGCGGACAAGGCAGCGACTTCACCAGTCCCAACTGGTGCTATTATCTCCATCATTCGAAAGGCTCATGCTCGGAGAGTGCGTGGATCATCCTTCTATTTTTTGACTAGTTTTCACTAACACAGCCCAAAGAACGACTCGGCCGCGCAATTCACTCAAGCCTCTCGTCCAGACCTCGCCGAAAAAGAACTGAAGGAAGCAGAAATCCTATCCGACTTCCTCCCACCTCTGCTCGGCCAGGATCAAATCGACTCGCACATTCAAGAAGTTATTTCTACGCTAACGCCACAGGAAAAGGCTGCAGGACCAAAGATAACAGGGAAGATATTCAAGTCGTTTTATGGCAAGGTGGACAAATCCACGGTAGACCCCGAGTTGGTGAAGAAGAGAGTTGGCGTGCTTCTTGCTGAAGCTTCGTGATACCACACAGCCTGTAGAGCTATACTTATGTGAAATAGATCACTGCGTGCCCAATACTTATATTTGTTTGTGGCTGAGAGTCCGGTGCACGCCTTCACGTTTGTGTCTTCGAAAAACAAGTATCACACATTGTGAATCACCACGATGTATGATCATGGAGTAGACATATGCATTAATTTACACACTGTGTGTAGCCAACGAGATTCTCATGCGCCATTAGGCATTGGTATTTCAAGTCTCTGGAACTTCGACATCGGAAGGACCCTGTGAGTCACTAGCGCTCGAAGCTGTGGCCACGGTATTATCGGGTAGTGGGCCAGCTCTCGCCGAGGACGTACTAGACGCAGCAGAGGTAGGCACTGGCGGAAGAACACTCCGCATACGTATCAGGTCCTCCATGCTTTGATGCACATTCATCGATACCCTTTCCAATATACGCAACCTTTCATCGATAGCCTCCCGCGTCACCCTATCGAGCATATTAAGCTGATCTTCCGTGACGCTCGGGGTCGAAAGGGGTTGTAGGGGTGAGGAGGGAACGTGTTGTTGCGTAGAGAAGATAGGCGCTGGTATGCCGGACACCTGAGAAGTGGACGACGCTCGCTGTCCGGAAGAAGTTCCTACTTCGACAGTATTTCCGATATCGAAATCGTACAACGGGATAAGCCCAGGGACATCAACGCGGTGCTTCCGGGCGTCTGATAATATTTGCTGCGTACTTGTACCGCTTTCTGGTCGGGAAGGTCCTTCCTCGGCACCGGTACCAGACGTATTTGTGGATTGCAGTCGCCGCAGTGCAGCGAGCGCAGCACCTTCCCTGGGGCTTGGACCCGTGGCAGTGGAAGGGGAAGCTTCGGAAGAGGAAGCAGTCCCTGAGGAAGGTGGCGACTGAGTGTTCACAGGTGCAGGGGTAGATCCCGATGGGATGGAATTGGTAGTGTCAGGATTAGGCGCCGGTCCATCTGCTGCATTCGCTGGCCAAGGCTGCCATATGTTCCCGGGACCCTCAAAACCACCGAATTGTGGCACAGGTCGTAACTGCTGAGGCGCTGCCGGTGGTGGCGGCGGACCTTGCTGTGCCTGTTCTTGACCTGGTCTCGGAGCATGATACTGAATATTGTACTGAATGACCACCCTGCCACCAGCGTCTTGTACGACATTGGGTATCCCACCGGGGTTTCCAGCTGCAGGTGGGAATGGGAACGGTCGTCGGGCTCCAGCGGCTTGCTGGGGATTTTGCTGCCCAAGAAATCTTCCCAAGAAGCCCAGACCGTTATTGTTGTCGTTATTGGCAGGCGGAGCATTGGCATTGAGGTTTTGAGCGCCTACAGCACCTCCAAATAATGGGTTTCGGGGCTGAGCACCTTGAGCCGCAGGTCCAGCTGGAGCAGGTGCTTGTTCTCGGTTATTCTCCAGTACGTTGCGCCGGCTGGAGTATTTGATCAACCTGACAGTACTTTCACGAAGGAAAACTCGAACATACCATGTAGGGCAGCTTTGTTGGCGTTCTAGCCAGGATCTCAGACAGTGGAAATGGAAAATGTGACCACAAGGCAGCTTTTTCGGAGTCATGTTAGGGCCGTCTGGTGTGGCGTTCGGCGCTTGAGGTGCGTCAGCTGGTGGTGCGTTCGCTGGAGAATTCATTTCCTTTCTGCAAATGATACACGTCCGAGCTGACATGCTCGATAATTCCACCTCTAAAGCATTCGGGTATCTCTGATTCATGTTCTGAGTAGCCAATTGATATCGATGAAGAGCTTGTAACCACGTATAAAGTGAACGAGCCGTAGTGTAGACATCACGTACGATGTTCAGCGGTAAGCCATAGAACGTGATGATCACGGAGAAAAACGCGAGATAGGTCGTCAATTTGAGGAAATCTGCAAAGCCGCGGTTTGAGAACAGTAGACGGATATTGGACTCGATCTTACCAGTGGTGAGCTCTATGTAGAACACCCACATGCTCTTGTTCTCCCATGGAGGCGCGTTCTCGCCTCCACGCTGACCTGCTCTTCTTAATTCATAACAGGACAGCAGGTATTTTGCAAGAGTGTTCGTGACACTAGCCATGAGAATACCATACTAAAAGTGAATTAGTTCTGATAGTGTGGGTCACAAAATGAAATAAATGACTTGCTTCGCTAGCAAATAGAACCATTCCACCTACACCATGCGCAAGCGTGTTCTCGACTGCGACAAGGAACATGATAAAGTCCGTGATCCAAAGGATGGCGAATAAAATCGACATGCGAACGTGGAATAGTAGTGGGGGGCCAGGATACGGCCTTTGATCCATCTAAGTGAGCGCTAGGATGAAACTTGGAGTACATGGATATTAGCCCGAAACACCCACCCATTCAATGCGGTCACTTGCAAGCCAGTGGAATGACTTGACGAAAAGCAAGAAACCGAACATTAGGGCGAAGGGTATGTCAAATTCATCACGGAAGATTGTAAAGGCTAGAAGAGATTCGGTGATGAAGAACCACAATCTGTCATAAAGGCGCTAAAAGAAGTTGAATAATGTGGTGCAACGGGACGTTCAAAAACTCACTTCTATTTCATTCGGACGCAGCGAGCCAAAGAATATTCTCTGAGTAATATGACCTCCAAATAGAGCCAACAGAAAGGCAAAGTTTGCAAGAATCTGTGTGTTCAAGTATCAGTACAGTAATTGCAGGTAGAAAGTATAGTCGCACCAGGACACTGCGACTGCTCTTCGAGAGGTATATGGTAACTGAATAGAAGTTGCTATGATTCTTGAGGGCATTCGCGACGGCAGCGACGACGGCAAGGACTGAGAAGAATACATAGGCCAGGATCCTATGAGAAGTGACTGAAAGCATTAGAGACTGCGCTGGACGACGCAGGAGCTGGTTGAGCGGAGGCATAGTGGCCGTCCGTCACTGGAATGTATTGTAATGCTAGACGCAAGGATGGACGTTGGGGGTGACGCGATGCCGCAAAGGAAGGGGTTACACGGTGACGCCGGACAGCATGCGGCGACTACGTGTCCTGTGTCACTTTCTAGAAGGCGCCTGCGATCACAATTTTGACGCCCGTAAGATTTACTTTTCACTGCCCCTCATCGCATAATATCCCAGCCATTTTTTTCCGATTGGCGCTGGGCTGACTTTAAAGTCGACAATGCTGTTAATATTTGTGTGTACATTTCCTTTCTGACCGTACCATGGGTTCCTCACCTCCGGAATCCTCATCTTCGACAGAAAAAGCAAACAAAAATGGCGAAAGGCAGGCAACAACAGCACCAGACAATCCGGCCCCTTCTGCTGCTTCTCCCAATTCCCACTCTTTCTGGATCCTCTCTTTTGTAGCTGTATTTAGCGCTTGGTATGTCCTGTGCACCTACAGGCTTCCTGCATCATCCGGCGGCGCTTCAGCTCCAGGATCATACGCGCTATGCTCCCGAGATGGAAATAAGATATACACTGTCGACGGAAAGAACACTGCAGTCCAATGTATTGTGGTACATGACAAGAAGATCTTGGAAACTGGAAGCCTTGGTATGTCGGCGTGCTCTAGAGTCATCTTTCTTGCTGACATTGCATCAAATCCTCAGAGAAGATCCATGGAATCAAGCAACATTGGGAACACAATGATTCTGCCAATAACATCAGTGCAACTGTCCGAAAGCCTCTTGAAATTCGTTACACAAAGCCCGGTTCTATCGTCGTCCCAGGTCTGAGTGGTGGGTGTTGATAAGAGCTTTTGAAAACAAGAGTTTGCTGAGATTTGGGGTAGACTCTCATGCCCATATTCTTGAGTACGGTGCTAGCCAACAACTACCTCTCGAAGGCACCAAGACTATCCAAGAAACAGTTGCTCGCGTCAGAAACTATATCCTTACTAACCCCGATGTCCTGAGAGATACTTCAAAGTTTATCCTCGGCGGAGGTTGGGATCACACTGTCTGGCCAAGATGGCCTTCCGCTGTTGGTAAAATCTTTGTTCTCTAGGAATATGGTTGTTCATGACATTACAGGAGGATCTGGACGCGGACCCTGTCATCCGAGGCCGTCCTGTCGTTCTTCAAAGCAAGGATTGTCATGCTCTCTGGGTGTCATCCAAGGCGCTCAAGGTCAGCGAACCATTTCCACGAGAAGTAGACGGAGGTGTCATTGTCATGGATGATTCGGGTGAACCCACAGGTAGTAAAAAAAGACTTGCCGAAATCACCTGGACCTTACACGTTTCCTAGGCATGTTTTTGGACAATGCTCAAGAACTCATCAAACAGCCGGTGTTGAAGGAAGAAGACCTTTTACAACGCTTCAACATTGCAATTCAGGATGCCGTGAAACATGGCTTAACTTCCATTCATGATGCAGGTCTAGATCCAGTCTCCCTCAGCTTCTTCAAGAGGTGCATATGAGTTTCATTACTTTTGTACATGACACAGTTTTCATGTTCCATTCAGACAAGCAAATCTAGGCCAATTGCCAGTAAGTCATAACACTTCTGTCTATCAGAAAAGCCCTTTAACGCAGTGTTTTGTTAGATCCGCATCTATGGCATGACATACTTTGACGAGAACGGAACGTACTGGGGCAACACTACAGAGCCTGTAATCGCGACCGGAAGCGGACGCCTGACTGCTCGCAGCGTAAAGATCTTTGCGGATGGTATGTGACGCTCGTTGGCAACTCCAATGAGTGCTAACAGTCTTTCCCATTAGGTGCACTTCGTACCGGAGGGGCGGCGGTAAGTTTAACTATCAACGCAGTTTCGCCGATGATATTGAAATCATTGCCAGCTCTATGAACCTTACGCTGACAATCCATCTACGAATGGGTTCATGCGCCTGGACAAAGAAGTCCTATTCAAGTTCATTCCTCTTTTCTTGCGAGACGGGTGGCAAGTGGTATGTTCGGTGCTACTCCATTTCATTTCGGTGCTTTTCTAACACCGAACCCCACGCAGAATGTTCATGCTATCGGAGATCGTGCAAACGGGATGGTCATCGATGCATTCGAAGCTTCACTGAAGTTGACTGGAGCTAATGTGACGGCCTTGCGTCCGAGGCTTGAACACGCCCAAATTATATTGCCCGAAGATATGGAAAGGCTCGGAAAGCTTGGAGGTAACAAATTTAGCGCCATACAGCATCGATACGTTACTGACGATCTTTATTAGTGATCGCCAGTGTTCAACCTACACATGCGTGAGTACCTTCGCGATTGACACGCTGAGAGATTCTGATATAACATGTCTCGCTAGTATTAGTGACATGCTCTATGCAGAAGACCGTCTGGTATGTCCAATGATTAAAGTCAATCATAGCACATTTAACCTGTTTTGAAGGGCCCTGAACGTGTAAAGAACCTATATGCCTTCCGTACCCTAATCGATAAGGGAGCGAGGATTACACTCGGCTCTGACTTCCCAGTCGAAAGTATGAACCCTTTGTCAGCTTTCTATGCTGCAGTATCTCGGCTTTCTCCCGATGGAACTTCTCCCCACGGACCCGGAGGGTGGTTCCCAGAACAGCGCTTGACTCGCGAAGAGGCTTTGCGAGGTAAGCTATCATCCGGTTACGCCTTTCGATGAATCTCACGTTAGTTCGTCAGGAATGACAATTGATCCCGCGTATGCGTCTTTCACTGAGAACGAGTTGGGCTCCTTGGAACCGGGAAAACGTGCAGACTATGTTATCCTGTCCCAAGATATCATGAACGTTGCCGTGAACAAGATCCTTGCAACTGAAGTTCTCGCTACTGTGATCGATGGCGAGGCTGTATACGAAAGGGCCTGAACATCACGGGAACCAGACAGCTCCAAGTTTCCCCTTTTTCTGTTCATTTCTTTCTTTGTTCTTTATAGGGATTTTCGGGGGCGAAGGTTCACCTGAACTACTTGTCCCGGTCAATTTCTCATCTATTTCCTTCAATCTGCGCTTTATATATTTGAATGATGGATACTCGTGTCCTGTCAAGCCCCATTCTATAAGTCAGGTCACTTTGGGGTTTGGGAGGGGGCAGATCCTCTTTCCTTCGGCGGTTGAAGGGGGCATGGACACAACTGTGTTTCTTACCTGTCCCGTTCAGCTTTCGATTACTACCTAACTTTCATGTTTACACATTCCCCGAGATATGAATATGCTCATTGCATACCATATTTCATGGCCAGTTCTTTACGAGATATCTGACACTTGTTTGGATTATGTACGGTGGTTTCGGTGGATCCCTTTCACTTTTATTGTGACCTTGAGTCCAGCCTTACCCTCGGCTATATCAGTTTATTGTTGTCAAAAGATCATTGTCAAAAATTGCTGATAGTACATTGAGAAACAGAAGTAACAAAGGTTGGTTACTACAGACAGGGCAGAAACTAACATGAACCGTCTGAATGTGCAGCATCATCAGCTATGTCATCTGCATCACCTTTGGCAGCAGTGACACTGGTGGACTTTTCAAATATGAAGGATATTGTTCCTCCAGGCACATCCCCCACTGTCAATGGATCTCTAGCTTTCTTTATCCTCTCTATTCTTTCCAAATCCACTGCTGCCAACAACCCGTCAGAATCCGCATTTTCCATTTCAGGTTCTCGGGTGTAAAGTAACTCCGTGAGAATCTCATCTTGGACTTCATCTCGTGCATCAGCCTTGAGGCAATTGACATGCTTCCATTCGTCGAGCGAAGCTAGACTTGCTTTCTTTCTCTCGAGATACTGAAGGATGCAATCAGCACTGATGGAATGGGGAGAACCAGGGACAACATGCCTCTATATCTGCCTTGCTCAACTTGCTTAGATCAAGTGGCTTGACTTGTGAAGCACAGACAAACCCCTTCTTCTCGTCTCCCTCTTCAAAGCTTGACGAAGCTGTCCAGACGTCCAAGCCGTCTGGACCGTCTCCCTGGCAAGTGCAGTCAATGAGGTCGTGGGTGTTGCAACACGTGTTTGGGTCGACTCGGAAAATATCCCGAAGCTATGCCAGTGACGAGGTTAGTATGTATCGCCGGAATGATGTAAAACCCCTACGTCTTTTTTTGTGAATGAGTCGCCCTTGGAGCTTGCAGTATCCTGATAGCAATAACATATCAGAATACGTATTTCAATCAGAATGGCTCACTAACAGAACCCATCAACGCTATTAAGAAGACGTTCAGAGCGATGCCGTCCAAGAGCTTATAGTAACTCACCATTGCTGAGCCCGAGCTTGATGATTTGGCGTTGAAATATCTTTTCTGTACAATCTATTAACTCGCTGCCGGGTCGTGTCGTCGGTATAACATCATACCGTCGATTGTTCCCGCTGTCAAGAAACGATAGATGAACACCGGTTTCTTCTGACCATCTCTAAGTGGCGGGCCGATTGAGTTTGTTTGCGACAAGAATATGGTCCACTAGCACTGACCGGTGACACCTCGCCATTGACTGCAAGTCGTGGCTTTGACGGGTTGATCATCAGAAAATGCAGAGTACAAATACGAGCCGGAATCACCTGGGATTCCAATCCGAGTCCACTAAGCACAAACGCGATCCCCCTAAAAACCACGATTATGAGAAATGATGCTTGTTGATCGGGTTACGCCTTACCTATCAGGTTTATACCAACGCCACCTAAAAGGTATGAGTTGATAGTACACAAGCACATAAATTTCCGTACCCGCTTTCGAGCTCAAAAGGAATATGACTAAGAAAGATTTAGGCACGTTTCAATGAGGATAGTGTCAGAAACGCACACCCAGATTTCTGATCCGTTTTATTAAAAACATTGACGTATTCCTGCCTCTTCGGGATTGGAGTCTGGCTATATCACAAGTAAGCGGGAGCATATCGTGAAGAAACTTAATACACACCCGTCTAGTCTGAAGTAGCTATAGTTTTGCTTTATACAAAACGCTTCTAATATATTCAGAGTTGATGTATAGTGAGAGACCAAAACACATTTCTCATCGGTTGTCTAAAAGGTCATGAGCGAACACTATAGAACTAAAGATTGAAAAGCAAACCTCGCGAATGGTATGTAGCAATCGCGCAATGGCAGTCAATTTACCTATTACAAGTGTTTAGCAAATAGTAATAGAAACGACAGGTGCAGCTCACCGCTCAGGTATGTATCTCCAACTTGGACGTCAGGCGGCAGTAATGAGACGGCGTCTCGTATGTTGCGATGCAGAAAATTGTTTTCGCCGCGGTCCTTTTCTAATGCAGCCTTCAGAAGAATTGGACTGCTACTAACTTTGGTGAGAAGGTTGATGACAGCCAGGGATTCGACAGTTGAGTGCATGTAATCTTCAACTTGATCTGGTTGGAGTAGTTTTGCGAATATTGATAGCTGAATTGGCGAAGGGGTGACGAAGACGACATATTCCGCTACGGGAGAATCTTCAATAAATTTCGCGGAATGTAGGCTGTCACCTACTCTTGGGAGGGAGATAGTTCCCCAGAATCGTAGCTTCTCGTCTGAGGACGAAGCTCTTCGCAATAGTCATTAGCTAAAAGGGGGATATGCTCGTTAGATAAATTCGCTATGTGAGGGGTTCTAAATACCTGGGTCGAACGCTTTTCACCAAGCTCTAGCTCCTTTGCAGTACAGCCTGGAGCGCGACTCTTGACGATGGGGTTCTCATACATTCGCTTAAAAGAAGTGTAATCATCTTGTCCGAAGAACACGTCAGATGGACCAGCAAAGAACGCGGTTCGTGTCATACCGAGTAGTCCGGGGTTGCAGAAATCCGCCTTGCGATGTGGTGAGTGCACGTTTGCATTGAAATCTAATGTGACACCAACCATGGAATGGAATTCGCTGAGGTCGTTCTGGATCGGCGTCCCAGATAGTATAATCCGTCTGGGAGTATTGAAAGACTTGAAAGAGGCAAATGTTTTGCCTTTCGAGGACTTGAGACGGTGACCTGAAAGACAGTTGTACTACTGCGAACACCTCGAGACAAGGTATAAACTACCTTCATCGCAAACTATTAGTCCTATGCTGTGAAGAGTTAAACGGGGCAGGCATTAAAAGGATGGCTACTTACCCGCACGTAGCAATCTCTTTTCTGGAGTCAACGTCAGATAATGATGTGTACGAAGGGGCAAAACATACGTGATCGTTCTCAATCTTTCGTAGCCAACTAATAGAACATGTTGCCTTGGTCTGTGAAGTAGATGAGTAAGTTCAATCTATCGAGGCCTTTAGGAGACTCACGAGCTTGCGAACGTTCGTACGGCGTCTATCTTCTTGTCGCAAACAGTAACCCCCACCCTGTCGCGACCCAGCCACTTATGAAACTCATTTTTCCAGTTCTATTGAAATCGTCACCTTTCGGCCTCTCAGGAAAAAGAGGGATCAACTTGCATCGATGAGCGAAACGGGACAGACAATCATAGCCTTGCTGACAATCGGACCGGCTCCCGCATACGGATTCTGCTCTGCAGGGATTTAGTTTGCACTACCAGAAGCGGGTTGCGGCACTGAACTTACTCAGTAAAGTCCATATAAGACTGATGGTCTAGGCCAATTTTAGCTTAACATCGACTAGATTATGAAGAGAAGGACCTGAAGCGTCTTCCCAAGACCCCTGTGTATGTCACATAAGCTCAAGCGCCATGTTACAAGCTTGAAGAACAGAACTTACATTTCATCGGCAAGAATGCAGCCGTTCCCCTCATGCTTCCTCAACCCCATGACGCATTCGTAAAGGAACTTGACGCCTACGCACATAATCATGAGTCCAAGGCTCTGGATTTTTATGAAGAAATATACCTTCATGTTGGTGCGGCCGCATCCGCCTCGCAAGGATGGGATCAAGGACGACGTCCACCACTGGCCTGTTTCTGTGGACCAAGTTAAGCAGAGATTTACGCGCGACAGGAATGGATTGACTTCTTGTTATATCGCTCGATATGCTCTTGTGTCGGGTACTTCATCACTATTGCCCCTTCTGCTTTAGGATCATGTCTGTATACGCATTAGTAAGCCATACGGAGCGCTGCTATGAAATCTCCTACAGTGGTCCCTGAGGTTTGGGCGGTGTGCCATAGAACGAAGCAACAGGGATGTATCTCTTGCTAGCCGCCGGTGTTGTAACGGACGCAGCGACAGGTATCTCGTCCACGACGGGCGAGCCTGTTTGATCTGAGTTCGGAATTTGTGCCGCCTTTATCTCTGTTACAATCTGAACTTCTTTTCCACCCACGAACAATCTTTGTCCCGCTGAAAGTCCATCCTTGCGTGACAGGGTGGCCATGCTGTAGGGAGGAAGTCAGCTCGGATTAGCTCCTTAGTACAGAAGAATATACCGACTTTTTGCCTTCCTCGGAAAGCATAGTGAAGATTCCTTTTTCATGCTTGATGTATGCATCGCCTTCCCAGATGTCTTTCTTCTTGTTTCCACCACTCTTGCGCCTACGGATAGACTATTCAGCACACCAGACAAGGACGACATATTGTGCACAAACCAATTTGCAGACCAATACGAGTCTCTGCTGATATTTCCGGTATTGGAAGGGAATAGAACATTGTCTGGCGTGGGCTTCGGTTCATTAGGAGGAGGATTATGCGGCGATGGGTTGACATTCGGCTTCGACAGCGGGGGATTGAACGTTTTATGGGGTCTAAAAGCAGGTTTATGAGGAGCTGGTACCGAGACAGGTTCGACAGGAAGTGTGGCTTGAAAGCAGGCGCCTGTCCGAAACTCGGACATGGAGATCTGACGGTCCAGATGAATATCCTTGGAACCACCACCGAAACCTCCAATCTCTTTCCCTTCAACGAATGGTGGGGCAATCTTCCCGACAGCCATCCTACATGGCTGAGTCAAACATCACTGTTTGGTTCGAAATGAAATGTAACGCACGTCTTCCGCTCCTCATCATACAACGTCGCCTTTGAACCCTGCGTTATCACAAGGAATGCTTCGCCTTCATAGGTTTTGTGCTTTTTGTTGGTTGGATTTCTCCTGGACACAATGAACGGCTGTGCATAGATGCGAAAGCCTTGAAAGACTCACCATTGGACTAGCCAACAACAATCTTGCCCAGTCGTCCCCATGTTTGCTCTCTTGGCTGGCGGCGCATCGTCGTCCTCTGCCTTGCGCTTGGAGGCGCCAACGAGCGCCTGGAAAGCAGGCATAGTGGAGGCGTGCTGAAGAATGGATTGTCGCGTTCGAGTCTGGAGTAGAGTGACTCTGATGATGGTGGTCAGAAAGCAAGCGTGTTTCCCACCTCGTGACCGTGACCTCACGCGATCTCACTCGTGCCCAGGCGCGTCCGCGGATTATTATGAAACTAAGTCCAACGAGTTTTAATTCACGGAGTTTTACATGTACATGGATGCGTAGTAATTACAAGTCCTTCCAATTCTGAGAATCGCACCGCTCAAGCATAGCACAGAACTTCATAATGGTCGATGACCTTCTCCTTTCCATCATATGGGATGCGGCAACCTGAATAAATCCAGTTTTGAATAAGGATCATCGATCTTATGGCTTGATAACCACTAACCGTCTAGGCCAGGGCCTGCTTTTCCGGGATGAACAGCACCCTTGTGCGGAGCCCTGCAGATGTAGAGCGGTGAGCCATCACCCTCGCGACCACCTTCAATAGGGCGAGCATTCAAGTATTCAACCTGGAGTTTTCCATTAGCTGGAACCCAGCGGAGAGCACGCATATCTCCGACGAGAATCTCATATTGAGCGAGCTGAACACGAATATCAGTACTTGTAATTCATCATGGGGACATTCACTTGCATGAATCTCATCGTTTCCGTATCCGATCACAGCGCCCTTCTTGAAAACATCGGAGGCTTTGCCAGGTTCTGAAGAGTGTCGTGACTATAGGTCTGATAGGCACCATCTTGCAAGTTACTTACGGATACCACCCTGTTATCGACTTCGATTAGACTGATGTTAACGATTCTGGAATATGACGACTCACTTCCATCGGAGCCCTACAGATGTACAAAGTCCAGTCGTGCTCCTTTCCGGTGGAAATAGCATCGCGAGGGATGTTGGTGCCTTCATTATAGACCCACATGGCCGGAGCTCTGAGACCGTGCTGGTTATATTCGTTTCGGCGAGCCTGAGCATCGCGGGCCCAGTTCTGGATGGCCCATTGTTCGGCTTTTTTCTGTAAACGGTATGTGAGCAGGAGGATCCGAGCAGAGCACGATGTCAAACACCTGTTCTTCATTCTTCTCGTGATATTTCCAGGCGGCGAATCCAGCTCCTAGGAGGGCAGCGCCAGCAGCGAGTCCTCCTCCGATCTAGTGAAGGACGTAGCGTCAGTTAGGCTCTAAGAACAGCGAGTGAAGGTGCTGACCTCCAACTGTTTCTTCCTCTCATCGCTGAGATCCCACCAATTCTTCTTCGTTTCTTCGTCATGGATGTCCACCTTCTGATCCGATGGAGGGCTAGGGTAGTCTAATCATCATATAAGCGAGATGAGACCAGCAAGGAGTTGGCATACGTACGTTGTTGAGGTGGCTGATAGCCAGCTGGCGGTGCCTGCTGCCAGCCTTGTTGCTGAGGAGGTTGTTGTTGCCATCCTTGCTGCTGTTGTTGGCCACCGCCGTAGTTGGGATCATTGTCGTCGAGACGACCCCACAGAGCGGGAGTGGCTGGGGGCGTCCAATCACCCTATTAAGACAACCGACGTTGGCGACAAGCAAAAATGTCAAAAGGCGAGCCAAATACCTGAGATGTGTGAGGTTGGATGATTTTGTAGCGATGACCTGGCGTTGAGTTGAGTGTCTGAAATGCATTCGTGGTCAACGATCAAAGCACAGACCTTGGTACTCGACGACGTCGCCGTGTCCGTAAGAGGTTCCAGGTTCCCAGTAGCGAGTCATTGTGAAGATCGATGTAGTGGTTCAAGATGAGGAAGAGAGGTCGGAAACCAAGAGGTCTTATATACTTTCTGGGTATCCTGTTTGCGTCACCAAGCCCTAATCTGATTCTAGCCGGACTAAAACGAGGACACCTTGCACGACTGCGGATGCTCCGCCATGTCACGTTCGTACCCCAAGAAGCCTAGATCATTTCCAAATCGTTTCGAGGGAGGTCAAATATCTCCGATTCCGTGTCCTGAAAAACGCGTGGTCCTGGTCAAAAGCTGATGGAGATTTGCGAAAGCAGTGTTTGCTGTGCTGGCGCTGTGCCACGATGATTTTTCCCACACATTCTGCACTAAGTATGATTCTAGAGACCAACTTTGGACCAACTAGATACTCTAGAGGAAGCAACTAAAGCCTGCCAAGAAGAACGATAACAAGCGACACTAGGGACCAATTGCAACCTGAACTCCACGCGTCGCAAAGGTGATCCATGACGTTCTCTGCCATTCGAAGGGTCATGCTGAGGTCTTTCGCTGGACTTTGGTCTCTAAAGACGCGTCAGTAAATTTGGCAAGTGTCGATATAGAAAGCTCTAACACCAATACCATTGTCGTCATGGCTCGTCCCAAAAATCGGAGTCCTGATGCGTCAGTGTGTTCTGACCGTCATTAGATCGCTGCCGTTGTTGAATATTTCCATAGTCAATAGCTCTCAAGTACGTGCTGAAATTTGGGAAATACCCCGAGAAATATAAGCCACAATGGGCTCGGAGGCGCGCACTAAAAAGCAAAGAACACGAGGATTTGCGATCAGAGTTGTAGGTTTGCTATTTTTCAAAGTACTTCATAGCTACCTCGTTCTGAGCAACAAAACGATATCAGTTGTAAACTCGACTCCCGAACTGATCACCCTTTCTACCGCTTCAATGATGTCCGATGATGGATGGCTGGTGTCCTTTCCCCAGCACTCCTCCGCGGGGTTCCTTCACATTTGAGACCATCCCACCACCACTTTGATCGAAATGGCCATGTTTACGTCTCCGCTAGCCAAACGCGCGACCTCAGGCGTGAAATGGGCGGGATTGCGGAAACAAGACCAAGGTAATCAGGAAGCTTTGGGAAGCATCTAAGCTTGAAGGAGAAATTCGACTACAGGTTGATCTACAAGCGAATGAGGATGACCAGGTCTTTGAGACCTCATTGTTTGATGCAGGGCGGGTTCTGGCAGGTTGAATGGTTGACGGTGGGCGCATCGATAGTATACGTAGCTTCGACATTTCCGAATCCGAGTAGTGGCGACAATCGTTGAAAAGGCAACGGTTATGCCACGTGCCTAGCACAAGAGCGCGAGGATCTATGGAGACCGCTGGATGCTGGATGGGAGGACCTCTCTAAGCGTCCTAAGCCAGTCCTCAGAGTATAAGTACCGTCTATCGAGGTGTCTTCAGAGAACGAGATGCGCAGAGGAATAACTGATGCAATACGCGGACTTCAAGATTTTTGGGAAGACAGGAAAGCATGCAATCCTGATGGGTGCCTCTGGAATAGGTGTTCTCTAGTTAGAGTAAGCCTGCAGCTGGATTAAAGGAAACAACTCACCACAACCTGTCCCCTTCGGCTTCTATAGAATAAGGAATTCGACCCCCCACAGCTGAAAGAGTTTCTTGCCGCAATGTTTGTAGACGAATATGTACAGTGACCTGAGGTGGTCCGAGAATGTCATCGTTTGAGAGTAAAGAGTTCCGATTCGGATGAGCGCCGCTTCTCACGCGACCAAATCGGCCGAAAAAAATTCCAGCGTTGTTCATTACCCCCACGTTCTGACTCGTGCCTCACAAAGTATACTACAGCAATCATGTCCGGAGCAGCAAGTTCAGCAGGAGCATCTAAAATGTCTGCCTTCCTCAACCACCCAGCAGGTGCGCTCGAGTTACAAATTGTCACTGAATGAAAATGCTGATCGACTCAAAGGACCCAAAACCGTGTTCTTCTGGGCCCCACTCATGAAATGGTGTTTGGTCGCCGCGGGTTTGAAGGACTTGAACAGACCTGCAGAGAAACTCAGTGTATCCCAAAACCTTGGTGAGTGTGTGGGTCGTATTTCGTGACACAGAGGGCTAACTTTGAATCGTTAGCTCTTGCCGCAACTGGCTTCATTTGGGTACGATACTCATTCGTTATAACTCCCGTCAACTACAGTTTGGCTGCTGTGAGTTCAGCATGTTATTTTCCTGCTTAAGGACTCATCTTAATCCTACTCAGGTCAACTTCTTTGTTGGTTGCTCCGGTCTGACACAATTGGCGCGGATAGGGCAGTGCGTGCAATTCATTTTTCTATCCCTACAACATTCTCTGATGAGCATCTATCTATAGCTATCGATACTATGGAGCAGGTGCTACTCAGAAGACTGCTGCTTGAGCCTCCTACTGTCCTTTTATATTCAATATATTTGCTTAATTGACTCAGCTGAATGGAGAGAATGAGAGGCTTAAATTCCAATGATACAGTGCGACGAAATCAAATACCGAGTACATATGCATGCAATGTTCATTATCGAGACGTCGACCTTCGTTCGCCCCTTCGTTCCTCCCGATCACCTTGTGATGACCCCCACACAGCACTGGAGAGTGCATTCCAAAACCCACTATCTCTAGCGGCAGCCACGATATTCTCGATGACAACCTGGGCATCTGTCTCTGGTGATGCTCCTCCACGATCCTCCTGATACTGCCATTCGCGATGAGTTTGGAAATCATCCCATGCCTTTGGTTTCTTTTGTCTACTTGAAGTTGAACTCCTCGTCTGCCGGCGCTTCGTCGATGCACTGCTTTCTCCGTTGATCATGCCCAATACCAAACCTCCAATTCCCGACATAATCCCTGTTCCACCAACAGCATTGCCACCATTTCCCAAAACCCAGCCCATTCCACCGAAAAGCGCGGCGAGTATTGTACCCCATTTCACGAACCAAAAGCCAGTCCTAACCATCCATGTCGTGGTTCGGTAGAGGCTAACGAGTGCAAGGTATGCAGTGAGGAATGCGATAAGAGGAGGAAGGATTGTTTGTGCATCCCATTGAGATGGGTTTGTCCGTAATAATGCGGCGAACAGCGATGCAAAGGCTGATGCTACTGCGAGGCAATGCGAGGCGAAAGAAATGATGAAAGAGTAGACTGGAGGAGGTAGATTGTCTGATAAATAGTCCAACAAAGGATCGAGGAAAGCTGGGAGAGGAATGTCGCCGGGAGTTACAGTTTCCATACTGGAGGCGAGTACAACTCCAAGAAAGACGAAAACGGGTAAAGCAAGACCTGAGAAAGACCAAGGTTTATGCCGCTGGACACGGAGCTAGAGCTCTTTCTCACACTCTTGGGAGATGCCGGCCGTGGAAAATACTATTTTTTTTTGAGACAGTTCTGATACACCCGGAGTTTATCCTATTTCACACAAAATAATTCTCACCCCCGAAATTTGGGGGGTAAAGCTGTGGTTCTAGCCAATCGGCTTCTGCAAATTGGCAGAGAAGCGGTCTAGAATTTATCCATAAAAGGTCACATCAGAGGAAATGCTTCATTTCCCAATTTTCTGGGTCAGCCGACATGCCAAATAATCGGAGTTTGAAAAAATCTGTGTCCCTACTTATACCACACAGAATCCTTCCGAATTCCCATTCAACACTTGAACCAACACCCTCACTACCGCTTTCCCGCGTAAACTCCCCTCGTCCCCTTCGTGTCCCGTCACTCTACAACACTTCGCAAACATGAAGAGAAAGTTCGAGTTCGAGGACGCGTCCCCAGTTGTAAGCTCGCACTCACGCGTCTCGCTTGTTCTCATATTGATGGCCGTGTTTATCCAGAACTGCAAGCAGCAGAAGCTTGTCCCGTTCCCCCACTATGGTTCTGACGATGATTCGGACAGCATGATGACTGAAGCAGAACCTTTCTTCTCACACACACGTATTTCCTCCAACGCAAGTTCAACCTCTAGCGACACATCTAGCTCCCCCACTACTCCCCGTATGTATTTTCTACCCTAGTCCTTGTTCAATGTTCTTGACACCCTTGCTCCACAGACATTTACCCAGCCTTCGATATCTACCCTATGCAAGATGACCCTATGATGCAAACTGACGATTTCGCTTCCTCTGCTCCTCAAAATCCGCCTTCCCCAGTCGGCCTACTTCAGCCTCATAGCTCCTTCAAGCATCACGGGTAGGTCGATTCCTCACCATACTATGACTTGGGACCACTTGACGCTAACGTCGCGCATCGTCCTCGCTCCCTCTGGCTATAGATCTAACTGCTCTCAAATCCCAAAACTTCGTATCGCTTGCGCCCCCGGCTTAAACGGACAACGTACCATGTGGAGCTTCTGCGAACAATGCGGCGCAATATCCATGGTTCAAGATTAGCTGCGCAAAACCAAAATACCATCCATCTTGCTTTACTTTTCGTCTTCTCGCCGTGTTTTACTATAAACCTATTTTCTTCGTCGTGCTTGCTATTCAAAGATTCTTTCCCGTTGTTTTCATTCCTCATACTCTACGTTTACCTCTGGCGACACCTATTCCTTGGACTTTTTTTTTCGGCATCGTAAATTATTCCCATCCGCATCACTTATTCCTTTTTATTCCCTCATTCGCTTTCCATTCAGCCTCGACCTCCTGACGACATCCGAATTTTCCACACTCCATACACTCGCCGACCAACACCCGCCTTACTCTGTCGATCTTCCAAGGCCACACCGTCGCTGGAAACAAAAATGAAACGTCTCGCATCGCTCAAATTGCACTCTTCTTCGCTGTATAATAGTCCGTAGATATTCTCATGGTCACTCTCCGTTGGCACAGTATGTATATGCTCTTGTGACTGCAATCAAAGCTTGTTGTCTTTTTTCATTGAGCATTGGAATATTGGAAGCTGGGAACACTAGCAGTCGCCCTTTTACTATTAGCGCAAAGACACTTTCACGTGAGCTTAACCTCACTGGGCTTTATACATAATGTGGCGGTTAATCGCGTGGTACTTATGAGTTTGGATGAGATGTCCCTGTTCAAGTTGTCAGTGCACCTCATTGAGATTTCCGTATGTTGACAGATCACACGTAAAGTTTTAGAGCTCGCTGTCACAATGCCCTTTTCCAGTCATTTGGATGCATAAGTATTGTGGTTCCCAGCTGCTCCCAGAGTCTGCTTTTGGGGAAAGAAGGTTCTGTGCATCCGCTTGAAGATACCCACTTCAAGCCGTTGCGTTCCTGAAGGCAACTCCGGGGATGTCGCAAGTGCTCTTTATGGGCAGCATTCCATTTTTGCACGGCGTTGTGGAGCATCAAGCGGGCGATTCGGCCCAAAGTTTTGCCTTTTACCTCTGAGTCCACCCTTCAAGCTGAAAGAAAAGATGTCCGTAAATACTAAAGGCAGCTTTGGTATGTGGTTCTTCACGCGATACAAGGGTATTTATCTTACTTGCCTATCAGACGATCGTGATTTTGCTCAGGGCTGTAACAATGAGCCAAGGAGGAGAATCAGGATGAGCGCATGCAAAAGCGCTTTCCGTTGTTCAGAAAGTAATTTCACATCAGAGCGTGACGTTGCGGGGGTAGTGTCCGGGGTAGTCGCGTGATGTCTATCGTTGATCGCAATTTTTTTTTTCCTCTCCCAAATGGAGCGATCCGCGCTATTGCAATTCCTCATGTACCGACTTTTGTTCTCTGGCGCAGTCAAGAGTTCTTCAAGAAGAAAATGCAAAAGCAGCAAATCTTCATTCGACGCATAACCCACGCTTTGCCCGACAGGAAGATCAAGGGTGTTGGTGACAGAATCCACCGATGTTTGCCGGACGTTGAATGGTTGAACGAGATCTAGGGCTCGTTTTGCTTGTTGCCATCAAATGGGCGATAGGCCGGTTTGCATTTCATGGATCCGCTTTCAATACATGTGCCACGAGCGGAGAATATTTCCGAAAGCAAGGGCTAATTGGGAAGCGATATAAAAGCTGGCACCTTCTCCTGTCTTTCCCTTGAGGGTTTTTCGTGCCTTGACTTTTCGTCTTTGCTCCCAAAACACCCTTTTCTCCAGCCATGTCGTCCGAGAAGATTCATGGCTCCGAGCTCGAGAAGGGTTTCGCTGATCATGAAGAGCTCCACAAAGTCGATCTCGTCAACAACGTTAACGCCAAGTGAGTCTCAGCATCGTCTTAGCCTTCTTCAACGCCTATTAGACGCTGCTTTGCCCTATGCTAAGCCTTTTTATTCTTTTTTAGGATCCAAAACCCTCTACACGGCATTCCAAAGGGCAAGCTCCTTACCCAAGTCGAAGAATTCGTCGCGGAAAAAGGACTTGATGAGTACGTCGAGGTGTTCAAGAAGGGTGCTCTGGTTGCACAGAACCCCAAGGACTTTGAATCAATGGATGAGCTGGATGAAACAGACCGCGAATACATCCGTCGAGAAGTGACGCGTGAGTACCCGTCCCGTTATACCGCGTCCAGATTGCTCATCCTTTGCTCTAGACAAATGGCACCAGCCCAAGGACTTGTACTGGACCGTTGTTTTGTGCTCTATCGCGGCTGCCGTCCAGTATGTCAACCCTCACTCAACCCATGGCGCCTGACTGACTTTTGAACAGAGGATGGGATCAGACAGGCTCCAATGGTGCCAACCTGTCATTCCCTCAAGAGTTTGGCATTGAGTTTGGGGATTCTTCGATTCCTAACTCGGACAGAAATGAATGGATTGTCGGAGTGATCAACTCGGCGTGCGTCATGTTTTTGTCCTTGGATAGTAACGTCGCGTTCTAACGCGTTTATCGACTTTTTCAGACCTTACATCGCTTCTTCTCTAGTCGGATGCTGGCTTACGGATCCCTTGAACAACTTATTAGGTCGCCGTGGCGCAATCTGTTTCTGTGGAGTTTTCTGCACATTCAGTGTCATCGGGTCGGCCGTTTCGCAAACATGGGAACAACTCTTCGTATGTTCTAGTCCTAGCACCTTATAGTACAAGCTACATTAAAGCTTATCTACTTTCAGGTGACTCGTATTCTTCTTGGCCTTGGAATGGGACCTAAAGCAACTACGGTACCTGTCTACGCCGCTGAAAATACACCGGCCAACATCAGAGGAGGTCTGGTCATGTCATGGCAGATGTGGGTAAGTATCATTGATGCTCCACAAATCATTCAACCTCGACCTCATCTGACTGGTTCTCCCGCCCTACAGACTGCTTTTGGTATCTTCCTCGGCATGTGTGCCAATCTAGCTTTGTACCAGGTCGGCAGCATTGCATGGCGTCTCCAGCTTGGTTCTGCGTTCATTCCCGCGCTCCCTCTTATCTTTGGTGTTTACTTCTTACCTGAATCGCCTCGATGGCTGATGAAAAAAGGAAGGTGCGGCAACTTGAAGATTCAGATGACTTGGAACGTTTTGATGTTGATAAGAGTTCAGGTACCAAGATGCGTTCAAATCATTCAAGCGACTACGCAACAGTGAACTACAAGCTGCTCGAGACATGTACTATGTGCACCGGCAGCTGATGGAAGAGTTCGCTGTCATCAAAGGCACGTAATGGTATTCGTACCCTCGAATGTTATACTGACAGACAGGCGTCCCGCAGGATCCAACTACTTCACTCGCTTCTTCGAGCTCTTCACAGTTCCCCGTGTCAGGCGTGCGACTCTTGCTAGTTTCGTAGTCATGATTGCCCAGCAGATGTGTGGCATCAACATTATTGCCTTTTATTCTTCAACAATTTTCAGCCAGGTATGTTAGCGCAAAAGATATCTGGAATTGCACATGTTCATTGTACCCAAAGGCGGGTTACTCAGTCAGGCAGTCGTTGCTATGCTCCTGGGGGTGGGTACTGCTGTATGCTATAATGACGCCCATAGACTTATCATTCCATTCAGTTTCGGACTTGTCAATTGGCTCTTTGCGTTCCCGTAAGATATTCCCCGCTTTTATACACCGCTCAGCCCAAGCTGACAATTCCGTTTGATTCAAGGGCTGTATGGGTGAGTTGCTGATGAATCCCGTGCCACGTCGGGAAAAGCTTACGGCGGACTTTTAGACTATCGACACCTTCGGAAGGCGTAACCTCTTGCTATTTACCTTCCCCAATATGGCATGGTCCCTGCTTGCGGCTGGTTTCTGTTTCTATATTCCGGAGTCTTCAGATGCTCGCATTCCACTCATCGCGTTGTTTATCTTTATCTTCGCTGGTCAGTGGCAGCTCCATTCCGCGGATGAGATCATTTACTAAGCTTGCAATGTAGCTTTCTACTCGCCTGGTGAGGGGCCAGTGCCATTCACCTATTCCGCGGAAGTCTTCCCTCTCACTCACCGAGAAATGGGGATGTAAGTGGACCGCCACGCTCTCCATTCTCGCCCCTTATCACGGATCATCTTACAGGTCATGGGCGGTAGCGACTTGCTTATTCTGGGCCGCAGTGCTCGGTCTTACGTTCCCTCGGATGCTTCATGCGTTCACACCTGTGGGAGGCAAGTGCTCTTTCATCATACTGTCGAGCACCCCTGGCTGATTCTGTCTGATTGCAGCGTTCGGGTTCTATGCGGGGCTCAATGTAGTTGCACTCGTCATGATTTTCTTCTTGTTGCCGGGTAAGCTCCTACTCCCTGATATTATTGTTCATCGCTAACAGGAGCACCTTGTGGTGTAGAAACAAAACAACGTACCCTCGAGGTGAGTAACGGTTAATCTCGTCCGATTGTCTATTTTCTCACTGGATCATTTCTTCTACATTATAGGAACTGGACTACGTTTTCGCTGTCCCAACTGTAAGTTTCACCAAGTGTAGTTCGGATCCCGCGGTTGGCTGATTGAGCTTCCTATTAGTCAAAACATGTTAGCTACCAGGCTAAGGTGTTCTTGCCCTACTGGATCAAGAGGTGGATATTTTTCCGCAAAGATGCTCATCTCGAGCCGCTTTACAACTTTGAGGAGGTATTGAGTATCACCGAATATCAGAAAGGTGTAGGCCACTGAGGGAACGGAGACTTGGGGAAAGTCGTATGACTCCGACTCTACTTATGCACTTGCTATTCATTCGATGACTTTTTTTTACGACTGTACGCATACTTGTACGTCTTTGACAATGTGAGATTTTCGACGGTTTGGAGATATCTAGCCGCTTTTTCCCCAGCAACCATATACCACCGCTCTCACGCGAGAATTGGCAAGGATCTCATCAGGGCCAGAGCTGCGAGGATTATGGAATCGGTAAAAAGCAACGTCATATTTTTGATTTTTCTGATGTATGAATCCGCCTCTGACGTCCCCGCCTTGGACCCCGGACCCCACCACTCCATGAAGAGAGGGAAAGATAGAGTATAGAACAGCTATTTGAGCTGTTGAAGAGGTAAGTGGAAACAGCGGTACTTGCAACGGTAACGCTGACGGGTGTTGGAGAAACAGCTGTAATGATGATAGGAGATGTTTGAAAAAAGTTTGGTGCACGAAATGCCGATCAGATGCCGATGGTGCTTCCCCGGTTTTTGCTCCACCCAATTGCATAG
The DNA here is from genome assembly GCA_037176845.1 of Paramarasmius palmivorus. Lineage (NCBI taxonomy): Eukaryota > Fungi > Basidiomycota > Agaricomycetes > Agaricales > Marasmiaceae > Paramarasmius > Paramarasmius palmivorus. The sequence continues at coordinate 79,903 of JAYKXP010000054.1, read as the reverse complement.
CCGAAGCTCCACAAGCGTTAGAAGCTCATGACTGAGTTTGTCTCTGAGAAGGTATAAAAAACCGTTTGTTTACTCCTTTCTTTATCGCGCCCTTTTGCGGCTTCTCATTATGTCCTCTTCTCGCAGTTCTTCCGACAATCCAAACGAAAAGGCATCCGTCCAGAAGAATGAGGACACCGGTTCCGTCTCCATGAAGGAGCATGCCGACCCCAGCGCCGCGCTCAATCAAAATGTCAATGCCAAGCTCGCCAATCCTCTCTCTGGTGTACCCCACGAAAGGCTTATCGAAGAAGCCAAGGTTTTTGCCGAGACTCATGGCATGGAGGATCTGGTCTTGGACTTTCAGAAAGGCGCTCTCGTCGCCCAGGATCCAACAATGTTCGAAACTCTGTCGATGTTGACTGAGGAGGATAAGGAAGTGCTGCGGCGAGAGACGACACACAGATGGTCTCATCCGGTCACATTGTATTACCTTGTCGTCCTCTGCTCTATGGCTGCAGCAGTTCAAGGGGTGAGCACATGAATACAACAGATACTCCGGAATCTAACATCTATTCAATGGTGCAGATGGACGAAGCAGTCATCAACGGTGCCAACATATTTTTTGCTTCCCAATTCGGTATCGATCCCAAGGAAAGTGACCGAAATCAGTGGTTGTTTGGGCTTGTAAACTCGGCACCATACTTGTGTTGTGCGTTTGTGGGATGCTGGTTGACCGACCCGGTAATTTCTCGTTTATCCTTGGCGTTCATTTGGCATAGCTAATCGTTGACGTCGATCTAGCTGAACCGATACTTGGGGCGACGTGGAACTATTTTTGTCACAGCGTTTTTCTCGTTTGTTACCTGTATCTGGCAAGGACTCACCAATACTTGGTGGCATCTCTTCATCGCACGATTTGCTCTCGGATTGGGGATCGGGCCAAAGAGTGCCACAGTACCTGTGTATGTCCCGCACAATCTCCAATTCGTAGGAAATACTGACCTCATACCTCTAGTTATGCAGCAGAGTGTGCCCCTCCTGCTATTCGTGGAGCCCTTGTGATGATGTGGTAAGTCCCATTTGTGTACGGACGTATTCGAGAGTTCTGAAGAGCAAATTAGGCAAACATGGACTGCTTTTGGAATTATGCTCGGAACTGTTGTGGATTTAGCGTTCTTCGGTATTCCCGACCTTAGCGGAATTGTAGGCTTACGATGGCGGTTAATGTTAGGTAGTGTGAGTCGCAGTAACTTTCCTTCATTCGATATACCTGACCTTTCAAAAGGCCGGTGTTCCTGCTCTGTTTCTCGCCATACAAGTCTTCTTCTGTCCCGAGTCTCCTCGTTGGTACATGCTGAAAAACCGTCATCGCGATGCATTCCATTCTCTTCTGAGACTGAGGCACAGCAAACTGCAAGCTGCGCGTGATCTCTATTGTAAGTGTTTTTTTTTTCTCATATTTGGGACGCCTAACGCTGAACCACTGAGTTCAGACATGTATGTTTTGCTTGAGGCCGAGAAGGAGATTAGCAAGACCCAAAGAAACCGATTCTTGGAGTTATTCACCGTTCCCCGAAACCGTAGAGCAACGCAAGCATCTTTGTTTGTCATGTTCATGCAACAATTCTGTGGTATCAACGTCATTGCCTACTACTCCACCAACATCTTTGTACAGGTAGGGTCTTCATTTTCTAGTCTCTGAAATCTAGCTCATTCTTGTTATAGGCCAACTTCTCGGAGAAGTCCGCTCTCATTGCGTCTTGGGGATTCGGAATGATCAACTGGTTGTTCGCGATACCTGCGATCTACACCATCGACACTTTCGGGCGACGAAACTTGCTGCTAACCACGTTCCCCTTGATGGCTATATTCTTGCTAATGACTGGCTTTGGTTTGTGAGTGGTAAACGATGTGCATTTCGGAAACTTCAGCTGACCAGGATGTTTTTTTTTTTAGCTGGATTCCCTACGACCCCGATTCACCCAATCCAGACCCGTCTCGAATTGCAGTGGTCGCCACGGGTATCTACTTGTTTGCCATGGCTTACTCACCTGGAGAAGGACCTGTGCCATTCACTGTAAGTTGAATTCAACTTCTCTGCCACACGTCAATTTCTTACCTGTGGCCAGTACTCCGCCGAAGCGTTCCCGCTGTACGTCCGTGATATCGGAATGTCATTGGCCACCGCAGTTCTGTGGTTCTTGTAAGCATCTCACCGCTCTCATTAAGTAATGCGGGTTCTAATTCGATGTTGCAGCAATGCCGTGCTGGCCCTGACCTGGCCACGATTGTTGGGTGCATTCCAGCCTCAGGGTGCCTTTGGTTGGTACGCTGGCTGGAAGTGAGTATCGCAATTATAAACGTTGTCTGGAACCAACCTAATATACCACCTTTAGTGTTGTCGGCTTCATTGGCGCGCTGTTGATCGTTCCAGAAACAAAAGCGTTATCACTTGAAGAACTGGATCAAGGTCAGTCATCGACACTACTTTGAATGAATACGGGACTGATTCTTTCCCATAGTCTTCAGCGTCCCGACGCGCAAACATGCTGCCTACCAACTGAAAGCGTTACCTCACCACATCAAGAAATACATCTTCCGTATGAACGTAGACGACCTACCTCCATTGTATGAGCACGAAGGTGTAGTTGGCACCAAGACTTATGCTCCTGGAGGCGCATTCGCCTAGAGTGCTTCATGTCCATGAGATGATCTATTTCCCGTTTTTTGAACTATCTACTACTACCTCAGGAACATATTTATCTACTCCATATAACGACCTTTGTTGTGCCCATTTAATGGATGTACCTGTACCTATACCTTACTACTCCCACTTGTATTTACGTATTCTTGGTTCGTTTAGACGAGCAATGTAGAGTACAACACGCATAACACAAAGGAAACGAAACCAGAGATGCATCTTTAAAGCTTTACCAATGTGCTGTCTGAGACTGCGTGTGGCTGTGTTACTGTACGGTAGCTTTGTTGATTATGCACCCCCGATCTCGTTCAAGTTGCATCCATGACCCAAACTACACTCCTACAGTATGAAGCACCTTGTGAGTGGCACTGACTGTGACGATTCTACTGCGATCTCATTGAACTACGTATACAGGGCCCGTATATGCATTGGATTGGTGCAAAACACCTGCTCCAGGTCAATCATTACGACCACGTTCTTCCTTTCGTCTAGCTATCGGCTCCCTTCTCGAGAACTACCAGAACCGCATTGCGATTGTCGGTCTTCAAGATGAAAGAGTTTTAGTGGAAGATGACTACACAGACTACCCAGACTTCGTTACACTTTGTGAAGCCAACCATGGTTATCCTGTCACTAGCCTGCAATGGCAACCAGCGTCTGCGGCGAATTATAGCTGGTCGGGAAGGTCACATTCCACGGAGCTGTTGGCGACCACGGGGGATGCATTGAGGATCTGGGAATATATTGGAGACAATCCGCCACCGATATCGACGTATGTTGGGAGACAGCCCACCTCTAGCGGGCACAGTTTGAATCTAAAGACTACATTGTCTGGGGTGCGTGAACCTTGATCTGTGAAAACTGTCTAATCTCACTCTTGCAATCAATGACAACAGCAATCAAAGGTTCACAATCCTTCAAATGGCCAAACAACAGGAGCCCCGTTAACCAACTTTTCTTGGAATGAGAAAGTCCCAAGCCTCCTTGTCACTTCATCGATTGACACGACATGTACGGTCTGGAATATCGATACCTGTTCGGCGATGACCCAGCTCATTGCCCACGACCGAGAAGTCTACGACGTGGCCTGGCTCCCCAACTCTACGGATATTTTTGTTTCCGTGGGTGCGGATGGAAGTCTTCGAGCCTTTGACTTACGGAGTCTGGAGCACTCCACCATTCTTTACGAGACCCCCACACCCAAGAATGTACCACCTCCGTCATCCTCTCCGTCAGCCTCTGCACGACCTCCTACATCCCCTCTCTTACGGATTGCTTTCAATCCAGCCGACTCCAACTACATGTCCACATTCCACATGGAAGGAAATGAGATACAGATATTGGACATGCGTAGCCCAGGTTATCCGGTTATGGAGCTCAAAGGACATCACGCCCAGATAAATGCTCTTGGGTGGGCATCAGCGGAACATCCGTTGTTGGCAAGTGCCAGTGAGTTTTTTTCCCGACCCGCGTCTTGTTGGTTCCTTGTGCTGATAACCATTCTCAAATAGGCGACGATTGCCAAATATTGCTATGGGACCTGGCATCCCATACTCAAAGCGGTACCTCACCGCGCAGTGCGAGTTCTCGCTTGAACTCACCAAGACCAGATACGAAGAAAAAGATAGTGTCCGATCCTGTCATGGCTTACACAGCATCTAGCCAGATCACCAATCTAGCTTGGTCGCCGCCCATACAGGGTGTGACTATGAACACCGGTCACTCGACGGCTACTGGGGAGTGGCTGGCCATAGCTTGCGGAAAGTCGATCAAAGCATTGAAGGTTTGACGTGGACGTTCTTCTACTTTGATAGATTTTAGTGCACGCGACCGCGAGGTGCATATGCTGGATGTATGGATGGGTGACAGGGCCCCAACAGGGTCGACGAGGAGCAAGCATTTGGCACTTGAAAAAACGTTATCGTCTTATCGTGTGACCTATTTGAAACTGATACAGTTGTCATTGGATGTTACAATGTTGAATGGCTTGTTATCTATTCAAATTCCGACCGAGAGTCTAGTAAAGTCTACCGCTCATAGCCTCTGTTTTATGACTATTGCTCAGAAGGACCTACGAAGATATACACGATTGACAGATGGAGCATGAGGTTTTCTTCGGGATCGGTGACGGTGGAAAGAAGGGACCGAGAGAAGAAGGGAGATCTCTATTCGAGGCCGTAAGTCGGCGCCGTAAGAACCGGGCTGCGCGATAAAGGCACATGTATCAAAATGGAGTTGAGGCTAAACTGTACCATATGCTTTTTTTCACCGTCATACTTATACCCAAGTCCCAGCAATTTTCGGCTCCAGAGCTCTCATCGCTTCTCCTTTCCCCGCAGAGTTGACGCTCGACGTCGTGCAAATGGCGACATTCGCGGATCCTCCTCGCACTCCTGTGACAGAATCACTTCCTGTCCAGCGAAGACAATCTCAATCATCAGGATCTCTCGACGAAAAGCGGGTCGACCCCGAAGTCGTTCTCAACAACGGAGAAGAACGTATTCACCAAGAAGAGGCTAAACCCCCCACCCTTTACCAACGATTCCGGCCGTTCATCCTAATTGCAATCGCAGCCGTTATTCTTGGCTGGTGGATTAGTGCAACCGTTCTCAAGGCTACCAGGCATCGATGGTTCGTGTGACACTCTTCACAGGATGAAAGATACGATTTGCTCAACAAGTCTACAGGATCGTTCAGACTGTATGGGCATGGTTCTTCCTCCTGTACGTGCATATTTTTTATATCGCGAAAGACCTTGCTGGAAACTTTTTTTCGTCAGTGTCATCGCGTTCAGGTTTATTCCTAATCGAGTTGTGACGAAACCTGTTGGAGCCATTTGGGGTACTACGGTGTCAGATCCATTCTTCAAGCTTCCCTACTCAGTGAGGCTTGGTCTTGGATGGTTGGCTCTAGTTGCAATCGTATTTGGTTCGGCGTTTGGTTTCACCCCCGACAATGTAAGACCTCTTCTATTCCTCGTTGTATGGCTCTTCTTAGCTCCTTGAAAGGGTTCTACTTACGTGGATCGGGTTATCTCTGTCTCCGGACTAGTCTTTTTCCAACTCTGCTTCGTCGCTGCCTCCAAGTTCCGTTCCCATATCCCCTGGTGCGTAATCCAATATCCATAAATGGCGCTTTGATGTTCAACCATCACAAGGCCAACCGTTATCGTCGGGCTCTTCGCGCAACAAGCTGTCGCCCTTTTTGTGCTCAAGAGTGGCGCTGGTTTCTCCATCTTCAAGTGGGTAGCAACCCTTGCAGCCGACTTCTTGGCACAGTCAGAGGATGGTGCTGCCTTCTTCTTCAATGTGGAGGTCATTGGAATGCATTTCTTCTTCATCAACACGGTATGTCTTTGCTAGATCCCTGCACGAAGAACCTACTAATGATATCCAAAGCTTGCCGCTATCATCTTCTTCATTGCCTTCATTCAAGCACTTTACTACCTCGGCGTCATGCAATGGATTCTTGCTAAATTGTGCGCTACATTGAACGACCTTTTGACGCGTCATTCTCACAAACGCTCCTAGCGCTTGGTTCTTCTTCAAGATCATGAACATCTCAGGTGCTGAGGCGGTCGTAGCTGCTTCCTCACCCTGGATTGGTCAAGGAGAGTCTGCTTGTTTGGTGCGCCCTTACGTTGATTGTAAGTCCATCCTTTGGTATTGTTGTAATTCATCGCTTACTCTCTACAATCTAGTAATGACGGCCTCTGAGCTTCGTATGTAATTTCTCAGTCGTAATTGGCTTAGATCTTACTCCTTTTTCAAGATCTCACCATGACTTCTGGTTTCTCCTGCATTGCTGGTTCCGTCATGGCTGCTTACATTGGCATGGGTGTTCCTCCCGAAAATCTTGTCACCTCTTCGGTCATGAGTATCCCCGCTTCCATTGCTATAAGCAAGATTCGCTATCCGGAACTCGATGAGCCTGTTACTCGTGGTCGCGTCATCGTTGACCGTGGCGAAGAGAAGAACCGACCGGTATGGACAGCTTTTAAGCGTCAGTGCACAGGTCATCTTATACTATCCCCCTGCAGACCAACGTTGTGCATGCGTTCAGTAATGGCGCTGTCTTTGGTCTCGTTGTCGCCGGGCAAATCTTGTACGTTGGGTTTCTTTTTTTGTCGAATGGAGCCAGCCTCTAATTCTACGCTAGGACGAATGTGCTTACTGTCGTGTCTTTGATTGCTGCGTAAGCCCTCACAACGCCACTCTGTCTCCTTGTCCTAACTCGTTATGGCAGTCTCAACGGCCTGCTCACATGGATCGGAAGAGGATTCGGCATCACAGAACTAACCATCCAGCTCGTCCTCAAGTACATCCTCTACCCAATCACCTTCTTCATGGGAGTTCCCCGTCCCGAAATCCTTCGTGTATCTGAGCTTCTCGCAACCAAGCTCGTCGCAAACGAGTTTGTCGCCTACGGTGATCTCAAAGCGATAACGGAAGGCCCCAACCCCCTTTCCCATCGTGCTCACACAATCGCCACCTATGCCCTTTGTGGATTCGCAAACTTGGGATCCCTCGGTATCCAGATCGGTGTCTTGGGCGCCATGGCACCTTCCAGGAAGAGTATAATCGCAAAAATTGCATTCTCCGCCATGGTTTGTGGTTTCCTGTCGACGATGCAGACAGCTGGTATTGCGTGAGTCTCCCGTTCCATATTGACACCAATGTCTTGTGTGTTTTTCCCGTTCCTGATGCTATGTTTTGCTTTTCTTCACAGGGGAATGCTCGTGTAATGATTGAAAGTGATTGTATCCATACGACGTGTAATTTTTGGGGATGCATTCAATGGGGTTCATGTGGTACATACTCTAGTAATAATATACGATATTGCGAAGTCGGTTTCAATATAACTGTTCGCATTGTACATCAAGGGGTTCTCCCTTCTAGTCGGTCTTCGACAACCTTGGCTATGGTTGGCCCGTGAACAGGGATGTAGTTTCCTTGGAATCCTTCCGAGTAATCTGCGTACTGAGGCTGGTTTGGGTATGTCAAAGCTCTATTGGCTGGTTAAGTGCGAAATATCGATTATACAGCGGGTGCACTCACGTATCGTTCCACACTGCAAAGTGCCTCATGCCTAACGCTCGGGTTGTCCACTTATAGTCCTTCGCGAAGCCACCTGGGTAGAATAGTTCAATGACAGCTGACACTGGCGTGGGTTTCATCCAGACGAGATGGGTCAGACCATTACCATGAACCCCAAGAGGATCTAAGAGATGTGAGTCTAGGGAACGAGCCGAGAACGTATGGCCCACCGTTGCTTGTGAAACAAAATTCAGTTGTTCATCTTTACTCAGCCTCTCTGCATGAATGACATCCAACTCCCAGTCTTTTCCTTCTTCTCTCTTTCGTAAAACAAGTTCCTCCAACGCGCGAACGAGTTCTTCATGATATTTCTGCACAAGACGGCGGCGTCCATTCTGTCGATCGATGTACACAATCCGCATTTGCGTCGGTAGTGGTAGTGTGACATTCATGGATGCCCTGAGTTGCTTTGAGTCTGGGTTCCCTGACAAGAGTACTTGCGTTCCAACAAGATGGTCTTCCCCTAACTGTTCCGCGAAGACTTCGTCATTGGTCATTAAGCCAGCGTAGCGCAACATAACCCATCGACTATCACCCCACCATCGGCCTTGTCTGTCAAGTGCACCAGTTTTAACCATATACTCCCAGGCTTCAGCTGCAGTCCGTTGAGTAAAGCCACAGTGTTCGCCTCTGAAAGCAGCACTGCGATCGGCAAGTAAGACGATGGGGAAATGCTATGCTCTCTCGAAGGAATTGCTGTGATAGTGAGATGGAAGGTGATGTAGCTTGGACTCTGTCTTCTACTGTTTCAACAGGTAAGGAAGGGAATAAACCGCGAAGAAAGTACCCGTTGAAGCCTAGTCCATCTCGCCATTCTTCTGAAGCAACATTGGTGTACATGAATCGATCGAAGAGTTGAGGTAGATGAGAGTTGAAGACGTGATTTGAAGTAGATTTCTTTGGTGATATGAGATTCATTGCAAGAGCACCACGAAGAAAAGCCCAAAGCCCAAAGAAGTATTCGCCGACAAAGTGATAGTAATGGTCGAGGAATTGCGAAGGGTCGTTATTGAGGATCTATCCATATAGATGTGAGAGCTTACCGAGGTCGGGTATAACATTTCGACTTACCGTAGTGCCTTCGATAGTTGAAATGTGACCATCCCAGCGAGCTCGCGCTTCTTCTAGCGATACAAAGTCCATCTCCAGAGGCGTCGGCTCTCGAGCTGCGATGTTTTCCGGAGTCGCGTATGCCCACAAACTCTTGCTGATCATATGTCGGAGTGGCGGAAACTTGGAAGATGGTTCATTGGTGACAATGTGTAGTGTGCCATTGGACATGTATAGATTCTTGAATAGGGTCCATCCTGGTGTATGAACTAGAACTCCTGTATCTGCAAACTTGACTTGAGGTTTCGTGACAGTTTCTTCAACTGATACGCGATTGTCGACGAGAACAAGATCCCTTTGAATGAGAAGATTTGAGGTAAAATAGAAAGCCATTGCTCCCAGAGAAAAGAGAACAAGGTCTCGTCGACGAAACATTGAGGGAGGCATGGTGGTCGACGCCTCGTGTAGAGAGTGTGGGAAAATGATGGTTTGTATATCCGAGAACAATAGTCGCGCGAGGCGAGGCAAGGCAAGGCTTGTTCTCCAACGGCCATGGAGACGCCCAGCTCTGCGATACCCCCTCATCCCCGTCTCAGAGTCTCTCGGCAACATCCAATATCCTTCAACGACTCTTCTCCAGTTGCTGGCCCATCCCGTCTTCCAGACTTTCACAATGCCGATGATGACCGAGAAAATCAAGAGGACACGCCCAAGCTACCTGTCTCTTCCACATTACCTGTTTCAACAAATTCGGATGCAGAGTATCCAGAAGACACCCCCGCAGCGCGGCTTAGGGCTCTACTTTCTCTCGTCCCAAATAGTAATGATACTGTTAAAGCGACCAGAACAGCTCGCCTTCCACCACAAGAGCTTTCCACCGCCACCACTATAGACTTAATAGAGTCGGACTCGGACGTACCACAGTATGGTTCAACCCAGCCCAGTTTTGCACGCGAAAGTCTCAAGGATCTGTTCTCGCGAGCCCTCCGAGAACCCGGAGACACGCCTCGAAAAGATCTCAAGGGAAAGGCGAAGAGAAGGAATAGTTTTGATGCCAGTGAAGTAGAGGCCAGTCCTAGAGTCGAGAAGGCTTGGAGAGACCGCGGTGAAAACAAGGGAAAACGGAAGAGTTTGAGTGACGATGAAGTTGATCCTGCCATCAGTACGTTGTACTCAAGTAACCAGATTTATGTCTAACAACTCATACTAACTCGACACAGAATTCACGCAGACACCCAACTCCATCAAGATATCTCAGGCATCTACATTCAACCTCATGCGTGAAGGATTGTCAGGTGCTTCTGCTCTGCAAGACCAATTGCTATCAGACGCGCCCCTCAGCAGTTCGTCTTATCTTTCTATCATACATACCCTCTTCTTAATGTCACAATCAGGCGCAGACGAAAGCATGGATACTGCCACCTTTCTGCGTGGTTTGAATTCTTCCCGTGCCACGCCGCCCGCTGCTACCAGCACCCCACAGCATTCCTTGAAGATGTCCTTCAATTCACAGTTCCGGTCCAGTCAGTCTATTCCCCTTCGCTTAATACATGTAGAACTGACTTGGTGATCTAGACCTACTTGATCAAGACTCGGAGATGCAACAGGCAATGGATGCTTTCGACAGTTACGAAGGCAACTCGCAGCCTATTCTCGAACAAAATCAATCACCACCACCGAGGACATCACCCACTACTATTTCACCCAGCACTCGCAAATCGGTTTCCAGGTTACCAGTCTCACAGCATCCAGACACTTCTACTTCCTCCCGAGATCACACTAAACACACTGAACTAAAATCTCGATACTCTTTCCCTTCATCCACTCCCAATGGTTTCACTCCCAGTGCTCATGCAGGAGGATCACGCAGGTCATCAGCGGATAACTCTGATCTTTTGCACGAACGCGAGCATAGTTGGAATCGACCAGTTCCTCGCACAGGAACCCCCGATTTGAAGCACCGACATTCTATGAATGCGACATCACTTCGAAGCAGTTCACCTTCGATACATTTTCCACGTAGTTCTGGGTCTGGCTCGCTGGCTCGAAGAAGCAGTAATGCGTCCCTTCGGAGTGTAGATGAGCATTCGTCAAGAGGGAGCTCCATAGGCTCTCAGGCAGAGTGTAAGTTGTTATTTTCGTCAATTTGATTCCGAAGCACTGATCTTTGTTCATAGACCGAGAACTGCTGAAGCAGCGAGAACAGGAGCGCAATGCAGAACGTGAACATCAATGGAATAAACCTCGTCCCCGTGTGTCATCCAATGCAAGCGTCAACTCTGTCGAACGTGCTAGAACCCAGAGTATCCCTTCACGGCCGAGTTCCAGGCTGTCAATTTCCTCAGCTTCTTCACCGACACTTCATAGGAACCGCCATTCTTTCTCATCAATCTCGTCTCGATCTAGTTCCCGTGCAGGATCCCCAGCCCTGTCTCATGCGAGCATAGACACGGAAGCTGAACGAGAAAGAGAGATGTCGGTGGAGTTGGAGCACGAACGAGAACGAAATTGGAATTCACCCCGTCCAGACTGGCATACGCGGAATAGTTATGTCCGGAGTCGTCAGAACTCTGATGCGTCGATTGCATCGGTACCGCCTTCACCAATCCCTTCACCCGCGCCATCACCATTACCGACTACACCATCTCATCTGCAACGACCGACTACTAGTTCACGGATCAGAGCAGAAAGCCTTCGGTCTGAAAAGGCTTCTCCTGCCTCGAACTCGCTTGGGGTGTCATTTCCTTCCTCTCTTCGTGCAGCGTCACCTCTGCCTTCTGCCAAAGCTTCTCCGAGTGTGCGCTCTGCTAGGTTGAACAGTGTACCCGCACGTCCTGAATCGCCCACGCCGCCCATAAGAAAGGAGCCTCCCAAGTCTTCCCCCAACACCTCTCTTCATCATTTCCCCCGTAGTCGCACGCCATTACCGGAAGAGACGTCAGAGGCATCACCGAAAGTCAGCCCCAGGCATTCCAGGACTCTGTCATCTCCACTCACCAACCGGTCTACTGCCAGTTCTCGGTTGTCTCTCGCAGGGAGCAGTCGTGGTAAAGGTAGTGGTATACCTGTTCGCTCGACCCATGCAAAAGGCAGTGCTAGCAAGGAAAATGTCACGACATCGCCCTCGACTTCGAGACATAGTGTTACATCGATCAACAAGTCCAGCGCGACCCATCTGGAAGTACCCAGCGTTGTCGTGGAGCCTGTCAAGAAAGATGAGACGCAGTATGACGAGTACAGTGACATGGACCTCACAGGTAAGTTACGATTTACATTTCTCCATGGCCAGTCATTCATGAACGTCTAGATACGGATGGAGAAGGAATATTGCCTCAAGAGAGCACACCGACTGTCAAAGCAAATGCATCATTACCGTCCGAGACTCCAAGTTTGCTTGAGAAACTATCGATAGAACATCACCAGTCTTCGTTACAGTCAGAAGAAGCGCTGACACCACAAGCGACATCTCCACCTCCTGGACCTTTGAGAGACGAAGCACGTCTCCAAAAGGTCCTCTCGTCGCCCACCGCTTCCTCTGATGCATCTGCAAACCTGCAAACTGCCATCACTTCCCCGCCCTCACCACCACCGTCGCCGCCATCTGACGCACCGTCCACGCCGGATGAGCAAGATCAACAGCCTGCCTTTGCATTGGCAACTCCCCCACGCAAATCGTCATTCTCAATGACAGCGATACAGTTCCAGACGCCTACGCCACCCAAAGGTCTGCCTGACCTTCCTGGGCCGCCATCGACATCTTCAGAATCAGAAGATGAGTCAGAAGCAGGCCAAGACATGCTTACGCCAGTTACACCTGCACAATCTGTCAATAAATCCTCGATGAAGACCCCCAAGCCCCCAGGCGCATGGTCATACACTCCTGCTCCTCAACGACAGAATGCCTTGTTAAGATCGAGTTCGTTACCAGCACTTGAAGATGAATCTACTCAGTATGATAGTGGGCTTGCTACGCCCGTAGCTTCACTATCCAGAGCCGCTTCTGTCCCTCCGCAAACTCCTGCATTACCTGGAGGATGGCTTGCCACGCCCCATCCAAAGAGCGTACGTTTCCAGACAGACCAGTCGTTGGACTCAGATGCTTCGGCTCTCGTGTCAACCAGTGCAGATGAGAAGACAGAACAAAAGGATGAAGAGCTTAAAGGTGCGGCGGAAAGGTTGAAAGCGATGATACAAGGCGAAGCTTCGCAATCAGAAACACCGCGAAAAAAGGCTGAGGAAGTTCCCGAGACACCAGTTCCGCCTGCAATTTATACACCTCCTCCGTCGACGCCGATTTCACCGACGACTTCAAAGAGGTCACGGTCGAAGAGCCCCAGGCGCAAGTCCACTGTGAAGGTTTTGGACGAGTATGGCCGTCCATTACCAAGCGAAGAGGAGGAACCAAAGCCAAGGAAAAGGACTGAATCATCTCAGCGTTCAATACGTATTGTCGACGCGATGGGGAATGTCATTGACGATTCTGTGACCTCGGAGGAGCCGTCATTGGGCGAGTTTGCGCATCTGAGCCGGAGGGAAGCTCTTAGTCGTGTTCGGGACGGTCTTCAGGAGCTCGCAGAAGGAATGGAAAAGGAGAAACGACATACTCAGCAGAATGACTCGGTACAAAGTCGCATCAAGGAGCTTCGACAAGCTTCTCAGAACGCAAGGGAGAAGAGGGAACAGATTCAAGAAAGAGTTCTGTCTCAGGAGGAAATGAGAAGCAAGTTTATCGAGCCTCTGCGTGCTAGTATGAGACGGGCTAGAATCGTGGTAAGTTACTAGCAAATGATACTGCATGAAATATGTTGACTGGCTTTCTAGACTCCCCCGCAAGCAACTCGGATTTCACTTTTACGGAATTCCTGGTTCTATTGGGGTTTCGGGATGCTGCAAATCTTATTAGTCCTCATGATGTACAGGTGAGAACCTTGCTCTCCGGGTTGTCTAGCATACTCAAGGTCACCCTTCTCTAGAGCCTCCCTTGCTTACGCCAGACACTACTTCTTAACGACCTATTACGACCCGTTTTACCCAGACCTTCACACATATACCTCCATCCCGGATACCATAAATTACACCTCACGGTCTCTGTCAGTCGGGGAAACCTTCCGAACCGAGGGCTTTGGTGCGTCCGTACTCAAAGTTATGGACGACTTTCTTGTTGCGCTGTCTGAATGGAAAAGGTGGACGTGGCAGACTTTAGGCACGAATGACGCTCGACTTACGACCGCATGGCCACCTACTTGATCTATTGAATTCGGATTATAGTCTCGCATTCCCATGTTCATTATCTACTTACGCATTTCATTTGTATCCTTATCTTTATGTCTTGGTTGATCAACTTGTTGTTTTCGTGGAGCCACTACCATCTGTTTGCATTGTGATCTGGGAAGTTTTTCATGTTTTGCACACATAGCTTGGTAACGCGATCTTTTGATCGTGATGCGTGCACGAAACATCTGCAACGACAGCAGTCAAATCAGGCCGTTTCTTTTGCCTCGCCAGGCTGACCTTGTCCGCGCCGTTTTACACCGTTGAAATGCTGATATTATATGTCACCAGCATGCCAACCGGACCGTCACTACTAACGAGAACAGCGACCAACATCCCTCGGTGGACACTCTTTAGGTGGTGCCAATGGGTACAGCTTTCAATTTCTTCTTCAGCACTGACTGGTACGCAGCCTTTCAGCATCATGTTAGTCGTCTGCACGCTGTTAGTGTCAATGGAAAATGGCCCTTCCATTATCGTCCCTGATCATTTCAACAAGGAACGCTTGCTGTTCTATTTTTACCTTCAGGAATCTATCAGGTAATAGGCTGACCGCTCGGATTTTTTATGTTTCCCTGGCGATATTCTACGGAATTCTTCTCTCGCCTAGGGGAGTATAAAAGAGAGGTTGCTGCTGAAGGGGCAGCATCAGCTCGAACCTCGACAGTCTTGACGGCGTCGTACCTTCTTTTCCTCCTCTTACTTTTCCGTTCTTTCCTTTGCTTGCACTTCTCTGCTTTACAGCGAGTCTGTCGTTTTAACTTCACCTGTTCTTCTATCCCCACCCCAAAGTTCGCCGTCTTTTCGTTCCAATGGCTCGATTCACTTTTATCGCCCTCGCTATTTCCTCCCTTGCTGCTGCCGTATGCGGAGCACCTATTCCCGACAGCAAAGCCATCGCTGCACGCCAGGTAAACTTCAAAGAACAATCGTGAGTTTCGCCCACGCGTCGTTTTATTGGCCCCTCTGACGCGTGTTCTAGCTACGCCCAGTTCCAAATTTCGGATGGTGTTGGAGGAAATGCTGAGGCTGAAGCCAATGCCGTCTTTGTCGGTAAGCATTGCTGGCTCTTCGTCCAATCTCGCTGGTACTGATTGCCTGGTGGCAGACCCCTTCAAGGGAGTAGATCTCGCAACCATCGACGATGCTACTTTGGTTTGTTCAAGTGCCATTCCGTGAAGGTACCGCATAGCTCATGACATTTTGTAGACGGCTTTGAAGAACATGAGATCAGCTGCTGAAGACGCTGAGACTGAGCTCTTCAACCCAGCAATCGACGCTGCATCTGGAGCTGACGGTAAGATGTTGTGGTCATTCCGCAGAAAAGTGTACTAACCGAGAGACAATAGCTGACGCTTTGCAAGTTGGCAAAATCAAGAACAAGGTTCTCAAGCTGACTGGATTGAGCCAAGTCTTGAAGATCCAAATTGCTCAGGCTGAGGCGTCAGGAGACGACACCGCTGACCTCGAGGACAAGTTGTCAGAAGAACAGGGGAAACTCACCAAGAACATTGCGACGGATAAGAAGAGTGCCGGGGCTGCGTCAAAGTCAGTCGCGTAGTTACAACGTTCAGAGTTTTGTTAGTATTAGGTTTTGAAAGAAATGGTTCAGTCTGAACAGTGGGTACTTATTGTGGGAATTCGGCAATGGAAGGAGGAAGAGAAATGCCTGCCGGCACGACGCGCTCCTTTTGATGAACACTCTTCCACCAACTCTACTCTCCACGATCCAAAATTGCAAGGCAGACGATGCTCTAGCCTCAAATGTCACTCATCCCTTTGCAAACTCTGCAGACAGGGCATGCGGGCTTCTGCAGGACATCATACAAGCAACTGATCAAGTCGCGAATTCTCTCAACCTCTATCTAGCGACCAATTTCACCAACCAGAAACTAGTTTCCTCTCTTCGCCAGCAGGCTGCATTTTCACACTCTTTACATCTTGTTAGGATGATTTTTATACGCGAGGAATAGATGAGCTGAATCAACGACTAGTCAGAACAGAATGTTCAACAAACAGTCGATACATTGCGCAAGCGTTCTACAAGTCGGTACGGAGAAGACATACCGTTGGATAGACTGGCATTGGTCGAATGGTGCGTCTCGCGATTTGAGGTTTGGGGTCGGGAAGTCGGTATGGAAGCTTTCAGAGAGGAGAAGGAGGGCGGAATTCTCTTGGTCTTTGGCGGAAAAGTGCTTGTCATAGACGTTGACTTTTCTGTGGATTTGACCGAAGGAAGGGTTCACATATCCGGAGTCAAGACATCCTATGCAATATCCTCTGGAGAAGGGTCAACCATGAACGGATCGTCGTCGTTAGATGCCTTCCTCAAGGCTAGCTTCCAAAGCTTCCTCTCGGAGGTGCAGAATCCCGAAGAGATTCGTAACCCCATCGAGGCAGCCCGGCTAGGGAAAGCGATTGCGGACGAACTTGGCTATTTGGTCATGCTGGATAAATTGGCGGAACGTAAAGAAGATGGAGGCGTTAGGTGGTTCGTCGATGTCGACCAGCTCTGCAGTGTGGTTGAAACATTTGCGAAAAGCGAAGCTCAAGCAGTAGCATTGTACGTACATGTTCATGTCATGTGGACGTATTCCAACTCATCTCACTTGATAGTTCCTTAGGTCAGGATAGACCGCCACTGGACATATTCCTCCATCGTTCCCATGCCCTTCCCCTTCCATACCTCTCCTTTCCATCTCTATCATTCTTGGTTTACATGTCTCCTCTGGCCTATCTCAGGGCCGTTCGCACGTTCCCGCAGACAGGACCAATAGATTCAACAAGCAACCACCCCCAAATTGACGTGTCCTTGACGGAACTCCGTTCATTCCTCGCTGATCAACCAAAGGGAACCACGCTCTGCACGCTAGTTCTGTCGCCTCCAATTGACACCCAGCTTTTCCCTGCATCAATGTCGATGCCGAGCTTGACCGCCAGACCAACCTTTCCTCTAGGAGCAGGTGGCTCTGACCTTGAGCATGTCTTCCCTCAGCTATCAGACTTGTCTGCATCTGTTTTGGATGCAACGGTGCCTGATTCATCAGGTCATAACATATGGATGCTAGATTTCACTGTGAATGGGCAGTCTCGAGGAATTGCCATGAGTCAGTCTCGAATGAGAGACATTGAATTGGTCATCAATCCATTCAGTAGCATGGAGGCTCTGAGTCCAGTCGGAATGATGTCGTTCGGATCTGGCAGTTGGGTAGATCTGTTGGTATGTTCCGTATCGCTGTACTTCTCTAACCGAAGCTAATCCACGGAGCAGTTGAACCCTTCTAATCCCATTTCGCCTGAGCGTTACGCGGCTTCATACGTGAGTCATGAATTCTTTGGGAGAATCCTTGCTCTTGAACGTTTATAGCGATCGCCTACGTCTTCACATCCACCGCTCCAGTTGCGGCTGACTGCTCCCGAAGAACCCGGATTTATGCTTGAGAAGGTACCTGTACATAGTATGAAAGAGGCTTGGGGTGTACTCGAGGTGAGTAACGAGTATAGCTATCCTCCTCATCCATGCCGCTCACAGACCACATCAGGTCGTTAGAGAGCAATGCTGGCTCAACGAGACTTTACTCTCCTGCCAGTGGTCTCCTGAAGGTCTGAACTTGAGTTCAGAACAGCCTCCCCAAGACATCGAAGTTAACGAAGACGTACTACAAGCCGTTCTCGATGGTTAGTGTAGATTTACCTTCCCTCTATACAAACCAAACTGACCATTTCTAGGAACCTTCAAACCACGTAAAATACCCGTGAACGTCTCCCTCCCAAGTGGAGCAACAGATCCACTATTCGACTCTAGAGACCTCGATTCAATGACAAGGATGCGACCAAGGATTGTCATGACATCTCCGGAGCGACCTCCAATATCTGGGTTGGTGGAGATAAACGTGTCATACGATGAGACCAAACCACGGGGGATCAGTGTCGATGTAAGTGGTGCAATGGGTGCTGATTTAAAACCGGAGACGATGGAAGAGATTTGTCGCAGAGGGGGAGTGTTGAGTTTACCTGGAAGGATTTGGGCAAAAGCTCTCGAAACATAAACATGTAGGTTACTTGAGCATCATGTATCTGACTTGCAAAATATCACGAGGTTTATATCATTACAATGGTACACGAAAGCAACAACAACGAGAAAGCATTCTGGACAGAGCATATAGCTATAATTACTTGTCATTCTTCGTCTCGGGCTCATCTTTAGACTTGTTGCCGCCAGGGAACTTGATCTTCTCCGCCAAGCCCTTCCATTTCTCTTTTGCTTGATCCATGCCAACGTCAAGACGAATCTCTGGAAGGTGCTGCAACAACGATCCACTAATTTACCTCCAGCCTTTGCTCCCAATGCACCCAACAAGGCCAAATGTACCCCCACTACCTCCATAACCTTTGCTGATAATTCGACATTATCCATCTCATTTTTCTTCTTCACAATCTCGTGCACTTTCACCAGGGCTTGTAAAAGGATCTCCGATGCCTCTTCCTGGTGTTCCTCGACTATAGTTTCGACGGAGTTGAATATCCTATCAATAACTATGCCTGAACCGGGTACGAGAGCGGCGTAGCTTTTTGCGGCCTTGCGAAGAAACTCGAGTGCTTCGTTGGGGTGTCTTTCAAGAACAGACTCTCGAGTTTGGAAAAGGAACTGTTTAGCATGTTTGGCTAAGACTATGGCTTGTTTGATACCGGAGAAGTGGTAATAAGTGTATCCTGTGGCGATTTGAGAATGAGTGATTGGAAAGCGTGAGTCAAAATGTATATACCTGCTCCGATGACTATGGAACCTCCAGCGAGTCCTGCAAGCAGGTGCGTTATAATAGGGTTGAATCTCGGTGCTTTTTGCGTTGTCTGACTGGTAGCCAGACCTCTCGGTCGAATCAAGCGAGTAGGTGCGTATGGGTTCAGTGCGCGGGAGGCGAGCAACCGCGTTGGTCGTGTAGTCCTGGCAAGGAAACTCATGGTTGCACTAGTTCATGTTCCCTGTCAGGACGTTTATAGTAGTGACGCCACCGGCAGACAGCATGCAAAGTACTTCGGCAGGAAATTGATTTAACGTACTCATGCAGTACTCGAGTTTTTCATATCCGTCTTGTACCATTTTCAAGTCCCTACAATATACATATTTCATGGTCATTTATGCAACACATCGACCAAGACGTGTTCACTTGGCGGGACCAATTGTGATGCGTCGTTGGGTTTAGACGAATATATATGAGATAGACGAGCGAGCAAACTATACATGACAGTGTAACTCATCTACTCATCGGGAATCTCGACATCCCCAGAGTTGATACCGTCAATGATATCGTGAGGAGGTTGACCGTCAACCGTGCATCCAACACTTTGAGCAGTACCCAAAATCTCCTTGACACATCCAGAAAGCTCCTTGGCGAGAGATTTCGATTTCATTGTTCGTGCAATGTCAATGATCTCGTCCAGCGGGATGTTACCGCTGTGCTTGATGTTCTTCTCCTTCTTTCGGTCGCGTGGGGGCTCTGTAAGTGGTACAATCCATGAGTTATGGGTTCGAGTCAAGATGGCTGTGATACGCACCCTTGAGAGCTTTGATGACAAGGGAAGATGCGGAGGGAACAACGGAGACGGCGGCTTGACGGTTTTGGATGGTGAGCTGGACGGTAACCCGAAGACCTTTCCACTGCGATGTAGCTTTGGCGATATCTTCACCGACCTTTTTCGGTGACTAGACAGATAGTTAGATTCTGATATCTTAACGATAGCATAGAGAACGTACGAGACCCAAGGGACCAATTTTGGGAGCTAGTGCAGACGAAGCACCGACCTCACCACCGGTTGCACGGAGGTAGATGATTTTGATTTCATTGGGGTCCTAGAAAGCACAAGAATTCAGATATCAAGAAGAGAGATGGTGAATGTACAGCACTGACGAGTTTTGGGGCCATCGCGACGTGGACAAAGGTTTGGGCGTTGTGAAGAACTTTTCCAGTGCAAGTCTCGATATGTGGATTTCGCACGCCGAACACAGTTCAAACTCCGATATCGGCAAACGCCTTTTTCACTCGAAAATACACGGTTTAAAGCAGAATTATACCGTTATTTTGTGCTCAGTTTGCATCGAGATACAGGTTTACTCTCTGGGTGTAAATATTTTTGCCTTCGAGCGCACTGTAGACTGTAAACTAAAACTATACAGCTGTCGGAAATACCCGAAGCCACCCAAATAGAGTCTCGTGACTGGAGCAGTAGGGTTAGGGGCCGAACATACGCAGTCGTCAGTGAGAGTCGGCTCCATCTTTGGGAGGCTGCTTCGGCTGCACTAAATCTGATCTACACTTCGTCGACACTCATAGTGCCATGGGTTCATGGAATCCTCTGGCTCAGGAAGGGTTCAACTCCCGCCAGATTTTGAGGATGCACATATAGATCATGTCATTCAACTTATAGGTACCTCCATGTTTTCCTTCTGGGGTCATATCTTCCTCAGATTCATCTATTTCAGCGGATATGCTTGACCGGCTCATGTCCCATAACGATCGCATTCCCCTTCTTCCGTGGGTAGCTTTCTTGCGTATTCCTGAAGCAGATGGCTGATGTACGTTATCAGTGAGAGTCTTACTCGCTTTCATTCGCGATCTGCACCAGGAATCAGCGTCTTGGATTATTTGAAACGTATTGCTAGGTATTGCAAAGTAGAGGTGTGTTGCAAGTGGATTTGGACTCTCAACTAGTTCTGACACTTTTAGCAGAAGTCATGTCTTCTTATAATTCTTCATTACATCGACCAAATCTGCAGCCGCGTTCCCCTTTTCACCCTTTCATCACTCACTTGCCATCGGTTTATCATCGCAGCCATCACTGTCTCAAGTAAAGGCCTATGCGATGTCTTTTGTCCAAACAGCCTGTACGCCAAAGTCGGTGGCATATCGATATCAGAGCTCAATGTTCTTGAACGGGAATTCCTACAGATGATTGATTGGCGGCTTACGGTTAGCACATTTTTCTTTCTTCCTCCCCCGATCATATACCATGCAACTTGGGCTAAGTTCACATTCAACCTTGCCTCCAACCAGTGCCGTCGCGAACTATTGCAGGAATACTATTTTAATCTCGTCAGGACCAACACTTCGGATCGTTTCGTGATTATTGGACCACAACAACAGCCAACTTCCCCGATTATTCCTGTCGAGAACGACGTGGACATGGATGCGTCCTCCTCCCGAACACCTTCTACAGTGACCGAACCATCTGCCATCCTCATCGATCCTTCCACCATTCCACAGGACACCACCCGACGCCCAACCATAGAGCAAAACATGGCTTTCGCCAGCTGGACCGATGAAGCAGAAAGGCTTAATAACCAACGAACGCTATCTTAATGTATCCATACCATTGGAATTGCGAGAATACATTAAATAATTGCTATGACTAGGTAGCTGTAAAAACACACGAAAAAAAGAAAAGATTGCAACGATCGAACGGTTTTGTGTCGAGTGATGTAGAGAGAAAAAAAGAAAACATGAAATCACCAGCAGCAAAAAGGAGTGTGTGTGTTCGTTTGTTGTCTAGTACTGTAGAAAACCCAAAGCTAAACTGTTGTACAAGCGTCCGTCTGTGTCAATGATGAGACAAGTGCAGTTATTATTATGGTGATCAACAACCATGGTCGACGACGGCGGAGACCCATATGTCAGAGCGTGCACAACAATATGGTTCGCGCACCGTCAAGTTAATAGAGCTACTTTACCAATACAATGCGAAAACGGACCAGTCCATTCACCACACTGCTCATCAGGGCAAAAATCACCGTCTCAAAGCAGAGAGCATCTTGCTCAATGCATTGATCTGCTGCTTTTGCAAAGCCTTCTGGGGCCGATTCTCGTCTCCTACAACTCCTCCAAGGCCAGGACCGGTGAGATCCGAAGTACTCGTCGAAGCATCCCGTCGTGTCATGGGTACCTTGTGCGACGGAGTACGTTCACTGATAGTGTCCAGACCAGTAGCATCTTTTGGTTTACGAGAACGCTGTTTGCGCTGCGGCGGTGTATTGAAGATTTCGCCGATTGGTTCTGGACGTTGTCCTCGGGGCAACTCGAATAACTCCCACGGAACACCTTCCATGACTAGAATAGATAGCAAGATTAGCATCATGCATGTACAAAATAGGAATAGAGTGAAAATTACTCTTTATGTTCTTGGGAGGTCCCGAGTACGTTTGGCTGTATGCAGAAGGCGAAGATTGCTGACCCAATTGCTTCCCGTTGGTTCTCCAGCTGGCCGAAGAAACGCTAGTGGCGGCCGTAGATACGCTGCGGGTACTATTGTTGCTGTACCTCGTGAACGCAGAAGTGGATGTTCCCGCACTGGAGGCCGTGCTCGTGGAACTACGCCAATTACTGGAGGCGATAGAACTCGAGCTCGATGCAAGCGGACGACCACTCCTTGTGCTATTAGGTGACACGGCGCGCTCCGAGTTGCCGTCGCCCGTCATATATGAAGGCAAAGGTGAACGTCCACCTGTCTTGGAACTCTTCGTAGAACGAGGAGGCGAAAGGTCGCGACCACGACGTCCTCTACGCCATGATGAAGCATCATCTGCGCTCGAGTAGTTTGATGCTGAGGAAGGCGGTGGTGCACTGAGACCCATTATTAAATTGCTAACGTTGCTAGCTGTGGTAGTCATGGTGGAGTTGCTTTCCAAATGGGTGTGGGATGTGGGCAGCGGTACATCATCGACTGGTGAAACGGATGCTGCATGTGCTTTTCCAAAGCTGAGCTTCCATTTGGACGGTTTCTTGACCGGTGCCGCAGGTGGCACCGCCGAACGTGACGCGGTAACAGTGGAAGGGATAGGCGGTACCGGTGGAGCTGGTGTAGATGCCTTGCTAGATACCGTCCTGGAAGTTCTCGAAGACGAGCCAGTTCGAGACCCCGCACGCTCAGAACAGAGTGGGGTAGGGAGAGCGTACATGGACACGGGTTCGAATGGACGAGATCTACGAGAATCGCTCGTTGATGCCTTGGAAGCCTTGGTCGATGATGATCTGAAGGATGGTGTCTTCTGCAATGCCGCAGAACCTGATGCTTTCGACGTCCTGCTCAATTCGCGAGCCAAGGACTGGGATGCCACGGCAAGGGTCGTTAACGTATCATCCTTATCGCAGCCGGATGCAGGTGTACTGGAAGCACCCTTGCCCTTCCGTGCCCCACGCTTGCGCCGCTTGTTAGTCGATGTTGATCTTGATGTCATGCCGGCAGGTGTAAGGTCCTCCTTCTCTTCTTGTTCCTGCTCTTGCTCTTCGACTTCTTGATCAATGACAGTTGAGAGCTCAGACAATTGAGGCGCCTCAATAGGACTGTTAAACGACGGGGCGCGAGATAGAGAGCGAGAAGGAATGGCTGGAGTCCGGACGCGAGTGCTTCCAGAAACCTGCCGTGAGGAGGGACGATGGGACATGGGAGTGGAGGTGGAGATAGGGAAGCCGTGAGTAGCCGAGGCCATGGAGACTGTGCGCTTATGGCCCCTGTGGGATGGAGCCTGGGGAGCAAGTATGTCCGGAAGGTCTCTGATCCATGCACCAAAGGCCTCTGCAGTAAACCGCGCGCTGTCATCCTCGGGGTGTTCAAGGATATTGAAAACACGGTTGGCCAAAACCTCCGCCATTGACAGAGTCATGCCAGCAAAACGGTTCATGAAGAAGCTGACGGGGTCGCGGAGATATAGATTAAATGAACTACAGGCGCCCTGCGCAGTATCAGTCCATGGATTGCAATGATACAACCTAAATGAAATGAAAGATTGCATCATTAGTAAATTGAAACCGAAAAGTTAAAAAAATCCATACATGTTAATCAGCACGATGCCCAAAGACCATACATCCGCCGCACGGGGGCGATATGTGGGAGCTAGGTTGTTGCGACATTCTAAACCGATAAGCGTCAGCGGACCATTCCTGCACTGCTAGCGGAAGGAAACATACCATAACTCATGTATGGTGCGCTGCCACAGTCCATGTCAGAGGACTGGATGTCAGTGGTCGACAAACCAAAGTCGGTCAACTTGACGACCACTTTGCGTTCTTGCCGTCCATCAGGGGTAGCATTCCAGCCATCAGTCACAATGAAGTTTTCCGGCTTGATATCACGATGGAACACTTGTTGGTCGTGGCATGCAGCAACGGCATCGCACATTTGGGAAAACATGGATGAGATGAGCCGAAGACGGGTACGAGAGAGTTGTTGAGAAGGGTCCATATTCGAAAGAAGGCTTGGGGTTGGGGGAGTTCGTGAAGAGCAGGAAGAGTCAGCGGAATTAGTGGAATCGTTTTCGTTTTCGTAATGATCGCGGGCTTGTTCAAGGAAATAAAATAAGTCTTCTCCCGGAACGAACTCCAGAAGAAGGAATAAGAAGGAAGAAGTTTCAAGAGTCCGATGCAGTGTAACAATATTGGGGTGCGAACGCAAGGACTGGTGAATAGTGACCTGATCAAAGTCACGCATAAGTGAAAAAGTAACATCAACAAGGTCAAAGCGTCACACACCTCAGTCATTTGTGCGGCCAAAGCGTCCTCGTCAAGGTTCGCTTTTGACAAACATTTGATAGCGTACTCGCGTCCATATTGTATTTGCTGCGACGGACGGGACGCTGGACTATCGTCAAACTCCATTGACCCCATCATGGACAAGTTACCATCCGATGGCGGTGGTCGGGATAAAACCTCGCAGACCAAGTATACAACAGCATAACTGCCGGCACCTAGCCGCCTGACCACTTCAAATTCCCTTGCCGGCTGCTCGTATTCAGGCGCTTTGTCCGAACCAGAGTCAAACGAAACTCGTCTAACGGTCTCTCCTTGGAGCATGGTGCCCTCTCCAAAGATATCACCAGGCGCAAAAACATCCTCTAGTGTAGATGATACGACTGAAGGAGTAGATGGAGCCCTAGAGTCTACGGGGGTGAAAGAAGACCATGGACGAGAATCGGCGGCTGACGCATTGCTGAGAGTGCGTCTGGAGGAGATGTAAGGGCTTCGAAATGGTGGTTTTGATGAGGTTGTTGAGGGAGATGAAGAGGAAGGCGAAGAAGAGGTATTGGTAGAAACGGCGAGAGGAATTGAGGGGGGCGGAAGTGGGGAGTACGTAGAACGAGGAAACTCTTTCTGCGCACGTTTACAGGTTACAGAGGGGATGCGAGCGGCGGTGGGTGAGGGATCATTAGGGCGAAAATAGTCACTATTGTCTTTAACCACGGATTTTTTCGGAGCTTGGGACGAGAGCGGTGGATAAACGGGATAATGCAACATGGGGGGTTGACCAAAGGTGATAATCCTGTACACGCTCTGCTCTGCTCTCAATCAAGAGACAGCGAAGTGGTACGAGTCCGATAACAGAGATACCGATTCAGACGAGACCAGCTGGGTGTCTGAGCTGGCCAAGGCGTAGATACATGCAGCTGGAGGGTGAACAGACTCCAAAAAACGACAACACGAGATGGAACTGGAGTCCACGTCGGTTTATTCGAATTTGCTGCAAGCACTGGTCAAAGGCCGGGACGTTGAGAGTCGAAAAGAAACCTGTGAACGTTGTCGAGTCAGTGTTGACCGTCGAGGTGCACGACGACGAGGACGACGATGGGGACGACGAGGACCAGAGGAAGGGGGGACTTACTGGTTGAAGACCAACGTGGAGTAGGAAGAAAAGAAGAAACCGATACAACCACATGGGACACAGCCCAGCCACAGTGCAGTCCATGCGTCCGTCACAGTGCACATGCGAGCACATGCTTCATCATTCCCACGTAATTATACCTTATTTTTTCCACAAAAAAAATCAAAATTCAACACTCCTCCTCGTACTACACTCGTTCATCCATAGATCACTCTGTATCTCTCAGTCTTTGCCAGAGTTATTTGCTAGCCGTTCAGGCTTCCTTATCAGCAACCTTTTCCCGAGATTGTGCAATTCCGCAGTTTATTTGTCGCCATCTTGGTCATATTGACATGATCGCCCTTACAGAGTAAAGTAAAACTTAACCCCTTTCATATCTCTCCTCCTGCCTCCGCTTCACCCTTCTCTACCAACATCCGCCATCGCTCTCGAACCTCCTCGTTATTCGATCGCGACACCACGTCCTTCGCTTCCTTCCCGTTCCCAGTTTTTAATAACCATTTTGCCCACTCCACTGTAGACTCTACCAAATCAACCCGTCTCCAGAATTCATAAATCTCCCGCAAGACAGCCGTGTCCCCAGCCCCCTGCATCTCTAGCGTGAATGCCTTCTGCCATACCTTCCCAGTCGTGAGAAACGTTCTTTGCATATGGCGCATTCCAATCAACCAGTTCGCCAAATGGTTCGTTTCCTGATTTGTATCTGCCGTCCTACCGGTTTCCGGTACTTGTCGGCTTTCGGACAAAACGCTCACATACGACATGAGTAGTAACTCATGCACATCACGGAGCGAGGAATCGCGCATGCTCTCCCGCAAAAGCTCCTGAAAAAAAAAACACATAAAGACACATACAGCAAACCAGGGTCAGTTCAGGCGATATAAAGTCCGGTAAAGGGATCACACACCTCATGAACGTTTCGTTTACGCTCGTCACCTAAGAATCCAAGGCCCCATGTCCATACGGCTGCGACGTCTTTGTACGAACCTGACACGCAACGTCGTGCTTCCGCCCATACTTCTTCAATATTAGTTCCGCTAAACTCTTGAATCGCGGCGAGTCTAGCCAGCCAGACGCATGCCGACCCAGGCACTCGAGAAGTGTACCTTTGAGCCGTAATCAGTACTTTCTCTTGTTCCGTGACGCCTTGCCGTGCGCCCTCTGTCAAGAGTTTGATATGTGTCGACAGTAATGATGGGGACGTCCTGTGGGTATGTATTAGGGCCTTCAGGGATGATACCAGATACAGTTTCTGTTGTAACGGTATCACGAGGCAGAGTCCGACAATTGGGGGTCAGTTGTCTTGTGTTTCAAACCAGGTTGCAAAGCAACGCACCAAGTCGTCATCGATCAATGAGTGGCATTGATCCATAACAAAATAGGAATAGACTTGGAGCGTTTCCTCTTTCCCGCTATTTTTTGCGGAAGATAGCATCATCGTATTGGCACCCTTCACCCCTTCAATTAGCCGCTCGCCAACCAAGCCGGGACGAAGTAATCTTGTGGAGAGGATTCGTATGGCTTGCGGATGTTCGGGCATTGTAGCACGGAGGAGGCCATCGAGATGTGTTAACAGCGATTCTCGCAATTCTGTAGGAGAAGGGTATTCATTAATCAACCCATTCAATGATTCGAACAGCTCAATCTTGGGCAAGGCTATTCATGCATCATGAGCGTTGATGCAACCGCAAGATTAGACGACCAACACACCTTGAACAGCACTACTGATCACGGTTTTGACAATCACACCATCCAAGATCTCTTGTCTAGCTGCTATTCCCTCGTCTAATGATGGACCTTCTTCCAACATGGTGATGTCTTCGGCATCTGACCCGTCGTTTATGTCCAACAGCCTCTCTTTTTCCTTTCCCTTGCCATTCTTGATCCCTAATACGTCCCATCTTCGGCGTAGGCTCTCAATGAAACCCAGCTCCATTTTGACATACTCTCGCCAGATCTCGATGCTTTCAGGGTTCATTCTTATTCCTCTTTGCAGAAGAGAACGTGCAGTAGATGGCGACAAATGGGATAATTCATGTTGTGCGGCGATAATGTATAGAGAAGGGACGTTGGGATGAAGTTGTAGTGCCCTGGCGGTTATACGACCGACCAATGACCGTGCACCTTCTTTTTGGGCGACTTGGATGTATTGTGTCCAGAGTCCAACATCAGATTTGAATCTTTTGAGCGCTCGTTCGAATATATGGAACTGTCGTCGGACAAGAGCATAATCGGATACCGTCGCCGGTCCAGGAGGAACTTCTGCAGGAACAGTTAGCTACATATGAAAAGTCTTTGAGAAACAGGCTACGTACTTGCGCGCTCGAGCCGTTTTCTTCGAAGTAACTCTAGGTTCATCTCATATTGAGCGTATCGTAGAAAGTCTGCTTTTTTCGCGACGCGACGTATTAACGCATTTTCAAAGGCCGTCCGTTGTTTTATTATCTGCTTGGTTTCTTTCTAAGATGTAGAAGGCTGCATTCTCAGTAGAGCTAGAGGCAGGATAGCGTGAACCTACCACTGTGAATAGTTTTTTCTCGACCAAGTCTTTGAGCTCATCGAGCATCTAGCACTAATTTCAGCATTTAATTGAATGACGATCTGTTATTAACTTGCCTGCTCCTGCTGGAACTGTACCCTCTCCATGATGACGGACCGAAATAAGCGAGCAAAGGTGGTGGAGGGGAAGAAAAAAAGTTTTGTCGGCAAACGCGGCTCTTGTCCCGGTTCACAATGGCACCCAAAGGTGGTCACAAAACAGGACCTCTTCGCCCTCATTCTCGTTCTTCTTCTGCTACAAGAATTACACCAAACCTACAGTTTACTCAGAAGGAGCAATTCGCAAAACATCCACAGAAAAAAAATGGTTACGACGTAAGTAGCTCGTATTTCACTGGTTACATTCCTTCAATCTGAAGCACTATTTGGGCTCTCTTCTCTAGGTACATTTACGGCCTGCCCCGACGTCTCGAGTTTCTTCAAAAGACCAGATAGCGCCTTTGCAGAAGCGTCATGCTCCACCGGCGGTCGTTGCCAAACCTAAATCCAAGGCAGCTTTCACAGTTGCTGTAAGCCCAGGCAATGACGACGGCGATGATGACGAATGGGTTTCCAGCGAAAGCGGTGTAACAACCCCCAACCCAGTTGACAGCGACGATTCAGAGGGAGAAATGGAGGCTACAATGGCGACACCGGTAGAGGAACGGAGAATACCGATAGAGCGAGCTGCCACTGCGAAGACAGAGTCAGAATTGGGTGTACGACAAGGAGGAGAGACGCCGATTGCTCGTGTCAACACCATGCGACCTTCTCACACAGGAGTCGCTGCCCCCCGAGATAATGATAACCCCAGAGGTCCCGTGGTAGCATCTCGTGCAGCACCAGCACCCCCAGTAGTTCTCCCATCAGAGCCGACCAAGCCTAAACCCAAGTCAAAACCAGAACCTCAACAGCCTCGAGTCACGGATATGGCGCCAGCTCAACTTCACTCCTCTTCTCTCGACACTCGACCCCCGGTGCCTCGGCCAGCTAATACCCAGAAGCGGCAGGCATCTACTCGACCACCATCCACCTACTCCACTTCCAGCAAGGTAGAACACCCGCCTCTTCGGCCTCATCCCCTCATTCGTGGTCAATCATTTGGTCAACCAGTCGCCCCATCTCGTTCCACACCTCTTGCACCCCTCACCACAACTTCTGATGCTGCATCAACCAAATCCTCTTCGCCTCCTCACGACTCGATGCTATACACGAAAGCATCAGCATCGCCCAGTACCATATCGGTCTCCCCTACCTCTCCTTATCCACATTCAGCGACGGCTACCTCTCATCCCCGTCGTACATCAGTGTCATCGGTAAGATCGATTGCCACATTGCCCGCTACCACTACGGCCCGGGAGACCACTAAATCGAGTCGCGATCGCAATCGTACGCTTTCTACAATATCCCAATCCTCATCCTCTGCGGCATTGTCATCATTGGCGCACCTTCCGGCTGTCACTAGGCCGCCCAGTCCTCAAATGATTGCCTTTTTCCCTCCCGTAAAGCCACAGTCAAATCCAGAGGCTATTCACGACTTGCTACCGCCACCGTATCTCAGCAACCACTTGACTGTTTTGGCACATCGGACTCCTCTTCGCGAGTCTTATGACAGAGTAATGAGAGCAAGAGCAGGCAGGTGACAGTGGTAGTCAGGTAATCAGTCGTGAAGGTACACCAACTACACATATGGTATTGCAAGTACTCTTCGGCTCCCTGCTCCAGGCTCGTTTACTAACGGTGTTCTATAGATGCATAAATTGCATGGACGGTTTTTATGTTGTAAATATGTATATCAGACACTTCCTTTTTTTCATGTACCTGTACGTCTGTCCTCCTTAATCCAGGTTCGAACGTACGTCGAGCCGAGCATCTACATTTTTTTTCAATCGGAGGCATGAATATTGCCCACTTGATGTCAAAGTACCATGTGCTGGGCGGCGTAGGTGGATTCGGGTATCGACATCTTCCGAATTCTTCGTTTCTTCTGACCCTTTTCTTTGGATATATCCAAGCCTCGGGCTTACCACCGTTGTATATCCTCTTTGTCACGGAACTAGCTCATCTGAGATATTTCGGGACGAACAAGTTCTTGACGACAAAGATTAAGTATAGGCATAAAACCTCCGCAATTCAGAATGTGACCGGAACGCAGACAACAATACCGGTCTAACATAATTGATAACTATTCTCGATGGAGCTCGTGTGTGTGCAACAATTCTAGATAGCCATCTTTAGACACGCAAACCCAGCCCTATCCGACATTCTGCCTCCGAGAATGTTAAATTGTCTTCTTGCCTATTACGCTACCGCAGAAGAAAGCGCTGCTTCAAGGAAGCCCATCTGCTCTTTTTCTCTGCCGGTAGAATCGTTATATGCACAATATGCGGTGGATCTATCATGACTCGAGATGAAAGCGCCATAAATGGGTCGTGCAGATCCGAGTAGCTTTGCCCAGGTGGCCAAGGGGGCAGGTGTTCCCACCGTGTCGTCTCTGTACCCCAGGATTGTTCCAATAATGGTACACCACGATGAACTCTCAGGTGCGTTAAGGGGTAATATCGCCGCGTCTCTAGGAGATGTGATAGCAATCCACTAGGATTGCTAGCGCGATAGAACTGGTGAACTGTCAAGGTTTCTAGAAATGGCAGCAAGACAGGGCCCTCTCCCACGTCGTCTCCACTGAGAAGACGGAGGAGCTCGTCCGCTGGGTAATTCACGAAATCAAGCCGGGTGGCGGATAGAATGTCCACTAGCAGTGCCCGTAACCTGCTCCCCCACAGCCCAACATTACTCAGAATTACGTGCCGCAGAGCAGGAAACCTGCAATGCTCGGGATCCGATGAGAGGCCATAGCCATAGCCTTTAATGTGGGTCTCTCTCACATTTTTCAATACGAGAGATTCCAGGCACGGCGCATGTAGCACATCCAGTAAATTACCCAGACGCTGATTGTCACTTGACCGCAGAGACAGCAAGCGGGGCAAATCAAGCTCAGCGGGCTTGAATAAGAAGTCGCCATACAGGGACAGGTGGACGAGCCGGGGGAAGGTTGACAGATATAACGGTTTCATGTCACCGCTGATGTGCTGCTCGAGATGCAGGGTGGTGATATGGTGACAGGGTGGTCTGAATTGCAAGAGACCCAAATCCTGGATCCGAAGAGACTGTAGACGAGGCGCCCTTCTGCCATTATCGAAGAGGAGTTCCGTTCGCGGTCTCCTGTTATCGCCAATATCTTCCAAGGACTCTTCATCCAGGGTCTCTAGGCAGATGATTGAAAGATGTTCCAGGTATGGAAAGTCGGCCAGATAAAAGTCTCTCGAGGTTATCAAGAGGTTCTGTGCCTGAGAACTACTGCATTGCAGATGCAAACTCCTCCATCTGTGTCCATTTTTCTGTATCAATGGTAGTAAAACTCTGCGTCGATCGTCAGCCGTCAGATCTAGATGAAGCTCGACTGCCAATCCCTGCGCCCTATTTAGATAGGTGGTTATCCTCTCCGCCGGGTGAGAGACCAAACACGATACAGGGATATTGGTCCAAAACTCTGGACACTTCAGCATGAGTTGCCTCCAATGGACGCATACTCCTGCGAGAGTCTGTTCCGCAGGTTGTCCCAAAATGGACGAGTTGTACATGTGGTATGTGAAGATGCGAGATATGATGGTATCTGAAAGATTTAGGAAGGGATTTGAAGCGTATCTTGCTTCCAAGATCAACGTTGTTTCTTTCTCAGTAGTCGGAGAAGGTTTAGGCTTGCTACTATTGCCAGATAGCAGTAGCCGGATGCTAGCAAACCAGGACATGGTACCGTTCTGCGAGATTATCAGAGCAGAGGAGTCAAAGCAAGCTTTGTGTAACTTACCTAGGTAATATTTTGCTCCAACGTTCTTTACAGAGTGACGAGTCGAAGTTGTTATAGTCACCGTTGAATCAGAACCGTACTGCCAAATACAAACATCAACATTTACAATCTTCCCATGGCTGGGAGGTGGGTTATAGAGGAGCCCATCCACGAGTCGTAGGACACTCCCAGTCTCTGGTATTGAAGTACGAATGCTTCAAAAATTGCAGTGCTGGTGTAGCTGGTGTTGACAGTAAAAGGGGGCGGCAAATCATTTAGATGCCGAAAGGTACCGAGCCTTTCCACACCGGCGCGACACGTGGGTCTCAAGAGCACTATCTGCCACGACCACATACGGCTGCGAGTCTGCGACTCTCTTTTCTTTCCATCTTGCGCCTTCAGTGACATCAAAAAAACTAGAAGTATCTTTCAGCATGTGGTTGACAGATGGACAAAGTCAGTTCCGTTGTAATATTATGCGTTTCCCTTGGACTGACGGGTTTCATTCTAGAGATTGGTGTCGCATTGACGACTTTTGGCGCATTGTTCATGCTTCTCGGAGTTATGTTATTCTTTGACGGTGCCCTGCTCGCTCTCGGGAATGTGCGTGACTTTGCATATCAATAGAACAGGTCCTAACATTTTGTATAGATTCTTTTCGTGTCTGGTTTGACGCTTATTATTGGCCCTCAAAAGACCTTCTACTTCTTCGCTCGGAAACAGAAACTACGCGGAACTATATGTTTTATAGGCGGTATTCTGCTGGTATTCTTAAAGTGGCCGTTTATTGGAATGATAGTAGAGACTTTTGGGTTTTTGAACCTCTTTGGGTACGTGGCACTCTGCGTGACTTTAGGAGTTTGTTCTGAACGCACTTTAGTGATTTTTTCCCGGTCGTGGTCACTTTCCTTCGGCAATTACCTTTTATCGGGACTCTGCTGTCACTTCCTTACATCAGTACTGTGAGTAGACGTCGCGTTTTCCGTCAAGTCCTTCACTGACGATTTCACTATAGGTTGTAGATCGAATAGCTGGTTCCAGGACATCTGCCGTATGATATACTCAATACACATGCCCTTGACTTGAATTCGAACATGCTTGTCATGAATGCTCCACTAGCGCAAAAGCTCAGCCGTCGAAGCTTCTGGATAAGGTGCCTCCTGCACTAGTGTTCCACGAATTAGATGCATTATATATTGGACAGAGCAGTTCATTATATACACTAGAACTAACAAATCAAAAGGAAAGTGATAGTCAAGGAATGACATATAGAAAGGAGACGGAAGAAACCAACGCGTAGCCCGCATTCGACAACTATCGACGATCGTCAAAATTCTCCATAATACCCCCTTATTTTTCGCTCACGACACTGTACGATCTCAGCGACCTTCTGAAATCGTATGGTTTAAATCTGTGAACTGATGTGAGTTGACATTGGAGTTGCCGTGGTATATACATACCGTTCTTCCATCATTCTCATTTCATCGGAGAGGTCGATTTGATTTTTCGCTTTTCGTTCCTTTGCTTTCAGTGGTTTGTTCTCCAGAAGAAGTTCTTCGACTTCATGGGATACGTCGTAGTTCCCCTTCGTGCACTGCGTTAAATGATCAGTTGTACGCTTCATTGCAAGTGGTTTGGAACTGACGTCTGGTACGAATGGCGTGGTATGCTGCTTGGCCTGAAGTGCATCCCAGTCTATTGCACTGAACCAAGGAAGTTTGCGGAAATCATCGTAACTCCGGTAAGGCTGACATCCAAGGCGTTTCATGGTATCTCTTTCGAGGAACTGAATGTGTTAGCGTTGAGTCAAGTTGACACTTAAAACGCGCGTGAAGACACTCACTCCCTCTATTGCCTGCCTTCCTTCGAGACTGCAAGCCTTGTTATGGGGGAAATGCAGAGCGTCTTTTAGTATACTGTGGTTGAGATCGTCGTTTGTTTGACCGTTAAAGGGCCTTCTACCAAACATCAATTCATACGCGCAGACACCGAGCGACCACCAGTCGACATATTGATTGTATGCTTGTCTTCTTAGCATCCTGATTGGGACATCATCAGCCCATGAATAAATGGGGAGGACAAAAGATACTACTCTGGTGCCATATATGCCATCGAGCCTGCGATTCCCTGCATACTCCCTTTACAGCGGACTGCGACATTGAAATCCGTCAAGTGCGCGTTGCCCTGTTCATCCAGTAGGATGTTGTCAGGCTTGATATCGCTGTGAACGAGTCTATCATCGTCCCGAGGTAGAGTAATACGAA
This sequence comes from Paramarasmius palmivorus, assembly GCA_037176845.1. NCBI lineage: Eukaryota > Fungi > Basidiomycota > Agaricomycetes > Agaricales > Marasmiaceae > Paramarasmius > Paramarasmius palmivorus. The sequence goes on along the minus strand of JAYKXP010000054.1, from coordinate 45,508 downwards.
GAAGACCACACACCGATGGATTATGCCCCGAGAATGAAGATATGCCAGTGCTGAGGAGAGCTGTGCGACGTAGAATCTCACCAGATCCTCCGGTAGTGACCCCATACGTGCGACATGAACTGAATGACTTTGGTTAGTTGCCACGCGTATATTCATGTAACAAACGAGACTCACATCGTAAATCTCCGCCCAACATGAGGTCAAGAACGAAGAAGCAATTCTCGTCGTCCTGGAATGCATAGCGCAAATTGACGACATATGGGTGATCAATCTATAATATAGTAGGGGTGCAAATGTAAATTTAGCAATTCAACGTACAAGGTGGATTGAGCTACTTCTTCCAATAACAGTCGTTCTTGAATGACATGCTTGACGGCCTTCATTTGAACACACTGCGCTTTGTCCATGTACTTGAGGGCATATAGATCTTTGGTTTGCTTATGCTTAACAACGCGAACCTGCGTGTGCGATATCAGAGAACACTTTTCACTGGAGGTTGTATAAACTCACTTTGCCGAAAGCACCTTTCCCAACGACACGGCACAGACTGAAGTGAAATAAATTGACCTCTCCATCGAAGTCAACGGGCTAAAGAGATCAATATAAGTACAAAGAGCATTTTAAAAGTCATTCGAGAGGTACTCACTTCAGGTCGACAACATACCGCACCCATGCTAAGCTTGGTGCGACGGAAATGACGAAGGGTTGAAGAAGACGACGCTACACAGAGCCTCCTTGGGGTATCAGTGTGGGGTGAAGGACGATGAGGAGCTTTCCGACGGAGCAAATAGCATCGACTCCTAGCTAGGACTCCGAGGAACGATCGGCATGAATCGCAAATAGCGGAGACCGGAATATCCAATGAACCTGACAACTAGTCTGGCTCTCGATTGTAGTGGGAAAAGACGAACATGCAGGTATTTGGTGATGTGCATAGTAAAATTGCCTTGGTGTTGCAGGCAATCGACGTAAATACTGAAAGAGATAAGTTGGTAAGTAGAATGCAAACCTGTATTTAGCCGCAACTAGTTCCCACAAGTTTACATTAGGGTCCTTTGTTTGCTATTAGGGGTTCACTTCAAAACGTCCGAGTTCAGTCAACTGCTACCATTTTACAAAACCAGATCGCTATATACAGGGATGAAACCAAATTAGAAAGATAGTAGGTAGTGATAGCACAGTATGTACAAGGGTCGGATTCCGCTAACTGAAAGAGGAAACAGTTGTGACATGATGCAGCGATATAAAGATACACTCCTGAATGAAAGGGACACGCACACCATATAGGAATAAATATAGAAACCATAACCATTCTTACGCCTCTTCTTCAATCTCGGCTTCTAGCCAGCGTAAGAGCAACATTTTGTTTTCCCGCTGGAGATATTCGCAAACCCTGCCGCCTACGGCAATGGCGCACTCTTCAGCCCGACCGAAGCCAGTCAGGCAACCACTCCTATATTCCTCCTCAGACACTCCTAGGATGCTGGCTACTGACGGTGCCTCGTACCCAGCGTTCTGAGCGTCCATTTTCATGAGGATAGGAAGTGCGATCAGTGTCGGGATCTTCTCAGCCAAACCCTCCAGCTCGTCTGCACGCTCATCAATTGACCGCTCGTCTGCCTTGAGGACAATAGGAGCAACTTCGTAGAAGTTCGCTAGAGCTTGAACACCGTTGATGGCTTCTTCGGCGGCCTCACGAGCCGAAGGTTCCTCAGGAAGAGGAAGTAGCCTCAAGAGATCATATAGAGCACGTGCGTCACCTGCAGCATTCGTCGACGGTGATAGCGGACCAGTAGGCGTGGGCGGTCGGGAAGTAGGTAGTTTGATGGTGAACCTGGTAGCAGGTGGGGTCATTGGAGGGCTATTGGAAGGGGAACCGCGGCGCTTCCTGGTCGTGGGTAATGTTGCGGGAACGACACCCGGTGACGAAGGTGGAGTAGGTACCGTGTACGTACGACCTGAGAAAGCAAGCATAGCTCGCCATACCACGGAGATGATGAACGGGGTGAGTGGTTTTTGCGCTGTGGATGTGGCCGCGATGCGTTTGAGACACTGTGCATAGACAGGTACGTGCGTAGCCAGCATTGCGATCGCGGTGTGTTGTTTGGTTCCAGCCGCAGACTTCATTACTGAAATCGAAGTCGGGTTTTCCAGGGTGTCTAAGACGGGGAGTATTTCGTTTCTGATCCCATTCAATAACGGCTGAACGACGCGATTAACGAGAGATACCAATCCTTCCCGAATGGATCTAAGATTGTCGCCACGTATGTCGGCGTCTACGCCGAGCGACAAGGCGTCGAAAGTCTCTAAAAGCTCTCCAGCAAGGTTGGCAATGCCAAGACCATGAAGCTGAGTAGCGTTGAGATTAGGTTGCTGCGGAGTAGGTGCAGGTGGAGTCAGGAACGCAGGTGAGCTCAGGATGGGTAATATCAAGGTCGACAGGTTGCTGAGCAACACTGAGAGGGGTCGGTGTAAGGACCGAATAATGGCCTTTTGCAAATGGGGGTTCTCGTTTGCTGCGTTCAACTCGCTAAGAAGAGTTAATGCTTGGATTGACCAGTAGCTGATGCAATACTCACTTTGCGATGAGTTCTCCCAGAGCATGTCCTCGTCCTGCAGGGATTGGACGACGGCCAGCTACCACATCTGCACCTGGCACCGGTCCATTAGGTTGCACCAATGCCTTTGAGACAGCCTCGCTGAGCTTAAGACCTAGCTGCTCGAGGTAGGAGCCATCTTGGACCAAGGTAACTGGTTGGGCGGCCGCATTGGAAGCTGGTGCAGGTGATGCACGCCTGAAGCTGCTAAGAGACAATTTGTTGAGAGGTCGGGATCTTTCAAAGGCGATGCCCGAATCTGGGCGGGAAGGGGCTGCAGGAGAAGGAGACGAGGGTCTGCTGTTGGGGCGGAAGAAGGAGGGGTTCTTGAGGGCGTGCATCATTGCGAGGTGTGGCGATGTTGTTGTGTAAAACGGAGTCCTTGGTGTGCTGTATATTATTCGTGAGGATTTTTGATTTTTCTTGTTCGGCGAATTCTATGTCTCTATCTGCAATGTCTGGCTAACGAACCAAACGACCAACTCTTCGGGATAATAGTGAGGCCAATTATCCCATTTGATGGGCAGAGAGAGACGAATGGAGTTGAGGGGTTCTTAAGGGGGTCGGTCCTCGTCGAAAAGGAAGAATGCAAGTGGAACGAAGAGAATGTTGCTAACTTCTGGTGTCGTGCAGCTGAACAAAGCAAAATTCATGAGGTAAACAATGGAAGAAAAAGATCAAAGGGACGCACCAGGATGAGGCAGAAATCATAGATTGAGGATATTGCGAAATTCTTTGCTGGTGAAGACGTCTGAGACGAAGAAGGACAAGCCCTTGAACCAGACGAAAATTTCTCAATTGGTCATATATAGTACCCATCCGTGGGAACGAACGGATACTCCAAGGTCCGATTCCCATTGCCAACACATGCGCCCATCGCCGGCGCCAGTGCACAATTTACACTGCTTCGACTGGTAGGATTTGACTCGAATCCAGTAAAGAGCACGACCTGGTCATCTCGAGTCATACCTCTCAATGCCACTGGTGAACTCGCTGTCGACCACCTTCAAACCCCTCAAGCACCCCATGGAGGTTCCGGTAGCTAGGCACTATCATAGCCGTCCTATCAGATCTTTCATCTCCATGTCATGCTTCAGCTTCATGCATCGTGTCTAGTCGATTTGCAGTTGATCCCCGGTCGGTCGCCTTGTCGCCCCCTCGATGCCGAATAGAAGAACATCTTGGCATTGTTCATATATCACAGTAGCATATGTAGCCAACATGCTACTGCTCCCCCTTTCACCCTTTTATGCGCGCGAGACGCATCCTGTTGCCTTGCTTTAGCCTCGAGCATGAATGGAGTGCATTGTCTCTAAGCTGTGCTGGCCCTATGTCTGTGATAGTGGCACAAAGGGAATTCTAGGACAGGTGGTGAAACGCGGCAAGAGTGGCTACTATCGTAAAGTGCCTTGTTAAGATGGCAATTCGGATAGTCCATTCTGTTGGGAAACAGATGGAGGAATACTTGAATGCAGAGTAGTATGCAATCAGAAGATATTCGAAAACACCATCAATAGACCCATATACAGCACACAGGGAGCAGGGCCTCATGCCAGCGCGTCTTGATCATGCATTAGACTTCGCGATTTCACCTGTATGAAACAACTACTTCAGTGAAGCAGGAGGCAAATTTTACACGTACGCACCGGTTCTGCTACCGATACAGCCCATGACTGGGACATAGATGCATGATTCTCCAGAGTTCGAAAACCGTCTCCGGAGTAGCCGCAGTGCGTGTAACGTTCACCGTCGCTAGCTAGTCGTGACAGATTAAAGTTGGACTGGCATCAATTGGCAGAGTTCGTGCCCTAGATGGCTTCCAAATAGCCAGAATGAAAGGATAGATGATGAACCCGAGATATTTGACTATTGCATCAAAACTTTGAGAGAACGGTGAACACGGTGGTAGGAGTCAAGAGCAAACACGTGTCCGTTGACGCGTCGGAGCCCACCAAGTCACTCTGTCACTCTTCTCCCAGCAAACACTACTACGGTCCACAGGGCACCGATGGACGTTCCTTTTGTTTCATCTGGAGCCTCAAGCAGAGCTCATTACGCTTTGGTGCGCAAAGTTGAAACTGAATCCTTACCCGATGTGGACATCAAGAACACTGTTGGTTCCATTTTACACGACTTCAAGACCAATGCCAATCTGTCGTTGGTGAGTATGAATCTGTACTCCCCGTTCATTCCGCTCAACCGATCAATCAGAAACGTTGCAGGGAACACCTTATAATTCTTCTTTATTGTTGGTCAAGCGCTTCAATAGGTGTTCTGGAGCGTGACTCAATGGACGATGTCTTTGCGCACGCTATCACTCTGGCTGAAGCAGGGAGCACTATCGCTGATAAAAGGATAGGTAATTGAAATATCTTACATTCTATCACTGCTCTTACCAACCTTCTGCAAGGCTACTTGTTTTGCTCGGAAGTTATGCATCGAAATCACGACCTTCAGCTCATGCTGGTGAACACATTACGCAAGGACTTGGAAAGCACTCATGCCCCCCATATCTGTCTCGCCTTAGATCACTTGATTGGCTCACCTTCAGAATATGTGATTCCAGCAATCCAGACGCGTTTGTTCGACCTAATCTCACATCCCTCGTCAGTATGTGCTACTCTTATAAAGTTCTCAGCCTTTTAACATCGTTATCTTCCTAGACCTCATGTCCGCCGTAGAGTTTTGTTTGTCTACAAGGAGCTGTCCTCATATGACTCTAACCTCTTGAGCGATATCATTCAAAAGGTTGTAAGGAGAATCAAAGACCCCGATTCGTCTGTTCGGACCGCTGCATTGTCGATCGCTTGCCGTATCTTCGAGTCGCACGAACCAGCTCGGTCTTTGATACAGCGAACAGTGAACGATTTGCTCAAATCAACCGTTTCGGCGGCCATTGACCGAAAAACAGCCGGAACTAGCAGCATTTTGAAGCTGGTAGATACGATAGGTGTTGTGGGGTAAGCGCATCGAATTCGCGGATAGTGATCATGAGCATTCTGATTGCATATGCGATAGAGCCACTGAAGATAGTCTCTCGGTCATTAGCAACGTCATTGGGCTGGCTTCGCAACAGAAGGACGATGGTAAGCATGGTCTTTATCCTAGAAATACCCGAGAAACTAACTCAATTCAGCCCTTCTTCGTAGCGCATTCCGCTTATGTCCACAATTGACAACGCTTCTTGCCTCCCGCAAATTGTCCCCGATCAACCTTGTTCGACAACTACTCACTTCGCGCGAGCCGAATGATCAATTCCTATTCCTTTCATGCCTGGAGAGCGTAGACCCCCATTTCTGGGCGGGGACCACCCCAGACATCCCCCGGTACTAGATCAATGGGAAGTCGAGCATGTCATGCGTCTATTGGATTCAAAAGATCCGCTTCTACGCAAGATGGTGCGGCCTCTATCTGTATATGAATTCATGTGGCCTTATCAAAGGTTTTCGTTTTCTCGCAGACGGTCAAGTTATTGAACCAGATCGATCAGAATATCGTTGCTTCATACTATACACAGTCGCTGGACCATATACCGGCTAATCTATCCCCCTCGCACAGAGCGGAATATGCGTATAGGTTACTGGAAGTACTGGAAATCGATACGGACGGCGACGGCGAACGGTATGCCCGAGATGCTGAACAGCTCTTTGAGCGTATCTATGCAATCAATACTGAAGAAAAGGAAGTGGTTCTGGAGTCAGCTGTCGAGAAGGTTTTGATTCGGGTTAGGCAAGGTATACATTCGACACAATATTTTGGTATATAGCAACTAAAGTCCTCTTCTAGCCCCGGTTGATTGGCAGATTCAATGTGCAACAACCCTACTAGCTCGATTTTTGGAAGCCAAGAGGGTAGATCCGACAATGATGGTGGTCATTTCTGCTCTAGCCTGCGAGTATTGTGGTAAAGTTGCGTTATCTCCGAATGACCTATTGCTTTCCTTGTCATCGCAGCTGGTTTTCTGTCCATGTGAGCTCGTTATAATTCATTCATCAACAAAGTGACATTGTCTCATGTTTTCCTCTTTTTTGCAGTGCCAGTTCAAGAAGCATGCTTGCTCGCAATGCTCAGAGTGGCAGCAGACTGCGAGGATATACCCCAGAATATTTTGAATGTGGTGGCAAAGTTTCAAGAGCAGCAAGACGGGCGAAGGATCCGTCTGGTAAGTTTACCGCATTGGATCGGCATCGGTGGCACTGATTTCTAGGCTCTTTGAGTTGTGTTCCAAGTTCTTGAAGCTTTCGAAAGATAAAGCAGCTCTTGTAGCCATTGTTCGCAGCGCCAGGGGTTCCACTGTATGAGGTCCCATGTTGGCTTCGGATTCTAGTTGCTGATGTTCTTTAGCTTCCCGATTTCATGCGAGCATTACAGGCGTACAAGATTGACACCCATAGCCAACCACCTTCTGCTCCTCAGTCGCCCTCGAAAAAGCCAGAACAACTTGCCCCAGGCAAACTTCGTTATGCTGCATACGACCCGCCGACTGCTACTCCCCGACTACGAGGTCGTTCTCCTGCCAGACCCAGTTCTCGAGCGTCCAACCCTGGTTCTCCAAATATGAGACTTGGCTCTCCTAGCTCGCATTCGGGATTGATGCCCCTCACAGGCGGTGATTTGACCCTGGCTGCTTCTAGCGAAGAATTCGAGATGTCGTTGGTAGGCAGTATTATCTTCTTTGTATCGCCGTGCTGAACAACAGTGCAGATGAGACCTCGTCTTGGACTGGAGACGGTTCGGGAAAGCGCTTCGGTCTGTTATCCATCCCATGCAATCGATCTGACTGGTCGATTGGCTATCAAATACTGACCTGAATGCACAGGTATCCAAACAAGACCTCATAGCGCTAGAATCGCCCTTTCTCTCGAATACTCAGCTAAGCTTTGAGGCATCATCAAAGGTCGACATCGAGCATTATTGGGATAGCTTTCAATCAAATAATACCCGAGGGTGGTACGAGGGCACGATAGAGAGTCTGATTGAACGACTAAAGGTCCTCGAGGGCTTGACGGTGGAGACCGTCGGAGATGAGGTTCAGGCGTTTCAAGGTTAGCGGTGATAAATACAATAGCGCTGTAAGGTGCAAAACTAATCTCTTCATCAGGCGAGGCCAAAGTTGTTGCATATCCGTCCAAAGGATCACCTCCATGTGCCATTCTACGACTAAGGAAAAGTGAAGATGAGGGCTGTCTGTGGCGACTTCGTGGAGAGTCACCCTATTACACGAAAATTAAAGGTTTTCTCAACGAAATGGAATAGAAGATATACCATCTGTAATTTAAGTGTGGATACAGGTTCAAATTATTTATTCATGGCATCCAGGAACTACATAATGGTACAGGGAAGTTTCGAAAGGATCAAGGGTAGATCTTTAGAGGGCTTCCTGTAGCAGAGTATAACAAAGGAGTGTATCTGAAACGTGGACACCTAGCACACAACACCAAACCGTAACGAAACGTAACGAAGGTAAAGTATAGAGTATGAGTTACACAAGCAAAATGCAGTCAATGAAGAGGGCGGGTTGATTTAACGTTGCTGAACTTCAAATGGGTGTTTGACGAGTTCATCGTACAATTCTGCCGGTAAATCTCGAACAAGGGTTACTGCTATACCAATTACTGGTAAAGCTTCTAGCGGGGGGAAAGTGCGAAGCAGACGCATCGGACTATAATGACCAATGAGCGTGTATAGTTGGCGTGACAGACAAGGCTCACCTAGTGGAAGCCATGACTTCGTCACGCATGAGGAGAAGCTGCGCTATCACACAGAGTACATTGAGGTGAACGCCAAACGCTAAAAGAAAGTCCCATAATCGTAGAACTTGGTCCAGCGGAGGTGTACACGCGCAAAGGGTCAGTATTGCTGCAAGGGTGTGTTAGACACGAGGCATGCCGGAAATGAACAGCCGTACAGGGGAAGGCATATATTTCCGCAGAGAGATTTTTGGATCGCAGATGAGTGAAGAGTTCAGGGTCTACGATCTTGAGGCATTTGTCTAGGAGCTATTGCGGCAAGGTGAATCGTTGGCAAGACAGAAAGTCAAGGGTAACTTACACGAAGTCCTCGATGAACTCCTTCCAGTGTCGGTTGGACATATAGAGGACATGATTCTTCTATGAACTTGGAGAAGCAGTAAAATGCTTCAACTTCCGATGGCATGGTATAGAGGAAAGGCGCTGCAAGCACGTTCATCCCCTGGACATAAGTAAACCCCAAATTATGCATCTCTTGTCTATCTGGTTCGTTTGTTAGCTCAGGGAATACTGGCAGCAAAAGGGGACATGCCATGATTCCGCCACACAAATGCATCTAGCAAGCGAACAAGCATATCTTCACGGACTTTTTCCTTGAAACCGCGATCTGTAGCCAATGTCCTGAAAGTGTCGTTTCTAATCTTTTCCCTGACTTCACATGGACCCCTTGACACGTATTGAAGATATTCATCTGCAGATAGATGTGTTATGCGTAGCAAGATTTTCCATATTCTGGGACGGAGAGTGGGGTCGACGGTGGCAGGTATTCCCTCCACAAGTATAAGGCGGCGTAGTTTCTTCAGATTCGAATCGTCGTCGACATCTCCTGATCCACGGGACTTGGAAGAGAATTTTGGTTTGCTCAGTATCTTGTTGAAGGAGTGAGCGGTCGTGGCATTGGGATCAGAGCTTGAGGACATGGTAGTCAGAAGTCTCGGTAAACCGGGGCCGTGCGAAGGAATTGTGACAGTGAAAGCAAATTTTCAACCAACCTTACCTTTCCCCCTTCTCCCATGTTCTCCCTGCTGGTGGGGAAGGCCTCCAGGACTCCCTTGGGGGTTAATGCCGTTGGTGAGTTTTTTCATTGGCGACCTGAAGACGCATTAGCTCATTCTAGAGTCTACAGCTCGTTCAACATCACTCTCCATATTCTGTCGAAGGCAGTCTACTGCTGTAGCTCGGGAGCAGCCTGCCCTTTTATCGAATTTACCGGCAGAATCGAATGAAGCCACCGAGAAACCACAGTTCAAGTCTCTCCAAGGAGTGGTTTCCTCAGCAACTTTGAAGGCCATCACTTGGAAACCCTACAATTTCTCTTCCATGTCGCCGGTACAAGCGGAAGTTCTACCACTTGTTTCGGAACTTTCAGAACCCTTCGATCCAACAGCCAAAGAAGTGCCTTCTCGCGACTTACTTGTACGCGCGAAGACTGGCACTGGAAAAACACTCGCGTTTTTGGTTCCAGCTATTGAAGCGCGTCTCAAAGCAATCAACGCTGCCGGGAAAAAGGCACTTAGGGACAGTGGGCTAGAAACAGACAAACGTCTGGAGGAGCGAGCGCAGAGGGTTTTCAGTCGGGAGACAGTGGGAACATTGATCCTCAGTCCTACACGAGAGCTTGCAACCCAGATTGCAAACGAAGCTTTGCAACTATCATCGCACCACAAAGGATTTGAGGTCAGGCTGTTCATCGGAGCTATGAGCAAACGCGAACAAATGAGGGATTTCATGCGTGGCACAAGGGACATTATCGTAGCAACTCCCGGTCGGCTGCGCGACTTGCTCGAATCCGAACCCGAGGTTAGACATGGTTTATCTTTCACGAAACAGGTGAGCACCACGACTTCTAATCTGTAATATTTACCACTTACACAAACTACCTAGTTAATCTTTGACGAGGCAGACACAATGCTCGACATGGGATTCCGACCAGATATTGAAGCAATCTTGAAGTACCTCCCGCGAGCTCCGGAGCGTCAGACATTCATGTTTTCAGCCACTGTCCCACCTTCTGTTCGCCAGGTGGTCAACGTTGCGCTGGCAGATGATTACAGGTACATTGACTGCGTCAAGGAAGGAGAGGGGTCTCCTGTTCATGCCCACATCCCTCAATACCACACCGTGGTACCTTCAGCTCTACACCAAATTCCACACGTTCTCCGTCTCATTGCGCACGATCAGATGGCGAACCCCGGACGATCCAAAGTCATGGTCTTCCTTCCTACGACTAAGATGACGCAGTTATTCGCCACAGTTCTCAGATACTTTGGCAAAAAGCTTCTTCCTGCAGGGTACAAAACCAACGTCATGGAGATTCACTCTAAACGCACACAGAGCGCTCGTACATCTACGTCGGATATGTTCAGACGGGAGACAGGTCCCGCTGTCCTGACTACCTCCGACGTCTCTGCGCGTGGAGTCGACTATCCTGGCGTCACCCGTGTTATCCAAGTCGGTATTCCTCCATCTGGAGAGCAATACATTCATCGAGTTGGACGGACTGGGCGTTCGAATGCTACTGGTGGTCGTGGTGACCTGGTCCTTCTTCCGTTCGAAGTCGGCTTCCTTTCACGTCAGCTTACTGGCATTCCAATTAAACCTGTCACGGTAGCCGATTTCAAATCTCAGGTCTCCGCCCTTGCGGAGGAACACGACCAAAGTGGAGAGAGGAGTAAACCTTTCAAACCGGTTCTCGATGAGTACCAGCACCTACAAGATGATATGACCGCAAAGCTCGAGCCGAACGCTATTCAGGAGACGTTCATGTCGCTCCTTGGCTACTATGTTGCACAAGCGGGTCCACTGCGTATCAGTCCAGATGCGGTTCTAGATGCTTGCAATCAATGGGCAATGGAAGCTGGTGGTCTTAAGGAGCCGCCTTATATCTCAACGGTCATGAAACAGAAATTAGGACTTCTATCGGGACGTGATTCTTCGAACAGGAATCGTCGTGGTTCGTGGGGTGGCCGGCGAGATCAGCGACGTCCGACTCCGCAGGACATCCAACGTAGCCAGGAGTGGTCGCCTAGCAGGTCTCGGGCACCTGTGCGTGACGACGAGGCCGAGCCAAGCCATGGCTATCGGAGAAGAGAATTCAGGCGACGAGACGAGAACAGGGACGAGCCAGATTACGGTTCACGAAGGGACACTCGGCGCAGGAATGACTATGGCGGTCGCCGAAGCTCGTTTGGTCTACAATAGTGTCGCGAGGGGAACATATGGGAAATATAGAGGCTTACATCTTATCTTACTCACTTCATTGGACTGGCCAGTGTTTATAAAAAAGTACTGTATTCTTGATCACCCCACTACAACAATGGAAATAGATTCAAGGCTATAAACCCCATACTCGCTGCAACAGAAGCTCCAATAGCACATCAGGACCTGGTGTACCTGTGACACAGCGAACACCACTTCGCACTGAACTATGGGTCTGTTCTTCGGAAGCTACTTCCACCTGTGCTGGCATAACGAGAATCCCATGGCCAACTTGTTTGTCCAGTTGTGCCTGAACCTCAGCACGGTTCGAGCCCGGTGCATACGCACTTTCGTCCTCTCGACGATCAACGACAAGCATTCCACGAGTCAATTCTCCGGTTCTGGTAGATGTGAGTTCAAATAATAAGCTGTGTAGAATTTCGGTCTACTGACCTCTCAATATCAAAGAGACGTATAGTCTCACTCCAACCAATAGCAAGATCTTTAGTTGTCGGAGGATTGCATGCAGCACACCAGACGGCGACGATATCATGCAACTCCATGGCGTCCTTTCCAAATTTCAGCATGACATCCCGAGTGCGTTCTAGGAATGAGGAAGTAAAATGAACTAAAGCGTGCTTAGTGGCTGCGACAGAAGGTGCAGCTTCTCCTTCGAATGCGTTGTCGACCTTGTTTTTATACACAGGGAAAGGTAGCTCGTGTGGCGTCGTGATATCTAGTGGAAGGAGGAGAAACCGATCCAGGGGGAAGGGTGGTTCTCCTTGACTCGGGCAGAGAATCTCTTTGACAGCAAAAGGATCAGCAAAGAAATTGACTACAAAAAACACTGATGTTAACTCCGCTGTGTTAGGTACTTGATAATCACTCACATTCTGCGACAGGACTTGTATTGCCAGGGACGTCAAGTGCACCTCCCATACACACGACTCGACCTATCTTGGAGCGTACAAGCTCTTTATCTTGACGAATCATAGTTGCAAAATTTGTAAGGGGGCCCAGCGCCACATAGGTGAGCTCCCGATCAGATGCGGCTCGCATCAACTCCAATGCGACGTCGACACCGTGCTCGCTGGAGATATGCAAACGAGAGGGAGTCTCTGAATGGCCTATTTCGGGATGGAGCCGAGATATATCTCCCAGACCGTCTCTATGCGTCAATGAGCAGTTTGGGCAAGACGATCACGAAAACAGGGTTACCTTCCATGGAAATATTGGGCACTAGCTAATGGACCTTCCAACGGACCTGCACAACCTCTGGCTAAAATCGTCTTGACCTCGCCGAACAAATTGGGGAAGCGACTTTTGTGCTCTGGATGGGCCTCTAAATGAGTTTCAAGTACATGGTACATCTTGAGCACATTCAGACTGCGTACACATGCCATTGAACCTTAGAGATGTAAAATGCGCTAGAAATATGGCTTACAAGGATGCCTCAATATCGGTGTTTCCTTAACGAACGGCTTCGTCAAGCGTGGTATTCAGTTGCATTAAAGCGGCATAACATACCATAAGACACAATGATCGCAAGGACCTCAATCTCTGGCGAAGCCAATGCCATGAGCCTGATATACATCAATTAGATTCGAGAAAATGGTGATGTGGCTCACAAGGCGATAACATCGTCTACACCAGGATCAGTGTCAACTGTAACACAATTTCAATACTGAGAAATATTATATCCGCTGATAGTGAGTATTTCCTGACTTATCACTTGTGTTTTCATCGCCGAAGATGTTGGAAAGAGGGAACAACGTGTATTGGATCGTAAGTAAGTATAGCTGATAAGCCAGCCGAAATAGCGAGGGAGGCCTTTTGCCGAGGTGCCGAGCTGTACAGTTTCTTGCAAAGCCACTCGGCAGTAGCCGTGATTTCTCATGATCACGTGTGTACATTGGTGCGATACACAGATACATCGTCAACAGTGTCGAACACACTTTCCACCAAAAAATGGAGTCGTTACGCTTCTTGGGATCTCTTCAAGGCCACAAAGGATGGGTCACCGCTATTGCCACGTCCTCAGAGAACCCGGACATGATCTTGACTGCCTCCCGAGGTGCGTATCTCGTTCTCATAACGACACAATTTCCAGCCTCAACTTTACCATATTTTGCATAGACAAAACTATCATTGTCTGGCAGTTGACTCGTGACGATGACTCCTACGGCTACCCCAAGCGAATCCTCCATGGTCACAACCACTTCGTTTCCGACGTCGTCATTTCTTCAGACGGTCAATTTGCCTTGTCTGCGTCTTGGGACCACACATTGCGTCTCTGGGATCTCAACACTGGTCTCACCACGCGTCAATTCGTTGGCCACACCTCCGATGTCCTTTCAGTCAGCTTCAGCGCAGACAACCGTCAGATCGTCTCTGGATCGCGTGACAAAACTATTAAGCTCTGGAATACTCTTGGAGAGTGCAAGTATAACATCAAGGACGATGGTCACACCGAATGGTGCGTCTTAATAGAAAGGTCTATTTACCGGAGAATACTGATGGCCATTATAGGGTCTCCTGCGTTCGTTTCAGCCCGAACGTCATGAACCCTGTCATTGTTTCTTGCGGTTGGGACAAGGTTGTCAAGGTAAGCTTTCTTCCTGACATCCACGCCATTTTTACAGAATGATGCATATTTTAAATATTTGCTACTTCAGAGGGTTCGCCCTATGAGACCACATTTTCCACCAAGATCTCTGACTTCTTTCCTTCTTAATTCTGCCTTTCAAAGTACTGATGCTCTTTTTAGGTTTGGGAGCTTTCCAAATTCAAACTCAAGACCAACCACTATGGTCACACTGGCTACATCAACACTATCTCCGTCTCTCCCGATGGCTCTCTTGCTGCGTCAGGTGGCAAGGATGGAATCACCATGCTTTGGGACTTGAACGAGGGCAAGCACCTCTACTCCCTTGAGGCTGGTGATGTCGTCAACGCCCTTGTCTTCTCCCCCAACCGTTACTGGCTGTGTGCTGCCACCGCCAGCTGCGTCAAGATCTTCGACCTTGAGAGCAAGTAAGGCAACCATACTATCCTTTTACCATTCGCTGACCTATCTTCCAGGTCGATCGTCGATGAGCTCAAGCCCGCTTTCACTGACGAGGCCCGTCAACCCGAGTGTGTATCCATCGCCTGGTCTGCTGATGGCCAGACCCTGTTCGCTGGCTTCACCGACAACGCCCTCCGTGTCTGGACCGTCACTTCATAGTTCCATATGTAGTATTATTGGTCGCCTCCATATGTTTGTAGCCCAAAATTCAAAAGCTTTCTCTTCCTCGATTTTGGAAGGCTGCACCAAATTGGTTCTTTTTTTTTAGTGAACTACGCTTAGAGTATTGGTACGAGAGCTTCGTCCAGGTTCCTCTTCCTTTCACTGTAGTCCCATCGGTCCATTCCACCAAAGTTGATCTTCAGTCCTGTGAAAGTCATGTTGAACTGCAGGTCGTATATGTGTGATACTTGTGCTCGCCAGCTGTCGCCGCTGCCACGAAAAATGTCAACAATCTGTTTACCAAAGATAGGCTTTCACTCACGTCGCAGTACCATATACATCCCCTTCCTGGCTGACTAGTCGTACCGACTTATCTGTGTTGGACTTCGCGTCGTATATCCAGACATTGACGCCGGTGTAGATTTCCTGCCAACCCCGATGGTCAACAAGTCTGTGCGAGGGTGATACACGCTTGGTATCAGGCGGGAGTGGAGGCGAAGGCCGGATGTCGACATCGTTGAGCAGGCGAAGAGCAGTCAAATTTGAGATACCTTCGAAGATAGCTCTCTCTTCGGGTAGCTCAGGATTGATTACTTTGACCAGCGTTCCTTCTTCGCCGTCGTCGGAATCATCATCATCCTCAGCATTGCTGCCTGAAGCCTGTTCTCCGCGATCTCCACCAGTCATTTCTTCTTCTGCTTGTTTTAATTTCTCACAAAAAGCCTTCCAAGCCCCTTCATCTGAAAAATCGGTGCGAACGACAACTCCGCCCTCAACGTTTGATAAGATCGTGTCAAATTGGTCTTCGTCTTGCGTCAGATGGTCCTTTCGAGAGAGGTCAGTACAACGTTGAGTAGCAATGTCGCATCTGTGTTCTCACTATGAGCGTCTCATCTACTTCTTGGGTCGTTTGAGCGGGAGGTGACGGACTTGAAGCCCAGAATTGCTCCAAAAGTAAGAGATGCCATTTCCGTCGACCTGCCGAAGGATGGGTTGTTTTGACGGTTTCGTAGCGAGACTGTAACGTAGATCGTGGCTTGATGGCAGATTGAGAGGTCGAGACTTGTGCTCACCTCAAAAAATTGAGCCAGTTCTGGTCTCATCGATGAATTTGGAAGGAGATTCTGTTGCGCATTCGCGATCACAGTTGCTAGATACTGATTTGCAACGCGTCAACGCGTCAACTCCGAGGCAATGCTAATGAAAAATACTAGCTAAGTACATACATGGCTAGCTTTTCTCCTCAAACATATCTTCCCCTACTACCATTTCTGCCTGCATGGATAAACATAGCTCGGGAAATGACCATTCCTACTGTACCACAGGTAACCGAGATCTATACCGGTCCACAAATCATAGGGGTGAGTGCATACGAGCATGCAAATAAATGTGCCTACCGTACTGAACGCAATACCCCTCGCCCAAATTAGGTTGTTGGTATCAGGATCATGTAGCAAGGCGCCTTGTATAGGTGTTCCAAAGAGCATGCAAAATCCCACAAACGTAAAGGCAAACCCCATCCGTGTCCTTAGTGAAATTTGGAATGAGAGCCTTCCTACGCAGCAAGGAACAGATATACCCAGATAAACCTGCTTGAGTACCGGTATTCAGCTGAGCGATGATGGAGGGGATCAACGAAAGATCTACTATTCGTTAGTTCCTCCTCGTTCAAATGAATGTTAAGGACGCACATGAGCCGGAACTGCATCCGTATAGCAATGCGAATGCTATTACCCCTGTGGTGGTGCGTGTCGCAAGCATACAAGCGAGCAAAATGGCAGTCGCAAGCAGGCAGGGAATGATCGAGTTGTATGGGCCAATGCGATCTGCGAACGAATTGGGTACCACCCGACCGACGATACCCCCCGCGTTGAGGATTGCAATCTAATCGAGATGAGGAATGGGAAGCGCCGGGCTTTGGAGATAGTCACGTACGATGTAAAATGCAATATCTGCGTGAACGCCCTTGTCAATGGCATAGAGCTGCAGGTAAAAGTCTGGCGTATTCATCAGCACTAATCTGAGTACCCATGACAAGGAGGCTTACACGGGAAGAACAGCCCTAAAGCTACGAGACACGCCCTGCAGGGTTCAGTCTATTACTTTTCCAACGGGGAAAAAGAACAGGCATACCCGCAAATAGACACCAAGAAAGCGCTGTCTCTTAGAATTGTATGGATGATGCTGATAATACCGTGACTGTTTGGAGAATCTTGGCTAATTGTAGGGGTTCGTATTACAGGTTTCGGTGTCATGGAGAGTGTCGCAGCAAAAAGCATGATGCCCGACATTCCTGCGGTGGTTCGTATAGCATTTGCAAACGAGGTATGTTGCCGTAACTGATTAAGGAGGATAGGCCAAACGATGCCGCCAATAGATGCGCCCTATATCAGTTCTTCAAGAAGCGCCAAATTCATAAAAAAATTTCGCGTACTGTGACTGCCACGCCGGTAGCAAAGGCCCTTCTTGAAGTGAAATGTTGTGAAATGATGGCAAGCGAAGGGATGAAAAGGCACCCTTGTCCGAATCCCAACCCAATGGCTTGGGCGAGAAAGACCTGGCATACATTGAGGATATCTGTCTCTGTAATCCCTGGGACTTCTGACCTGATAGTATTGGCCCTTTTCGACTAGTGAAAGTAGGCATAGTGAAAGAACTTGCAGGAAAGAGCCGATGACCAGAACGATACGGCTAGATGACAAAAGACAATGAAAATAATGGCATGACCAGGATTGTGGGGAACTATTACAGATAACCTGCGTCAAGGATCTTTCCGACGAGGATTCCGGGTGCATACTGCATGAAGAGTTGAAAGCTTCCAATCCAACTAATCTCAGAGGGTGTGTTGTCCAAAAGAAAATCGCGTGTGTAGAAGTCCTCGTAGACACCGAATGCGTTTGAATACCTGAATTCGTTGTTCAAATAGGTTCCGTCGACGCGTTCTCATGAATCACGGACCCAACTGTACAAAACTGGATGATCCAGCTGAAAGTCGGTGAGTGGGATAACTCAGAACAGGAACATTCTTACCATCCGAATATCGTTGCCCATGCTGCTCTGCCACCATCCTCTGAAACACCTGCCCTTTCAGTAGCTTCCGCTGGAGCGGCAGCAGCAAAGTTCTGTTGGCTGGTCCCAAGTTCGGTATCCATTGTGGGCTGGGTTGAAAGCGAATGTAGAGCCTGGCTTTCCGGAGTGGCTGCGAGTGTCGCAGTGAGGTTGGTTGTTGTGAGCATGGTAAAGTACATGTTAGCACAAGAGTATTGGGAAGTAGTATTAGCTGTCAAAGCAGGAACCACGTCGCCAAACGATCAATTTGAGAATTGCATCGAGCCTAACTTTAGGATAGTTTGTGGAAGCGGATCTGTGGGAGAAGCCTGTAAGAAGTATGGAAGGCATGGAAGTATAGCTTCAGGCTCAAGGGATTCGGTGATAATGATGCTACAACTCCCTCTAAATTCCTGCTAGTGCTGCTGAATGAACTCTAGAACATCATAGGATTGAAACCGGTGAATTTGGGATCTGGGCATGATGGTGGATCAAAGGAAAGCTTTGAAATTGATCCTATGTACTCTGGCGCCGCGGAGTGCTGCCATCACCATGGACGTCTACCACAGCCTATCTTCTGCCATGACAGCCTTCTGAGCTACTACCCGCAAGTCCACGTCGACAAAGCCAATGCACTCAAATACTTTTCACTGAAAATTTCACCGATGGCTCAAACACTCCCTGCATACGAATCTCATCCCCCACCATGGCTACCAAGGACACACGCTGAAGCAGACTTGGGTGCGTGCCGCCTCACTTTTGCCCAAGACGCAACTAATCTAGCCTCAGGATATACTGGTTTTTATCCTCCTCGACCTGGACAGGATGAAGATATACTCTCCGAGTCGAACGTGAAAAATGGTTATGTTCTTGGATTCACAGTTACAGCGGAGAGCTACAGCTCCCAAGCCACAATTTCCGAGAATCTACGATCCCATGATACTGTGTCAAAACTGGAGGATTTAATGAACGAGGTGTTTAATAGGCGAGCAAAGCAGGCTCCAATCGTTCCGTGCGTGATTTGACAGTTTGTTGCTTCAAAACCGCTCACAATCGTGACCTCTAGACCCCACGCCTTCAAAGTCCCCTCGAGGGTAACACTCAATGACACCAAGCGCCAGGCCTGGTTTGACGATCTTGCCAATCCCAATGTTCCACTGTACAAGCTCGGAAAAAGTGTACCTCACGGCGCTAAAGGAGCGGACTTACTTGATTTGCTACATCTCAAGAATGTGTCGATTCCACGAGCCGTGTGGTTTTTACGAGTCTTTGGTGCCAACGAAACGGTAATGCTATCTCCACTGCGTCTCGGCCACTGTACTCATTTCTATCATCAAGGCTGGCCTGCGGAATAAACCAAATTATAATCCCACCCAGTACAGCACGGAATGGACCAACGTTGTAACGAGTCATCTCCGAAAACAGCTCCAAGATATTGCTCTACCAAGTCCCGTTCGCGCGGGCGTCAATATCAAGCAAACATTCAAAGGCGTCCTAGCTGACCCCGAAAACAGGGACAAATGGATTTCTCGCTTTTCCTACTGGTGCGCATAATTTCTCCCGCGTCGAGCGCCGCTGATGGAGCACATATAGCTTAAGATTGCTTAGGCCATTCTATGCAGAAGGCCTTGTTGACAAACGTGCCTTCTTTGTATGGCTTGTCAACCAAATGAGTGGTTCTAATCTGGCGCAGGCAGGGTTTGTGACCCGAATTGCGGACGAGTATTTTGATGGGATGGCAGGATGCAGAGCGTTGACGAGACCCTTTTTAGAGGCATGTCTCAGTAAACTCGCAGAAGTGCGTGTTCACTACAACATCTACCCAAACATACTGAAGAAAGCCAGATCCGCACTACTTTAGCAAAGGATTACTTGATCGAAACAGAAGCATTGATGATGTCCCACGTCCAGGCACGTCCGATTCCTCCTCTTTGATTTTGTGTTAACATCTTGGTTGTAGAGACTTTCCCTCACCCTTCCCGACACATTTGTCAGTCCCAAACTCTGGACAGTGCACTCCAACCTCATAACAGATATCCTGGCAACGGAACTCTTTGAGAACACCCATGAGGAATCTTCCGAAAATGGAACCCATTATCTATCTCAGCATATACTATTCAATTTGGCAGACATCAAGAAAAGAAACGATACGATGCTGTTCCGCAATCTGCCTAATGTTTCCTCTGTTCGTCTAGGATTCGCCGTCTCAGACGTCGAAGTATGTGTTAACATTCATAGTCCCGTAAAGATACCTAAACCTCATTCAAATAGCTACTAAACTCTATTTCATTCGATACCGACGTGGCCGCTCTCCCTTTCTTCCCCGCGGCATCTGAGGATTGGTCTGGTATGCCGGAAAAGCTCACCACTCTCTTGACTTGGAGTGTAACTCCGCTTCAATTTGGGGCTCACCGCCCTTTCGTTGCAGCCACTTTGATTCGGCAATGGCGAATGAAAGCCGGTGAACGTGCTAGTCGACGAGACGTGACACCCCCGGATGAAGTGCTACAAGATCAACTTTTTGAGTGGTTGGATTTGAACGAGGTCTCCAAAGATCCACAGAACATACGGGCAATTGCTCTTCTATTCGGCGAACTAGTCAAGCATCATCTGTTCTCATATACAAGATATCTTCAGCGACTTATTGCACGAGGGGAACCCGGTCTCTCACAAGTGAGTCATCTTATTTAGCTCTCCCTGACTTGCATCTAACAACTCTCGACAGTCAGAATCTCCATCCAGACACCGAAATTTCCTTCGGTGGATTCCCTTGTATAATGTTCCCACCTCTGTAGTCAATCAAAGAAAGGTTGCCTTGTACGGTCTATCAAGGGTCTATCCCGAGGATGCGGTCATCCAAGAGATCAAAGAAGAAGTTAAATCGATGCTTCCAGAACTCTTTGGAGGTACGTCGACACCGCTTGACTATCCTTAACTTGACTCAATGATATCAATCAGGCCAGCCAAATACTTCCTTGTCGACACCATCTACCGTCGAAAATGATTTCGGCAGGCTGCTTAATGCTTATAGAGCCGACCAAGTCCGCATCTTTAAGTGGTTGTTGCCTCCACTTCAACAGACTATAGTCCAGTATGTCGTGACGAACACTCTTGGAGGCATCATGCTGATACATGAAATAGACAAGAGAACGAAGTTTCGCATACAACTTTATTGAAGTGTTATTGTGTCGCCGTTGAGCTGATGACACGGACCAATTGTTTTGACGCTGTGCTTGAGGTACGATCTTTTCCTTTCCTCGCCAGCGTCCTTCTAACAACAATCCAGTTAACAACGTATTTACTTGAACACTCGTCGACAGCCGACCTCTTAATCCCCGTTATTGACACATTCCATCGACATGCTACGGTATGGGCAGCCATGGATGTCAAGAGAGACATCACTTCAGCACTTTGCTCTGCTCATCGTGTATGGAAACTTCGCGGAATACAATCTCGACCGCTTCTCGCACTATTAATGGAATTCGATGGTGGCCGGTACTTGAGTGACGCGTTGCGAGAAGAGATTTCAACTGATATAGCTGTAGTCACAATGGTAAGCTGGTTATTCATCGTGGACAGAGTGGTGTTCTGAAGTGAAATTAGGCTCTCCAACCTCACACAGACCACCCTAACCTCGTACCGGATATGCTTCCTGAAATCCTGATGTTGATCAACGACACCGCAGCAGACTCTCCCTCCATGCTCGCGAACGGTCTCTGGATCAAATACCGAATGTCCTTTGATTGGGCGTGGAAAGTTTGGGATAACACTATCGCCAGCTTACGCCAGATTCCCACGATCACTCCCGACACTAGAACACGAAGAACCTACGCTTTGCGGTTCGGAACATTTCTATGGCATATTAGCCAACATCTACCCGCTGGTCTTGACGGCCAGGTACTGAGGTGGTTCCTCGGACCCGGTAGAAACGAGCTGGCGGCCCTCACTGTAGACGCGTGGGACGTTGTGACCGTTGTACTACTGTACCTATCGGTTCTTGGTGCTTTACAAACAACGACTATCCTGGAGGGGCTGGTTTATCCAGCTTGGCAGCAGGCTGCCAATGCAGCCACTGAACAACAAGCACAGGCTATAACGATGAATCTGAGCGCTGCAAACAATATATGTCAGAAGCTTCTACTCGATGATGCTTGCAGCGACGATTTCATGCCGCCTACTAGTCTGATGGACGTCCAGGCATTACGAACTCGTCGACAGGACGTCTACAGAGAACCTCATTTCCCCCTTCTGATTACGAACATTCCGGTGCTGGTGTCCCTTGAAAGCAATACCCACATATCAGAAGATCTGCGGCAGGCAGCCAAAATTATCCGACAGCGCTTATGCGAGGCAGATCCGTTTCGCCAGGGCGTCTACCGCAATCTTAGTGTCGTCCGAGAGGCATTCGAGAGGTCATTGCAGCTAACCGAAGGGACAAGCGAAGAGCTTAGCAAACAGACCGTTGCAGCATTAAGGATGATTCTTGGAGAGGGGACAGAAGGCAAGTACTCTCACAGAGGCCGTACTGAGCATTCGTCTTACTTGATATTATAGACCTGGAATTGTCACGTTGGCCGGATAACGCTTCGCTTCTGAGCCCATGGAAAATTTCGGCGACGGCGATTCAATTGCAATTCGTCTTGCGACAAATGGGTCGAAGCAACGCTCAGAAGGCGCGCGCTGCCAATATTGCCGCTCTGGATAAACTTACTACAATGATCTTTCACAACGCTCTTTCACCTGAAGAAGCCAATTTCGTTGCGCAGATGACAAAGGGTGTTGGTAGTGAAATTTCTGGCAAGGTAAGACACCATTGACACCTCATCTTTATAACAATAAGCTAACCATTGATAGTTTATCAATAATGGCCTGCGACGGGTGACCGATGTCATCAGTAAAATGTCCTTTGGCTTAGATGCCTTGAGGGACAGTTTAGGCCGTGCAGAGGAGCTACTCCGTGTCCTCATTTATGTTGCTGAGCCGCTTCGTGACGATCCGTCAGGACTACCTGTAATCAGCAGTGACATTCAGGACGTCTTCATCCCTGTGTTGTCAACAAAACTGGAGGAATTGTTGGACCTGATACAGGGTGATAGTTCAGATCACGATGTACGATCCGCCTTCTCCGAGGCCATGGTTCTGATAGCAAGATTTTTACAATTTGATCTTGCCTTCCGCGGAGTCTGGACTGAGAAGGCGAAAGAGGCTAGCACAAAGCTGGCCCAAACGCTGTTCAAGTTGTTGGTTGTACGTCAATCTTCATGCTAAGTCTTCGTGCAGTACTAACTCTCAACCGTAGTTCCACGCAGCAGGCGACCATGCCGATTATATAGCATATCCGCTCCTACTCGACACGTTGTATTACCTTCTGGACGGTATGTTCACTGTAGACGAGTTCGTGCAAATCAGACTAAATCAAGTATCCAGAGATACCGAATGATGCCAAGCTGGGCACCGGCGACCCTTTCCGTTTCTATCCAGATACGTCTTTGTCTGCTCTACCCCCCGATCTCCCCCCAGAATACCATCTTCAGTTGAAGTCCTTGATATCGGAATTACCTACACCACAGTCTATAGCCGACCTTAACATGGCGCATAAGAACACCGCAGGCCAGCTGGTTATTGGTGCCAATGTCGTTAATCGTCCTTGGGAATGGATCGAGAACTTGGGTGAAGCGCCTAGTTCTGAATCAGTGGACGAAAGAAACGGTCAAGGTTATCTCAAGGGCAAAGAACCAGTCAAAAACACTGCTTCCCTGTCATTACTTACGTTCGGGGCCCGCACAACAGGCGATACTATCATGGCCCGTATTCCTGACTCCGATGCTAGGTTACAAAGCAGTATACGGACATTCGAAGACAGCTTGTCCTATGAACCAGTATTTACTCGGGATTGGCGCGAGTCGCGGTTGGAGTTGTCCGACGACTTGATGAAGAATGGGAACGGAACCCGCACCAAAGGTGATCTAACCTACGAGTCGAAGTCATCTCCAGTAACGCAGGGTCGAGGGGATCACAGAGTAACGCCGCGAGGTTCGCCCGTTTCTACATCTAGCCACTCAAGAGGCTCTGTTGCTTCTATGCGGCAAAGCCCTGCACATCGAATGTCTTCCACTTCAGGAGCACCAGAAATCATCGACGTAGATGCATTTAGTGGAACGTCTAATTCCGGTGTCAAGAGGAAAGGAGCAGATGATAGTGACGACGACGTCATTATCGTTGAAGGTCCAAGTACTGCGAAGAACAAGAGGGCGAAGGCGCCTCCAAAGAAGGCGGGGAAAAGACGGTAATTGATGGCCCGAAAAAGAGGAGGAGCTCAACGTCGACGTCGGTGCTCGCAATCTCGACCTTATAGTATGATTTTATTACTTTCAGGATCTTACAGTATATCTTGTTATTGTGTGTGGTTGTATCATTGGAATCTGTACAATCTATGTAGTAAGCTTAGCCCCGACGACATGTAATGGAACATACTGGTATTCATTATTTGAAACATAAAGGAATCATAATGGTGCTACATGACAATACACAGAATAATGATAATGGTATGGTTCATGACAAAGTGGAATCAACGTTCACCAAAAAGAAATCAAGCTCTAGGAAAGAATCTGGCCCAGGGATCCTCCGCCACTGGTGGTCCGCGTCCTCTTCCACGATTATTAGGTACCTTCTTCGGACTGGTTTCTCCTTGTGCCTTTGCTACCAACCGAACAATAGATTTCAACGCAAAGTCTTCGACTGGCCGGCCGGAAACAGGAGTCCTACAGCTCGGACAGGTGTATTGAGGCGTGGGTGGTGGTGGTGGAGGAGGGTATCCGTATTGAGCCATGACCAGATCAGCAAGGTTTGGATTTTGCTGGACCACAAGACGGATCTGTTCTGGTAGATGGGCAAAAGGATTATTTTGTCCCTGAGCGAGAGCCTTGTTTCGTGTGGTGTCGAACCATTCTTGTAGGCAGTTTTTGCAGAAGGCGTGGCCGCAGCCAGGAAGACTTCGTAGGTAACAATGAGGAGGCGCGGGAGAATGTAAGGATGACTACGCACATATAGGGTGTCCAAAGCTTATTTTCGCAGATTTCGCAGGAAATGTAGTCTTCAAGGTCTCCAGTTGACTGTGAAATACTTATGTTAGACCTATCTGGAGACTGAAGACAAATAAGCTCACCAGTGTTCCTGAAGTAGATTCGGGTCCTTTCAATTCGGAACGTAGTTCTGAGATATCCTGCTTGTAACGCGCAATCGCATCCTCGGACTCCCTTTGTTTCTTCTTCAGCCCTTCGTTCTCCTTGAAACGTCGGTTAACCGTCAGCAAGGGCGAGCATACGGCACTGCGGTGAGACAATGTGCTCACCTCCTTCAGCTTCTTGACCTGTCGCTCCAGATCCCCAACATCATTCCTCCTCTTCAAAGGTGCAACCGGCTCGTCTTCGTCAGAAGAAATTTCGATGACATCGATGACTCTGGTTTTTGTGCTGGTTTTGCCTTTAGACTTGTTCTTTGAAGCTTTGCCACTGCTCGGTCTGGCGACGGCCTGCGTCTCGGAATTGATCGTGCGTAGGGAGTTTGTGCGCCTTGCCGGATTGTTATTAGTAGCCATGGTAGTAGTAGAATGGAAAGAGTTGGCAGCTGAGTGGCATGTGCGACTTTCAGTTCAAGTCGCGCGAAGCATGTGACTGGTAAAATCTGTCACGATTTTTTCTTCTCCTTCTTCCATCACTTGACTCTTGAGCTGCTATGGTGGTAAATGCTATGCAATTTTCCAACATTCTTTATCTCACTTATTTCCACAGAAAATAAAAGTTTTGCAGCACGATATCTCATCTCATCTGCCGACACGCAATGGGGATCCGACTCCAGTTTCTCGCAATCTCGACCCAAACATGCATCCATTCGCTCGTGCCCGAGAACGAACGAGGGCTCTGAATGCTGCAAAGATAGATCGAATCTTTGCCAAACCATTTGTTGACGCCTTAGAAGGACATATAGATGCGGTCGAAGTTCTCGCTAAGCAACCCGATTCCCTCACAAATATCGCAAGTGGTAGCTGGGACGGAGGTGTGTGCGTGCTTCTCTCAGATAAAATTTCGTGGCCACTGAAAGCTATGTGCAGGCATTATAGTTCACCACCTATCTCAGAGAACACAGCTGCTCCGTTTACCTCAAGCACATAAAGGAAAAGTGACAGGTCTATGTTTCGCAGAGGATTCCAGATTGTTGAGCTGCGGAGTCGATAGAAATGTCAAGATATGGAATACTGGGGACGAATCCGTAGGTTATGATCGCTTTGTCTTCGCAGTGCTTATATTTGTTCGCATCAGCCAATATGCACGCTACCAGGAAAAGCCGCATTCAAGTTCGTCTAACTATTGAAAAATTAAGACCTATGTCTCTAATCTATGTTCCTTACCAGCTCGATAGATCACCAAAGATCTAGCCCAGTATTCGCTACTGCATCAAATCAGGTCCATATATGGGACGAATCCAAGTGCGTGAGGTCTCTGTGATGTTCTCCTCATTTGCTAACTGTTCACCCAAGGACATCCCCAATCTCTAACTTAACTTTTCCTACGTCAACCGAAACCGTGACCTCTGTTCGCTTTAACTTGAGCGAACGCTCTATCCTCGCCAGTGTTGGATCCGACCGTACCTTTATCCTGTACGATATACGCACGTCAAAACCTGAACGCCGCGTCGTTATGCAAATGCGAGCGAACGCTCTATCATGGTCCCCTACTATGCCTACATCTATCCTGCTTGCGTCTGAGGACCACAACCTGTATACCTTCGACATCCGCCATCTTTCAGAACCGAGCATGATCTACAAAGGTCATGTTGCGGCTGTCATGAGCTGCGACTGGTCACCGACAGGGACAGAGTTTGTCTCGGGAGGTTGGGATCGAACAGTGAGAATATGGCAAACGGGTCAAGGACATAGCCCAGAAGTATATCACACGAAACGAATGCAAAGGCAAATTTCACATTTTCTGCTGGTGAAGAGCACACAGCTGAACACGAACATCCCACAGAGTAACCTCGACATTATTCACGACAGACGCTCGTTTTGTTTTATCTGGCTCAGATGATGGTAACGTTCGAATATGGAAGGCGAAAGCTTCCGAAAAGCTGGGCATCGTCACTGCCAGGGAACGTGCTTCTATAGAATACAGGAGCAGTCTCGTCAATAGATGGAAAGTTGACAAAGAAGTTGGCAAGATTGCCCGGTGCGTCCTTCTCGACCTTTGGCTGTCACTATTTGGCTTAAACGGCATTTACAGCACGCGGCACTTGCCCAAGTCTGTCTATTCTGCCGCCAAACTGAAGAACACTATGCTTGATGCACGAAGAGTCAAAGAGGAGAGGCGTAGAAAGCATACAAGAGCCGGGGAGAGCAAACCCAAAGCGGAGCGAAAAAAAGTGGTACTCACCGAGCAAAGTTGATCTTAGTTGTTATGTATGCGGTTTTTCTGGACTATCTCACTTTTGTTACACACATACTTAGTCAGAGTAGTTCCTTGGTAGTAGTTCGTGTAGTGTCATTGCACAACCGATCATTTGGTTCTGTTTACCAACACCGTCGAAATTTTGGTGCAGGGCGCTAAATCTTCTACCGATATAAAATACCTGTCCTCCTCACCTTGGCCATGGCTTCAAGCTTAGGGAAAAGAAAGGACCGCGAGGAAGATTCAAACCATGGGTGAGATCATCGTCAAATGTACGAAGAACGGTGCCTAATAGTCTCAAGATCCACCCTCTTCGTATCAAATCTACCGTACACCGCGACTTCGGTCGATCTACAGACCTTGTTTTCGGACATCGCACCAGTTCGGTCTGCTTTTGTCGTTACAGAGCATGGGACAGGAGTTTCGAAGGGCGTAGGATACGTGTCATTTTCCATTCGAGAGGATGCAAAGGCCGCGTACGAGAAGATATCTGAAGAAGGGATCACTCTAGTGGGGCGGAATCTTCGTGTTCAATGGGCAGAAAACAAGGTGCGACTCGACAAAACATAGCCTCGGTGGCATAATCTTACTTCTAGCTCTCAAGCATAAGGAAAAGGGGGCGAAGGAAGAGAGGGTCAAGAAAGAAACAAAAGCTCGTCCACTACATCAAAACACCCCCCAAGATCCCCTTGCTATTCGCACTATCGTCGTATCAGGTTTACCTTCGTCTGCAGACTCGAAGACGTTGTGGAAGAAGTTCAGGAAGTACGCGGGTGCGGAAAAGGTCGAATGGCCAGTAAAATCCGAGAACGGCGAAGAATCTGACACAGGTATGTTTTAATGAATGCCAATCGAACCAATGAGTAATACTGTTTTCAGCCCACGTTATCTTTGATACACCAGCTCACGCAAATGACGCAGTTACCAAGCTTCACGCCCACATTTTCAAAGGCTCCCTACTCTCCGTCGCTCTTAAAAAACGACTGGACAATCTTCGGAAACCTGTCTTTGGGCAGAAACCCGACAAGCAAGATAAGGCTTTACCCAGCCATGCTGGTCGACTGATCGTCCGGAACATACCATTTAATACCACAGAACAGGATCTTCGCGCTGTTTTTCTTCCATATGGACCCATACATTCTATTCATATTCCCACAGAGAAGATCACGGAGACCAACACAGAGGCCGGGCCTTCCTCACCAAAGAAAAAGTCTCGTTCGCGAGGCTTTGCATTCATATGGATGCTAAGCAAAAAGGACGCTGAACGAGCATTGGAAGCCTGCAACGGCATTACTATACGCGCCGGGATGGCCGAAGGCATGGTCGAGGATAAACAAAAGCGTAAAAAACAAAAGCGGATGGAGAAGAAACAAAAGGCTATAGAAGCTAATACGAGGGAAGATGACGAGGAGCCTGAGGATGACGAGACTTTCGATTCGAG
Source organism: Paramarasmius palmivorus (assembly GCA_037176845.1). Taxonomy (NCBI): domain Eukaryota; kingdom Fungi; phylum Basidiomycota; class Agaricomycetes; order Agaricales; family Marasmiaceae; genus Paramarasmius; species Paramarasmius palmivorus. The sequence continues at coordinate 16,805 of JAYKXP010000054.1, read as the reverse complement.
GATGATTGCAGTAGACTGGGCGCTAAGTAAGGATAAATGGGAGGAGGAAAAGGTCAAGCTTGAAACAGAACAAGACGAAGATGCCGAAATGAAGGATAACTCCGAGTCTGACGATTCTGAAGAGGGCAATACCTCCGACAGCGACGAGGGCGATAGTGACGCCATTGGCCTTCATGAAGGGGATAGCGATGAGGGAAGCGGATCAGACGAAGATTCGGATTATGACGAAGACGACGCCCCCGTCAAGCCTGAACTTCCTCCTCCAGACGCCGGGACGACGCTCTTCGTGAGAAATGTCCCATTTACCGCAACTGAAGACGAGCTTCGTACACTGTAAGTTTTTACCTATTCTCTGCAGGACTTGGACTCAAAAGGGTCTCAGTTTTCGTTCCTTTGGGCCACTACGATATGCCCGGATCACAATGGATCCTGAGACTGGTCGCTCGCGTGGAACCGGCTTTGCTTGTTTCTGGAATAAGGAGGATGCGGACAAGGCTATCGAACAAAGCGAACTACTGAAGGCAGAGACAATTGGCAATACGGAAACGGTAGATTAAGATTACAACTATCATTCAATATCCATCTGACTTGTCATTCTCCAGCATTCAAAAAACCCGTTTACACTCCCATCACTACTCACTCCTGACCCCTCATCAAGTCTCGCCCGTAGTTTGGTTCTCCATGGACGCACTTTGGATGTAGTTCGTGCGGTAACTCGTACGGAGGCCGGCAAGCTAAGGGAAGAGGGTGAAAAACGTCGTCAGAAAGCTGATAAAAGGAACATGTACCTTCTTCGTGAGGGCGGTAAGTAGTCTCTTCTCTATTGATCATCATGAGGTTGACCGTATTGCTCTCAGTTATTCTACCAAATACCCCTGCTGCAGAGACCGTCTCGCCTGCTGACTTGGAGCGTCGAACAACCTCTTTCAGTACTCGGAAAAATTTGCTCAAGTCCAACCCATCCCTCTACATTTCCAAGACGCGCCTGAGTATTCGTCAAATTCCCCTCTTTGTTACAGACCACATGCTGAAGCGTCTTGCGCTTCACGCTGTCAAAGCCTTCAACGCCGAGTTCAAGAATGGGGAGCGGAAAGGCCTAACTGCTGACGAATTAGCCGAAATGGACCCAGAACCCCAGGATGGAGCAGATTCCATCGTACACGCAGGGAAGGGGAAGGGGAAGATGTCGCTAAAGAACAGCGGAGTAAAGCAGGCCAAAATTGTACGACAACAGGAGCGAGTCGACCCCGTCACTGGCAAAGGCCGTAGTAAAGGATATGGATTTGTGGAAATGTACAAGCATGCGGATGCTCTACGGGTTCTACGTTGGTGTAACAACAACCCCGCCATTGGACCACTGTTCACTGAGTGGTGGAAAGATGAAGTGAACGACCTCATCAAGCGGGAGAAGGCAAAGGATAAGGCAGAGAGGAATGAGGACCGGATCAGGAGGCTTCAGGCGGAGCTCGATGACCTCGAATCCGGGATTGCTAGCAAGAAGAGCAAAGGCACATTAATTGTGGAATTCTCCATAGAAAACGTCCAGGTCGTCAAACGGCGGGATACACGACAGAAAGAAAGTGTAGAGGTACGTGAATCGAAATGGTGTGTAAAGGACGTTTTCTCAAATTTACTACTCCAGCCCTCTAAAGATAGAACGAGGTCAGACGACATATCAAAGGACAAACCATCTCCTTTGAAAAAGCCTCGTTTAACCACGAAGGAAGTCAAAGACGAGGACGAGAAGAAAGCTGTTAAGACAGGCCAGAAAATCGGTTCCTTGATTGGAAGAAAGAGGAAACAGCGTAAGATGGCCAAGCGATAAGGTCCCGAGAAGTCGTAGCATTCGTGTCACTGTAAGTAGCTAAAACCAATGATCAATCGCCACCAGAGAACACTTGAGAAACAGGAAATCTATTTTTTGGGTAATAATTCAAGATACATATGTCGAAAGATTTAAGGGTTTATTCCCACGAGGGGGTCGGCAGGGCTCGGCTGGAGCGTAGCCGCTCGCTTGGCCGTATTTACGCGATCGGTCACATCACTCCCCGAGTTTTCCGCCTCCCGCCCCTTTCCTTTTCAGAAATCAGGCTCTGCGCGCGTCTTTCTGTGCGCTTTGATGGCGCTTGTGTGCCTTCTCTTTTGTCCTCTTTGTTGTCCTGTACTAGGTAGTTTGCTATGTACATTACATCACTGAAAATCCATGGAACTTGACTATATGTTGAACTCCATTGATTTAGGCCAAAAATCTAATGTCCCCGCAATGAAATCTGTTATATTTGAGATAAATAAGTGAAATAAGTCGCAAAAAGTACAGATTTAAGGTAAGCGTTAAATTTGACGTCAGATTTAAGGAAATTTAAGGACGGCAAGTTCGGCTCGCGCCTTACGGCGCGTGTCCTGTTAAATCTAGTAATGCACTTTTTGCGCTCACACCTTATGGAATGTTGATCTGGACACATGTTTACTGACTGAGCTCATTTCGAGGCATTTATTGGAGTGAAAAAAATGTCAGTTGAGCTATATTCAGAGTTACTAAAGCTAAAATTTCATCTAGGGCACAACTCAACGCTCGGAGTCTCACATATCAGTGTGTGACTTGACTCCGGACACACAACTTCAGCCGAGACCGCATTGATAAGCGGCGGCGCTCACATTTAAGGAAATTTAAGGATGACGGTAAATTTTCCTGAATATCGTAACATAGGTATATACACAATAAGCGTCGGTATGGCCGGCAAGCGGCAGTTCCCGCTACCGTGTATTCCGAAGCGTTTACAAAGAGTAGGGTAGATCGTAGTTGAAACATATCTTCCGGCTCGTGCTTTTGTGGTACTCGATACGAGAATTCAGGCGAACATAGGCAGACAAGGCCAAGGTGGATAGCAGTATTACAAACAAATTTACACAGCATCAATGACAGAACGACGAGCTACGACGATACAGAACAGGGACAAAAATAACAAGATAAGTATGCTAGCGGTGTGTTTACAGCTCGGCCCATTCATAGCAGAATAGTAAGACGTTGTAGATAAAGGTGGCGAGCACATTAACTGAGTCTTTGGTGGGCCCGTTCATCACAAAAAGCTCGCGGTGTCTTCGCCGACCTTTAGAATAGCATAAGAAAGATGGTCAATTCACAGAGAAAGACTCACATTTGCGGTTAAAACAGGAACTAATGTATCGAGAGTCCTCGTGTATGATATGCAGGATGTCCTCTGCGTTGTTTGAATCAGATTTCAGAGACCGTGGGCGGAAAAATGTAGCTTGATTTACCGGTTTTCCTTACTCTCCCCACTGCAGTCCATCCCAAATTCTCCAAATCAATCCCGGCGTAATGCAACTTCCAATGCTGGATCCTACAATGCAAGTCCACTGTACTCCCGATCTTTACTGCTGTTCCGGCAGACACGTCTGAAAGGCTGTAGTGGTATATGAAGCCCGGGCCTTCACGCTTCTTGTCCTTGTCCGTGATCTTGAGGGCGATTTTGAATAAGACACGCCAAGGTAGAGACCAAAACGTCTTGCATACGACTGTGACACCAGTCCATGGGTCGTCGTTGGTCCAGCACCATCTTACGAAGGCGAGGAAAGTGTAGAAGACGAGACCCACGCGGGCGAGAACGGTGGAGAAGCGCATGAAGACGTCGAGCTGTGAGAGATTACAGAGTCGGTTGGTAGTGTCGATGAAACGGACGCGAAAACATCTACCTGAGCAAGATTGTGTACGTAGGAGCGATAAGAAGATGAAAAGGTATGTTGGAGAGCACCTACTCGAGCAAGGAAGAACTAACAACGGAGAAGTTCACTAACATCGTCAAGTTTGCGCGGCGCGCTGCAGCGACACGGGACGTCGGGTAAGAGCCCGATGGCACTCAACCATCGGAGGTGAGAGGACTTTGACGACGTATGGAACGTTCGATCCTATGTTCCCGAAAGTTTTACTTTCAAGAGCGACGACGAGACGAGCAGAAATACGTCCGGCAAGTGGCCCTATATTCAGTAGATGAAGCCTGAAAACCGAGAGGAGACCTTGGTTTGCAGAAGGGGTGGTCCCCTGTCATCTATGGGATACTGAATTCATTTCCACCCGATGAATTAGGTGCTATATCACAGTGGTTGAGTCAGGGAACGAAGGGGGTAGGGTTCTTTACTTACCAGCTTTTATCCCTGTTTGCATGGTGACCCCGTCGAAGCATTTTGGGGCTAAGTAGCAAGGAAATAATAGTGTTATCCTGGGAAGTGGCGAAGGTGGTCAATGGTATCAGCTCCGCCAAGCGCATGTCCTGTATTTGCTCGCAAAAAGATTCCCCATATCAAAAAGGCGCAGCATCGAGGTAGAAATATAATTGCGTCCCGTTGAACACGTTGATGACGAACGATACAACAGATCAGCAGAACAGAAATTGAAAGAACAGTTCAGAATTAGTGTATTTCCAAGCGCAGTTATAGTATCTGCGAGGTCATCAGTGCGATAGAAGTTCACAAGGGGGTATTCAGGATGATGTTGAATCCATGGAATGATAGTAGGCGGATTCGAGGTTTTTTTACTTGCGATACCCCAAGCGAAGCTGGAGACGCAGGCGTGGACAACAAGCAGAAAAAAGAGTGAAGACTTGAGCGCAGTTCAGTTCATGTTTGAAGCGTGGAACAAAAGCCGAGAGTCGAAGAGGCGAAGAGGCGAAAGTACAGAACAACAGAATTTAGTACAATGAGCGGTGGGAGCTAAACCGACAGGTAACGTGATGTCGGCAAAAACCGCGAAAGACCGGTACCGCGAGAGGTAATCCAACGATGTCACTAACTTTAAGGTCGTTGTACAATTCGGTATTCGATATTTCAATTCCCGGCGGCCCCTTGTTCAATGAGATGGAACTTGGATCGGAAACGTCGGAATGGGTGCGTCACCGGAGTCACTTTGAAGTCACATCACACTCACTCATCCCTATTCCTCCACCAACGGTAAAGTTCCGCAATTCGGTATATAGCCAGGGCGTTGAGTAAACGAGAGGTGCAACTTTTCGTTTGGGTTTCTGCGAGCCTTTAATCACCTGCCGGTCATCGAGTAATCGACATGTCCACGAACGGTTCTACTTCCGGGGTATGGGGAAAGAACAGAGATCCGAGCGGCAAAGAGGGACAAGAAATAGTGTTCCAGCCAAAGGAATGGAAGGACATCCATTTACTTCCCTGGTCAAGCCCAGAATATGGACTGGGGGATGTTGAGAGACTTATAAGTTCTCTTCCAGAAGAGTTTCAAGTGAGTAACCACGAATATTAAAGCTGTGGGCCGACATTCATTCGTGCTCAGGCCGCAATGCGACGATCCTTTCAGGACATATCGAAGACATACTCCAAGATCGGAGAACGACGGCTCTCAGTTCTAGTGGGGCACGAGATAGAACGGAAAACCGGGGGAAGACATACAGCAGTTCAGACTTTAATGAGCTACATAATTGCCGACAAACTGCTCTCGATACCTTCCCTACACGTCTCAGGGCCTTCTTTTCCAGTCCGAGTAGAACGGACGAGGTACAATGTTCAAGATACTCCCTTAGTGAGTAGGTGCACCTTTGCCACAGATGTCGGCTAACAAGATCAAATAAGCCTGGACTAGAAGAGTTATCCGATTGGCCAAAACTTTTGGCAGAACGTGCGGTTGAGTTCGAGGAGCTATCGCGAACAGAGAACGTAAAGTCTTCGTGTCAAGTAGGGACGTTCACTCGGCTGTTAGCATCTATGGACACTCGTCAGCGAAAAATACGCTCACAAGTGGCTTTATTGAACATGGAAGCTGCAGCGTTTTACTTGTACGCGCTATCTCAAGTAAGTATAACATTTTTGTAGATACGGCTACCTAACTGAACGATTACAGGGGTTTTCAGACGTCCCATCAGATCTGAAAGTCTTGAAGATGCTGGTGGAGAGGTAAGTGCATTGTATAATATCCAGATGTATTGTCCTAACCATGGTATAGGCAGGCGGACGTGGATCAACCCCTTCCCAAGTCATATAGTCCAAAAAAGATCAGGGGACCGCTACATGCTGCGATGGCAATTTCGCCGCTGATGCTGCTTACCGGAGAGAACCTTCAAACAAGGCCAGCAACCCACGCCGTGTTGATGAAGACCTGGTATCACCTCGGCAATCAACGACCCCTTCAGCTGAGAATGGTAGAACAAGCACTGTGGAGGGAACTTATCGAGATAGCAATACACGAAAAACTGCTGAACAAGGACTAATGCACTTCTTCGCCGCGTTCCGAAATGTTCGACCAATAGAGGGTTGGTCTAAGGAGAGTCGACTCTTCTTCCGCCGAGATACGGGAACAAGGCTCCGCGAATTAACCCCGTTTCCGAACTATGAGGAACCCACAACTCTGCTTGAAGTAGAGGCGCCTTTATTCAATCAATTGCGGATAATATCGACGACGAAGAGGATGGCAAGAGCCAAGAAGACGAGGACATCGGGACAGAAGCAGATGCGGGAAATGGAGAGACACAGCTTAGTGAGACGACCGTTGTAATAAAACTGCACACGAACTTATATCTGTCAATGTAGGTGACGCCAACGTCGTAGAGTCGGACCAAGTAGGAAATCCTTCTCAATGCGATGCCGATAACGACCGCATTGAAAGTAACGAGCAAAAGATTCGAGAAAACGACCTAGAAGTACGTGACGACGAAACGAGTCGCGAGGAATGCTCTGTACCCGATGTACAAGCCGATCACAGTAGGGAGAGTAGCCCTTCGGGGGCCGAGACCGAAGATGATAGTGGAGAGTCTGAAGTTAGCCAAGGAGACGTGCCTTCGGGCATGGACGATGATATGCATGTGGACGATGAAAATCCGAAGACTATAGATGAAAATGAAGAAGAGGGCGAATCGGAACTTGGAGGGGACGGAGACGGCAGGAGAAGCGTTGAAGACCACTTAGACAGCGAGGAACAACCGGAGGAAGATATTTCGAAGAAAGGGAACAAGAAAAAGAAAAAAACTAAGGAGGATAGCGACCGCGACGATACGGCTCAAGAGGACCAAGACGAGAACCACGAGGGTACAGACGACAGCGCAGAGGGTCAGGAAGAGAAAGAGGACGAGGTGACATTACCGCCGCTCGCTGATCACACAGACAGACAGGTGAATCAAATTTCCACTTAAGGAAGATATAGTAGTTAAAACATATCGCAGGTCTACACAGGCCCCACTTATGTGATACCATCCGTATCAGGCCATGGCAATGTTGTTTATACTCCGAGAAGATATGACCCACAAGATCTGGAAGATTTCGAAAACTTGATAACGGCGGGCGCTTCACAATGCCATCAGCTTTCGCGTCCGTTTAAAGGACCGCCGCTGCAGCTAGCCAAAGCGACGCAAAAACTCTTTTAGAGGAGCAATTTGCCCCTTTCATTCACGTATTCGTGATGCAGCACGCTTCAGTAGGAAACATAACACCCTCAACGCTGCAATCTATCTTCGCAAGTCGCCCGTTGGTCATCGTGAACGCTTCCCAACCATTTAGACCAACGCAGTGTGTCGGAGATAGCGGAGTCGTTGGGTAATCTATTCAGTTATAGAACGGTACATGGTAAGTCCGATCCATTCCATAGCTGCATGTCGCTGACATATACCCAGACCTCACTTTAGTTGGTGTTTCAGAAGATGCAGATTTCGTGCATCGCAAAGGGATTAATAGACGTCGTCAGAGAACTACAGCGCAAGGACCCTCGTCCTTATGAACGTAACTGGACGTTGTCCGGGTACCAGGAAAGGGGCGGTTAATTGGTGAACGTCAGGGTACTTATCGACGGGACGAACTTTGCGTACGAGAACATTGCATAGGAATGCGCGGTGGAAGGAACATACCCCATGGAATCAATTTCCAGAGGAGCTTTCGATGGCACCTTCTTGCTACTGACAGCGATGCATTTCATACAGCGCATGTGGACGCCTGCGGCGTTAGCGACGGTGATCACACCGTCGATAAAGGGTAGCAAGAATAATATTCAATTAGGACTGCCAGAAGACTCCACCGGAATTGGAGTGGCAGCAGCAGTCTCCTTGAATTCTTTCTCCGCGTTCTTTGATTTGAACGGCCGTAATTCTGTTGGATGGAGAAATATTACACCCATACAAACTAACAACCAGGCGATTTTCCATATGTAAGTATACTCCAAGCTGACCGCTTTGTGAAATAACTGTACGAGCGAATGACTAGCCGTCATGCCACCAATGTAACGGTTCACTAATTCGTAGTCCAGATCCTGAACACGGCCATAATGTCAACGGGTGGTTCATATTTAATCCATGAGCACGCTCCGCCGTACTGTTGTTGGGCACTTCTACACAATGGTTCATCGTTCAGAAAGCTTCACCGAAATAATACATCACATCCAAATGTCACCGGAGAATGTTTAGCTTACCATCAGGACTATTGGTGGGACGTCAATCGTGAACGAAAGAGGGAACCCCTGGTATGTTCCAGCCTAAAATGTCTCTCCTGGTGATGAATAATCACAAATTTTCCAAATCTCTACACCTTCTCAGGAATCATGGATTTCGTTTTACTTGTATCGCTAATCTCCCGCTTCGGGAGTGCTCTCAGGGAGTGAAAGCAATACCGGCGACCCGTGCAAATCCCGAAGATCGAACATACAAGCCTTTGCAGAGGCACATCAACATGCAAAGGAGGTTCTAGCATGGATGTGGGAGTTAATCAAGGAGCGTTTAATCCTCGTCAGTAAGGAAGGAGTGCGGGCCGGGACCTATCGCTGTTCCATTGAAAGACATCGTCCACTCCCGATCCTCGCACCAGCAAGTGCGTGTACGCTATTGCCGGCCGTCGAGGGAGTGTAAGATGCCATCCTACAGGGGAGGTCAAAAATGCCTTAAAAAAGGAAATGGGCACCGGGACAAGAACCGTCGTCCTAATGGGCCACCATTGAAGAAGTCATGATACAGCCACAACCGTGTCTCGATCGAGGCGTCTTTCCGCCACGGTCCCTGAATCTACAACGAATCTTATCAATGGGCCTCAAGAATCCCGCGAAGGACAAATGGGTATCATTAAGTCAGAGCATGAGATGTTCATGAAAACCCAGTCCCGAGCCTTGGTCCATAACGACGAGGAGAGCTCAGGTGCGAACAAGGATGCGCGCTACAACCATCTCTTCATGCCGGATGAGTAACATTCAAGATGTCTCGCCCACGCTCGGAGGACGTCAGGATCTCGAAAACGGAAACAGGAACATAAAGGACGATTGGACAAGCAATCCCGCAAAGTACCACAGGCTACAATAATGACCATTGCACTATGTATCAGAACTTTAGTATACTTTTTATATATCCTTAACTATTCTACAAGTATTATCATGAACCTTCATGATTAATAGGTAAAATAAAATTAATTTCAGATACTACTGCGAGTCACAGCGAACTGCAGTGCTGTCACGCTGTGAAACCTCAACCTTTCGCGAACGTATCTACAATGTTTTCGGTCGCCTCTCTTGCCACTGTCCTCAATCACCTCAATGTTTTCTTGCATGCTAATTGAAAGGATTTCGTATAACAGCGAACGGAAAACACGGATAGATCAAAGAACTTTACAGGAGAAACGTTGAAAGACAGAAATAAAGGACAGCAGTTCACGGGAGTCGTTCAGGTTTGTAACATAGCAAGGTTATTCTTACGCATCGCTCAATATGACAAACGCCTAGATCACTGGGGAGTAGGACAAGACAATCACATTTTATCGTGTCTCTCTTTGATAATCTCCCTGTAACCACCGCTTATCTTCTAGTGATGAAATTCTGAAATCCGTAGGTGCGCTGACCTCTTCATTTACTCAGCTGCCAGTTCGGGACCCCAAAAACTAAGGCCTTATAAACGATTAGAATAGTCATCTGAATGGCAAGGAAAAGAATCCGCAGCAATTCTGAGGTGAAGGAGTGTACATCAATGTACACATTTTGACTTCCTGTTTAAATGCCTTATACCCCTATTTAGAGTTCTACTACTGTTATGAAGTAGTGCATGGCTGTGTTTACGTTCGCTAAAAAGCTGCTTACCGATGCTTTTCATTTTAGATCCCTTGTGAGTACGTTATCGTCCAAATGCGGTCCGTGTCATTCGGTACCAACTAGACAAGATCCGTGTGTAGATTGATATTAGAAACATTATCAACCCTGATGCAGCGGCGTAGTAACACCCGAACAAAATTCAGGTACAGATAACCAACACACCTGAAGACGAACACGCAACTAAACTAATTGCTTGCCTGTGTTCTTTGCAACGAGTCTCCTTCCGTGCATCAGAATACTGTAATCTTATTTTCCCACCCCCGGAAAAAAACAAAGGCAAGAATCAATCCAATCTTCGTAGGTTTAACTTAGCAGTATTCATAAAATTACTTAATCATATCGAGCATATGGGAGTTACAGCGACCATAGCGCACCGAGTCATCTGTATGTATACGATGCTGTACAATTCTAAGCGAGTCGATATGACAGAGCATACCGCCAACTACTGAGCGCCTAATATCGTCCAGGAAACCGAGCCCGCATTGCCTGTCAACGCAGAACGTCTACGTCAAACGGGACAACATCATTAGCTTAATTTATCAATTCCTTCCTGCTATATCAAAGGTTCCAAGGCCGTGTTCTGGTAACAATAAGTTTCACACTCCCAAGCTCCAGCCGAAGTTTCTCTAAGTGACAGAAAGAAATGAGCAACCTTTTAAAGTTTCTTCTGAGTCCATCTTGCTTACATAGGACGATCTGCCGTCAACTTGCCCCATTGTCGAAACATCTGACGCTGCCCACTATCAAGAGCTGAGGGATCAATGTCCTGAGTACTCTCTCAACTTCCCTCGATAAACCACCAGAAGAAAATGCCATCAACGGAAATCGATTACAAAACAAAAACGTCGTATCCCTAGTCCTCTCCGTGACGATACGGGTGATTCTGTTCGTTACCCACAGACTGAGTTGGCTTGGGACTCATGAAGCGACACACATCCACGTTTATTCATGGACTAAAGACGAGTCTCACACGTCCTCTCCAGATTCAGAACTTCTATGCACTTAGCTGCCCAAGGACTCGCATTGTAGCCTAAAGAGGGGTATAAATGTCAACAGCGAAAGTAAATAAGATAAGGGTACGAGTGGCGAGTCCAGAATCCGGAGAACACAGAGAACTTTGAAGAGCGTTTATGGACCTAAATCTATCGATAACAGGAAACGGCTGATCTAACTGTATGAAACGGACAAGCATAGCCCAGTCACTCACCTTCGTTTCGACTGAAGGATCCATCTCCAAGTCCGTCGAGCCCATTCGACACTCCCAAGGGACACAAGATGGGGAGATAGACAAATGTTGGAACTAGTATCTCCACAACGAAGCTGTAGCCGCAGGAAGATCTCGGAGAGTACCAACGACATATCGAAGAGGGAGTGTGATGGTCCAATGTACAGAGGTATCGTTTCTTGGCAGTGTTCTGATGTGAGACGACGCTAATTCAATGTGAGATATCAGGAAACGCCCATGCAGCAGGTAAGTCGAGCTCACCAGTCCTTATAAGTGTTACAGAAAAAAGGACGTGACCGAGCCATGAAACTGCTGCGTCCGAATCAGACAGCACGTAAACTCAACCCTACACTAGCAGGACCAAATCTACGCCGTAGATCAGCGCCGTGCAGTCCTTTCACAGCCCCTAAAAGACGCACTGGTTTTCGAGCTATGTAACCCTAATTATGGTCATCATACACAACACCCAACGAATTCCTAACTCTCTCTTTGAAACGAGTCAAATTACGTTCTGGAGAGACAGCCTGCCAAGCACCATCGACTCACACTTACATGTTGTGCTATCCACATGGAAACTGTCAACCAAAAACAACCAAGAACCGCAAATGGAACGTCCAGTTCATTGGTTTTTCAGATAGGGACAGAGGACAAGGTCTGTTCTCGTCCACCATTTCTGTCCATCGGAATGTTGAGGTCGATTTTCTGATAAGAAGTGGAAGAATCGATCCTCCAACGTCAAATGTAGCTGTCCCGAGCGCTTGAAGTTCATCCGGGAATACCGTCCGTAGTGTTGAAAACCAGGTTGTAGGTATGTCAAAGTGCATCACAAATCACTTAGGGTCATTATAGAATCAGACAAAAGTGACAACGAGGAGGACCGCAAGAGAAACAGTATATGGCGACTTGAGGCAATCTCGATGAAACATCTCGATAGTGCTTCGAACCCTTCTCCTTGCATAGCTAAATGGCCCGGCACCACACTTAAATTCACAAATTGGGTGTCGAAGTGCATGGCACAGATGGCGAGAACGATGACCAAGACAGGTTGTCGACCTAGGTGAGAAATACTAATGAGCCTATCAAACTATTTTATAACGGGCAGCGTATGGAACGTGACCATCAAGGGCCCTAACAAAAGAATCCGTCGGTTCTGCAGCGCCTCGAGTAGTGAGTACCACGACGTGAATTGGAGAAGGTGTAAGCAGATCACCACGAGCAACAGGGAAGATCCGTACCTCTGTTTCGCAAAAACAGATGGCAGAGTGAGGCAGCAGCTACTGTCATTTCTCTCCTGAAAAATGACCTTTAAACAGAAGACGCCCGCAAAAAGATGCATTCGGCTGGCTTATTGTCTGTTCAACGACCTGGTCAACGACTGAGGGAGAAGAACGTCCCAGACAGTTTCAGGCTGCTCTGTCCAAAGTGGCAATAGTTTCTCTTTTGATTGTATTGGCGGACGGTTATTGGGATCCATTGAAACAGCACGAGACAGTGATTATTTTTTTTGTTGGAATTTTGGTGGGAAGTACCACACCACCCCCGATTACTTGAATTGCCCAGACTCCATCGATACTTTGCAAAAGGACGACAGAAATGCCGATATCATTTCCCCTACTTAAAATAATGGGTTGTTGAGAACGCGAGTACGATAGAGCTAAACGAAGGAAGGCGCTCTACATAGCCGAGTATTTAGCAAGGTACCACAAAGAACCCAAAGCTATATAGGCAAATGTAGCCGTAACGCGGTGTGTAAGAAAATGCATGAATTGTGGAATGAACTCTAATCGAGTATAATATGTATAGATAAAAATTGCGATCTAGACAAACCTCGCAGCAAAGTTTCAATACCCTCACTATGTTAAAACAGAACTTAATCTAAGAACAGGAGAACACATAGGTCTGAAAACTTAAAGCACCTTAGATACTCGTTTGGCCGTAAGAGAGATATAATTGGATAGAGTGATACAGATTATAAGTTGAGGATCTATAAGCTAACATTGCATCTCTATTAAAAACTAAGAGTAAAAGAGACGAATGAAACACTAAACAAAAAACAGCTATGAGACTAAGACCGCGTATACCTAACAGAATACAATTCCTATACCCCCAGAACGCAGGAGTATAGAATACAAAAGTACACTGTTTGCACTGGGGCCTACATCGGATAAGCCTGGGAGAGTTTGTGAGTATCGGCTATAGTACAGGCACAACGTCTACTAGTATTGAGACAATAGACAAAACGACAAGATTGCCTGAAAAAACAATGTCCGAATTCCACTTCGCTGCGGCAAAACGCACTTGAGCCAATCTTACAATGAACTTAAAGACTAAACGTCCATGCCATGTCTAATGTACGCCCACAGTACACAATCATAAGACACGGATTCCAAGGTCAATCGAGTAATGTTAAGCGTTTAAATGCACATAAGATATAAAGACTACTTTAGACACGATATATGCATCTTGACTACAAGTTTGAAAAAAAAAGAAAGGAAAGGAACGGGTATGAGACGACCGCTGGAAAAGGGGGCTATAGTCAAGAAGTAATACAGTGTCATCGAGAGCGGATGAGCGAGCGGGAACCCAAGAAAGTAATGTTCCAATCAAATGTTCATAAGGTGAAAATGAAAGCTACTGGATATCGCTGCAAGGTCAGTACTATCTGTACACTCTTATCTACCAAACCATCTTTATTCGTTGATCTGGAACGTTTCAAGGAGCATTATCCCTCTCCACAATTCCGTCCACGAAGTCGCTGTTTCTATATACCATAACAATCGTTTTGAGGTGTTCCACTGTCTCGACCGCGGGGACGTAGTCCCAAAATAGAAAGGGCTCGATTGGCTAGCTAAAAGCATCCGAGATGACACGACATAGAACGGGGGAGTAAATGGAGCAAAAGTGCGGACTGTTCGCTGCCAATAGTACTGCATGATAGACGACGAACCCTTCGATCCAACTCATGCACTACAAACTGCTCCATATAAACGATATGTGTATTAACCTCGCGCGCTGAAACGACATTCTTATTTGCGCCGAAGGGCAAGGCAAGGAAGCGAGTAAATTCGAAATACCAAGGGGAATCAGTAACGACCTCCGCCACATCGATGATGTATCCACCAATCTGACTGACGGAGGTCCTCCACGAGGGAGCAACTTCGGGAGAGCACCAAGCTGAAGTGATCTCGCAGGTTGCCGCCTCATGCCAGAAAGTATAAGCAAATGTACAAATGTAATACTTTTACAGTGCTTGGGGTTTGGTCGAGTACTATGCTGTATACGGCCCGTCGAGAGAAAAATTGACGGAGGAAAATCGGTGGTACCTATGCCAATAAAAACACCGTAGTATGTAGGAGTACTGCTCTGACGATAATGAGTCCGTAGTTAGTGGAGCCGCATGTCTTGATGATCTCGACCTGACCAATGCAGCGACGTCCCGCCATATATTTGCACGCTCCTTGATCGATAAACGGCAAAGGTGGTTCCGTAAGGGTACATGTCGGTGAAGACATAACTCGACTTTCGCATGTAAGCAGCGAGTCAGATCCACATTAGGGCCCCAACACAACGAGCGATAAGTTCTTTAAACATGTCTGTACCCTCACTTAACTATAAATGGTACAGGGATAAGCTGCGAACGTGTTAGTTTAATAGCCCAGTAGCATCGAATGAGACATAACTTTTGGTAAGACAATGATTCACGATGAAGAAGCCGTACCACTTTCGCCAGCAGGGTGCTCGACGTATGGGCACTTATCGAAGTTGATGGATGAATAACTGATCCATAGGGAGTCTGCCTCGAGCAGAGTCGAACCTTGCGATCGCCCGACAGCTTGGGTTAGAATATTATCGGAGGTGGCCATGATGAAAATCGCAGTAGTGGATCGCTTGTATATGGTGCTACCTACTGGAACGTGACATTTCACGTAGACAGCCAGGCCCCTTGTAATCTTTTTCAGAATATGAAAACTGAGTTTTGGAGACGTCCGGAGTCAAAGCGTGTGTTAAGTCGGCTCGCATTCATGAGAGTCACTAATGCTGCGCGAAATACATAACCATAGTGGTTTCTGTAGGATGGAGGCAATCGATCATACAGATACAAGTGTAGGCCAACGCCAGGATCAAGCGTAGGCCCAGCTAATTAATACGATGCTATTTCTCTTGGAGTATTGCTAACAGAGTAATTTTACGCTCTGAAAAGGACACCTGAGGGAACAGAGCGCCTCAGAACTTGATAATTGATGAAACGACGAAGACTCACCGCAGAACAAAAGCGTGTAGACAAACCCGGATTTTAAACGTGGAGAGCTCTTTGCACAGCAAACCAAATACAAGCACGAAGTGGAGAATCTCCCAATAGAAACAAGGCCTTGGACGACTATTCGAGTACATGAACCATTCGCTGAACGTAGATGAAGATTTCCGGAAGCCACGAGGGCAGAGCATCCGTTTGCTACACGTCTGGAGCGTCGATTATGATGAGAGTAGGTCTACAGGAAGATAAACACAACATCTCCCTCCAAAAGAGAGTACTCACCTAGAACCTGACAGAAATGACTAGTACACTCGCGTATGGTACGCAACTTCAACAGTGGTTCCAAGAATCGGACACCTTGCTTAGTTGCCGTCGAAGGATCTTCTGAAACGTAGACTAGCCGGCGCAATTAGCCGTAAATACACGACGGAAGTGTCTTATCCCTTGGAGGTCAACAAGCGAACACTTCGGGCGAGGCCCAACCTCCTGCGCCTATAAGCGTCCATGCACTCCACACCAGTGCGGTGAGTTTGGCCATAACAACAGCCCTTCTTTTTTGTTGTATCCACTGATATTGTCATCTTGCAAACAGGACTACCATAAGTAGTGGTTCAGGAGTCCTAGGTTGGGTTAGACATGGATGCAGAGCTCGATAGTATGTGGAAACAGGTGGAAACAGTTTAAAGTGTTCGATACCCAATGTCCGTCCAGGGTCACAAGAGCTGCCCAAATAATGCGGAATAGGGCCCCGACCCGGCAAAAACACAGATACATTCTCGATCTGAGAGATAGAGGCCGACGGCCATCCTGAGATTGTCCGACTCTCTGAGCGAGCTTGGGCGTATGATACTAGTTAATCCCACAGGCCGCCGTAAGCCTCGCACAAAGGACGCCTATTCAACCGATATCGAGTCTTAAACTGACAAGACGTGCTCTTCCACTCTCGTTGCAAATAACAACAGGAAACTGCAACCTAATGACATCGTAACTGTATAAATTTAACTATTTCGCTAGATATCAGTGCACGCATGGATTATCATATGGAACTTGGTGTTTTCTTGAGAAAGCATTATGCAAAGCACCTGCGGGACTAATGAAACAGACAAACCAAACTTCTGAGTACGACTCTCTCGGGAAAACTGTCGAGGTGCAAATGATATAAAGATGGTAACCCACCAATATGAGGCACGATAGCCTGTATTTTCCCAGCGTATCAGCGTGAGCGTGAGATTTTGAAGAGTACA